>JAVLVB010000668.1:466842-495916 GCA_032876305.1 Orestias chungarensis
AACATTCACAATAAACATCTAATTTTAGGAATTTAACTGCAGAGAATAATAAGGTTTGAGATTATTGTTAATATGCTGTAAACCCAAGTTTTATGTGATTTTACCAGATTTTTGTATTTTATACCTAAAAATGAACACATTTTACACAGTTGAGTAATTTGTTGCTTTAAACAAAGTTAAATAAATTACAGTGAACGGTACAATTATCTTGTGTTTTCCTTCTTCTTAATGAAAATTTATTAAGTAAATACTACATAAATAGGAATAAAAAGCGATTAATTGTAAAAGTAATCAACAGATTTATCCATTATTGAAAGTAATCATTAGTTGCAGCCCTAATTTAGACTATAATGTCGAGGTCACTTCTGGTTTGAAGAACTTCCCATCCCTGTCCTTTACTTGTCGACTAATCTGCCGACTAATCTGGAGCCCGACGCCTGTTTCCTCAGACACACCTTCTGGCAGTACCGTAAGGAGAACCCCAGAACCCGAGTCGGAGAGCCTCCTCCTGACGGCCTCCCGGGCTTCAACAGCGGCGTGATGCTCCTGGACCTCGGCGCCATGCGCGCCTCCGCGCTCTACAACCAGCTGCTGAGGCCCAGCAACGTGGCCAAGCTAGCGGACCAGTATCGGTTCCGCGGCCACCTGGGGGACCAGGACTTCTTCACCATGATCGGCATGGAGCACCCGCAGCTGTTCTACTCGCTGGCCTGCGGCTGGAACCGGCAGCTGTGCACCTGGTGGCGGGACCACGGCTATAGAGACGTTTTCCAGCTGTACTACACTTGTGACGGACCTGTTCACGTCTACCATGGGAACTGTAACTCCCCCATCCCAGAGGACTGAACCGAGCTACACATCGCGCGGACCTGAGGGACCTGAGATCTTTCTTCACCAGTCATGCACTTTGCCCCCTGCTGGCCGAGGGGAGAGAACAGTTGCTGCTCCTTTATTTTATACCCAACCTGAAGTATTTGATGACGGAAAGCTGTTGACTCATGCAGAACCACATGCCATGATAACACCTTATATTGCTGTTTCAGGTCAATTAGAGCTGGTGGCTGATGGGATATTTCAGACGGAGTAAAACCATTAGAAACTCCAAAGTGCTGTTGGTGATTGTGGAAGCTGTTGTTTCTGTTTTCCTCTAATAAATGCTGAAATAAAACATTTAAAACACTCGGCTGGACCGCACTGATAAAGAAAAAGCACAGAAATGTGACTGGAGGAAAAAAGAAAGCAGCTGAGCTTGTTTCTGTCTCCATCCTCATTGGCTACTTGTTTTGGCTATTTTTATTAGCTTACAGATCCTCCTGTGTATATTTCGTATTTTTGTGTATTACAGTCTGTCCTGTGTAGGGCTGAACGATCTAGTGACTTCAACCGAAAATGACAATCTCAGACTACGCGATAAAACGCGTCAAAGCTGCGTTTTTTCCTCTGTGCTCAAATAATTTCGCCAATAATAATAATAATTTCATCAATAATTTCACATGTGTTCCCAATGCCGGCGTAGGAAGGCTCTGTGTCAGCTACCAATCAGAAAGCTGCACCAGGTCACATGATCACCACTCCAATCAGTGTGTAGCTCATCATTCAATTTCAACCGTGACTGAAGCAGGAGCAGAAATGGAGCAGACGAAATTAATTTCAAAGAAAAACAGCATTTGAAATCTGTTGTCATTAGTTTTCATGACATTCTTGTATTATCTTAATAGAATTCATTGAAACTTGATTTAAGGAGAATAAATCTGGATTGAAATCGATACCGCAATGACAGAAAAAATCCTCACACATCGTTCAGACCGTGTTGGCAGCCTGTCTGTGGTTCTGGCTGAGACCAGTGAACCTGTCAAAAATAGGATTATAAAAATAAAATAGTCTGCAGATGACCATCACAAAGGCACAAACAGACTTTTAAATCAGTTCTCATGTTTCATCAGTTTTCTTCTTAATAGTGTTTCTTCAGTAGATCTGATGCTAAACTTCACTCTGACTCTATTAGGCACCAATCTTTATCTGGGTTTGTTGGATTATTATTATTTGTATCTATCTTTGCACCAACTGATGTTTTCTACTAAGTCATTTCCAGTGTTTGTTTCTCACCAGCGTCTTTGCTTGTATTTTTTATTTTTATTTTCCAGAACACAGGAATTTAAGGATGCCTAATACATATATTTCTGATTCTCCATTATTGATTTGCCATATGATTTAAACATATCCATTCATAGTTGCAGAATAATTTGTGCCTGATTGACAGGTAGAACATTTATCAATGCAGTTTGTTAGAAAGTAAAACAAGATTACTCTTTAAGCAGGTTTGGTGCTAATGTTTAGTGATCAGAGATCTAAAATGCTCTGAAAACAAAGAAAAACTGGAAATTTAAGTGACATTTTGGGAGAATATTATTTTTGCCTTGAACACTTAAAAGTCATTCCTGATTGAGTTTTTAGACAATGGCGATCTCTAGATGACGGCATGAGTTCTGTCCTCGTTCGAACGAACGCATTCATGAATGACTGAATACCGCTGAGTCATGATGGAGTACTGATGTCGGTTCATCTGTTCTGTTTACATGTTGCATAATTTCAGTGACCCTTGTACCAAAGCCATTTGAATGATCAGCAACTTAACATGTATTTGAGCAATAAATGTACATTTAAATCCCAATTATAAAGACTTTTTATCATGTCTGCCTCCTCTGGAGTAAACTTTCATTCAGATGCTCCTGCAGCTCTCTTTATTTATGTCTCACCTCAGTTTAGAGCTGAATAAGTGATAACGGACGGCCATTGTTGGTCTCATGGGTGAAATTTTGATTTCAAAGGTGGGGGGGACGAGTATTTTTGTAAAATGCAAAACAAGCCTTAAAATAAAGCACCACTTTTACCATTTACTATGACTACTATAGTATTTCTATACTAGAACTATTTACATATATATACATGCGCACACGCACACACTCCCAGGCCAGCACGGTGTTCCACAGCTTCTCTGTGATGTAGTCCGTGCGCTGCAAGTTCTCCAGGGTCAGGTAGAACAGGTTGGCCGAAAAAAAATACAAAATTATTAAAGTTCAGATTGTAAGTTGTGATGGAAATTTTAAAACACTCAATCAGACGGACCGTCTAAACCCGGCAAGCTTGTAATGAGCAGCTAAAACACAACTAGCAAGTTAAGTTAGCACGTTAAAATGCTTCATTAACAAAATCTGGCAATATAAAATATTGCTCTGATACGGAACAGTCAGCTGACGCTTCACACGTCAAAAAAAAGTTGTACTTTTATCAACTTACCGTAGATAAACTTAGAATGTACTACCAATGCTGGAACTGCTGGTGTTTGGAGCTATTAGCAGCTCCATGCTTCTTTCCATGGAAGTCAAAGGTAGCATCTGAACTCTCTCTCTCTATGGCGCTGATTGGTTAGCTTCTAATAATAGACGGTGGAGACAGCCAATCACACAAGAGATCCAAACAACAGAGAGACAATCAAGTGCTGGTGGGCGGTCTAAACTCAGAGAAGCGGCTTCAGCTTGAGCGGTTGTTTTCTGCGTTGTAGTGTAGCGACACATAGTTTTTGGACAGTAAAAAGTGCTGGGGACCAAATCAGACATTTGAAAAAGTGCAGGGGATATGTCTGAGTCTGCGTGACTGCAGACTCTGACCCACTTTCAGTCTTCCTGCTGTGCTGACGTTGGGATTCTCAGAAATGTCAACGCCCGATAGCTGTTGGTGTCAGACTTGCTTTTAATCAAAGAGACGCATGGAGGATGATTTTGAACACAGAAGACATGGTTATAACCCTTAATGATAATGCCAGACAAACTTCTATACTGTCTTCACTTGAAATGTGGTTTTTGTCTGTAAAAAAAGTATTTTTGTTTGGTTTTTTGTTGCACAAATATCAGGGAGTTTCATATCATTCTTTTTGTATTCTTGATTAAATAGGTTTAAAATACATCCTCTTATTTATATACTGCTGTGCACGAAATCTTGCTTTGGACTGGATCTTTATCATCTAATGGGTTTAACTAAAAATACACAAATATAGAAAAAAGATAATAACATAATCAATTTTATAAAAGTCTTAAGCGAATCACATAAAATGGTGAAATTCATTTTTGAAGAAATTGGATTATTTTCTGTGAGATAAAAATGATCTTTTAATCCGCTGTTTTTTGTGTAAAACACATCTGGAGCTGGTTTAGATGTTCAGTTCAAATCGTTTATAATGACAGATGACATTGCAAATATCTGTTTCTCTATTCATAAAGGGGGACTGTACAGTGTGTTCTTAAGCCTCCCCAGTAAGGTCTATTCATTGTTCTGGAGAGGTGGGTCCGTCGGATAGTCGAACCTCGGATTCAGAAGGAGCAGTGTGGTTTTCGTCCTGGTCGTGGAACACTGAACCAGCTCTATACCCTCAGTGGGGTCCTAGAGGGTGCGTGGGAGTTCGCCCAACCAGTCTACATGTGTTTTGTGTCCCTCGAGGGTTCCTGTACGACCGGTGCCAGAGCTTGGTCCGTATTGCCGGCAGTAAGTCGGGCTCGTTTCTGGTGAGAGTTGGACTCCGCCAAGGCTACCCTTTGTCACCAATTCTGTTCTTAACTTTTATGGATAGAATTTCTTCTCAACCTCCTGAGGAAGTAGAGCCACTGGTGCGCCTTCCTGACCAGAATGGAAGTGTTGTTGCTCCAAGTGAGGCTGATATTTAGGTGTACACCTCTAGCTGTTGGCTCGGGCATCTGGTTAGGATGCCTCCTGGACGCCTCCCTGGTGGGGTGTTCTGGGCACGTCCTACCAGGAGGAGGCCTAGAGGGTGTCACTTAATTTCTGTATGTTTTTACTTTTTAGTATAACAATATAATTTACAAGAGGATAAGGAAAACAATGGATTGTTAAGAGAAAATAGAAGGTTAACAGTTCAACTAATGCAACTGATGAGAAGAGGAAAAAGAAGGAATCAGAGAGAGAAGTGGTCAGAAGATTTTCCTCCAGCAGCCTCAGCCTAGAGCTGCAGATCTATAGTGATAAATCAGGATCAGCTAACTAGAGCCAGGGGATTCCAGTTGTTGTGGATTATTATAATTGGCACAAACGGCTCATATCAAATCTGTTTCATGACTCAGTCTGTAGCATTTCTCTGCAGCTGTTTCAAGAAACAAAAAGACGAAAATGAATGAGCGGTAAAATCCATCACCGTGGTATCAGCCTGTCAGATTAAATGTGGACAAACTAACGTTAATCGTGCAAAGACTCGCAGCTCGGGAACCACATGGATTTGTTTCATGACCTACGCCCTCACCTAAGACAAAGGTCGGAAAATCATCGATTTGTCTAGTTTGAGCTTTAGATTTTAGTTGTTATTTCAGTGTTTGGTTCGTTAAACATTTAAACGTGAGAAACTATTCAAACATCATGGATTATGAACTGAATTTAAAAAAAAATCTTTCACATGAATCATGAACCACACTAAATCTTCTCATTAAGTGAAACTAGTTATTGTAGATTGGAGTTACCCTCCCCTTATTCCTAATATATGGAAAACATGTTTTTTTTTAAATAGTTTATTGATAATATTTCTCAAATCAACACTAAGTAGCTTTTTAACCTTCAAAAAACACTTTTATAACTTTTGTGATCATACATCGACTTACAGCTCGTTGTATGAGGCCTCTGTCATTGCCTGAGGGGGTCCGTATTGCTTTAACCAGCACTAAGCATTTTTGAGGAGGGTGGCAGGAACCCTGCCTTCCACACTAAACAACTACAAATGTGCTGACTGCTTTACTGCATACGTCACTTCCCCTGTTTCTTATCTCCAACATCATCATCTGACATTGTTTCACCACAATTAGATTCATCACCTCATCACTATTCATCCTTCACACAGACACTGGAAACAGAAATGAACTTCAATCCAACTGATCAGGATTTTACCACGCTATGCACTGGTGCTAATGGGAAATGCAGTCTTCCTTCAGGCTAAACACAAAACAATACCGCTTTCGTCCACAGTGCCGCCAAAATCAACCAGAACTGAAATTTGTTTAGTGTTGCTTTAAATGGAAGTTGATCAACCAGTCTTCCTATCAATTTGATTAAGTTTCCTGTTGAAGAAGTGCAGCCTCACAGCACGATGCTGCCTCCATCATGTTTTAGAGGCATATTTGTTGATAGTCTTCTGACACAGAGTTTTACATGTACTCAAAAAACATAATTTTAATCTTATTCAAACAGATTATTACCCATAATCCTCTTTATGGTTTATTACAACTTTAAACAGGACTTTGTATCACTCAACATTAGCGTGCCACTCTATATCTTTATCCGCATATAATGCCTTCCATCTCCATGTGCAGAAGATTGATGAATGAGAGGGGAAGGTTTTATTGGCCCGTCATTCATTCATTCATTTATTCATTCTCCTGGCTCTGCATCCATTCTCTGCTTTTGTTCCCTGCTGATCAACAGTCTTACCATCCTTGACCGACCTTGCTGACCCGCCATTGTTGACAGAAATTGAGGTGTTTTCATTCAGAGAACTACAACAAAAGATGCTCAACAACTTGTTTTCTGGCCGTTTGTCGATTTCCCCACAAACAGAGTCACGGCACACGTCAGACCTTGAACAAAAACGCTGGTAGGTGCTGAAAAGCGTTCATGTGACGGCAAATCACGTTGCTCAGTCCAGAAACCTGAGAAATCCACATCACGTTTAGTCCATAGGATCCTAGCCTGAGTTGAGACTTTAAACAGTGCTGATGTTTCTTTGAAGCAGGTTTACATCATCTTTGGACCCTCTGGAGATTTGATACGCAAAAAAAGGAATAAATACAAAATGAAGAACTTTATGAAAAATATATATATAATAATATATATTATATATAATATATATATTATACATATATATGTTGAATATAACATTGAAATAATTTAAATCAAATAAAGGGAATATATTACCTACCGACGATAAAAAAATTATCACTTGCTCTGATGTAATGCATATTATTAATTTCAAGTCAATGAAGTTATTACAATAGCACCAAATTATTCCAAAGGTTTTGTAAAGAAAGTCAGCTTTACTACATTTATTCACTCCTCCACAGAGGACAGAGCATGCATGTAGTGACAGTGGAGAGGAAAAACTCCCCTTTAACAGGAAGAAACTTCCAGCAGAACCAGGACCTGACTTAGTACGAGCAGACAGCCACGACCTACTGGGGTTTGAGAAGTCAGAAAACACTAAATAAGAACTTAAAGAGTTGTTAGAGGAGTTCTTTCTTTTTTTAAATAAATGTAAAAAGTAAATAGCAAAGGAGAACATTGAGCTGTTGGCAGCTTCATATCCTCCTCCCAGAAAGGTGCCACAGCGGACAGAACGCCAAACCAGGTGTAGCTTCTCTACACTGAGAGAAAACTAAAAGAAAACTTCAAATAACCACAACTGATGCAAATAGCATAAAATTATTCGCCTAAAATATTACCTTAAAAAATAAAGAACAAAGTCTGCACTTAAATCAAGAAGCAACCTGGAGAAACTGGTGGTGTTTGAATAAACAGAAGACTTTTCTACGTTCAAAAGGAAATGTTCGTATTGTCTGGGTTAATGCATGTCTGATCATGGGGAACCTGATCAAAATATGGTGGGTTTACCAACTATAACTGCCAGGATATTGTTTAGTGGCTGGGTGTGTTTTCTCCGCGTTGTTTCACCAAACGGCGTTCTGGAGGCTGATCTGCTGGCCTGGTTTAAACCTCCAGTACCTGTGGAGCCACAGGTGTTCCTGCAGTCATTCTGGGCCTGGTTCCTGCACATACATCGTACTTCCAAGCCTGCTATGCGTTCTTTTCCTCAACGCTCCTCGTTGGGATTATTCCCCCTTTCTGTGTGCATCTCAGGGTAACCTGTTCAGCCATCTACAAATCCACATCAAACCAAAAAATGGATCTTAAGCCGAGACACGACTGCATCTGCTCCTCCTAGCAAAACTCATACCGTCTCCAGACAACAAACCCCTCTGATAAAAATCCTGACCACAACCCAGATACGATCCTTTCCTCCCATGGCGGATAGTTGACGTTAAGAGCCCCATTTTAGGGAGGCTGGAGCCACCCTAAAATATTTCATAGCCACCCTATAATTTTTGCAGATTTTTTAAAATTATTTTTATTTTATTTTTTACACTGGTAACAAGCCAAAAGAGTGACTATTCTGACAGACTTTATGAAGATGTTGGTGAGTCTGGTGGTTAGAGAACAGAGTCTTTTGTTAAATGTTTCCATGATGGTGAGCTGTGAAGCACTCGCCCTCTTCAGTTTGTGCAGGAATGCATGGCACCTACCATTGTTCTTCCTAGTATTTCACCACATTTTAGCTGGTGTAGTTTAGCTGATGAAGCAGCTTTAGCAAGCAATTAAATAATGAAGCTATGTGGAATAGAAATGGTGGGAATGGTCTCCGCAAGGTGTGTTGTTTTTTAAAATATTGAATTGATTGACAAAGCCGTAGTATGTGCTCTAAAAAAATTTCCCAATGTCTTACCTCCTCTGGGGGCTCCTCAGCCACCCCCTCTCTATCCAACCTAGTAACGTCTCTGGATTACACATCATCTCAGCTCAAGCCTTAGCTGTCGTCGCCCTCCAGAGTTCCCGATTTCCCCGTTGCTGCTTCCCGTTCCAGATCCAGACGTCCTCGCTGCAGATTTCATATTCTTCTTTCTAAATCGTTGTTTTAAAATAAATCTTTTTAAAACTGTCAGAGTCAGTCAGAGTCAGAGAGGTTTTATTGTCATTTCAGCTACATACAAGTACATATTGAAAGAAACAGCGTTCCTCTAGGATCACGGTGTAACACGGTACAAAAAGTGCAAGACAGAACAAAACAGTGTAAATACAACAATAAATACAAAAAAACCTACAATAAATAACTGCAAAAGATATTCCTAATTATCCCTAATGTAAACAGTAATTAGAGGACAGGACTAAAGACAAGTGTTAGTACATGATGGTACATGATGGTGAATAGTACAATTGTTCCTGAGGTTGTACATTAGCAGCATAAAATAGGCAATGCACATAAGGTGCCTAAAAACTAAATAAGGTGCAAAAAAATACAGGTAAGGTGCAGAAATTAAAAGAAACCTTGTGCAATTCTAGCAGGTGTGGGAAAAAAAATGCAAGTAACATAGTCAATACAGTCAATGCAGAGGAAATTGTTACAGTGCTGTATTGAGGAGTCTGATTGTCTGTGGAATAAAGCTGTTACACAGTCTGGTTGTGTTAGTCCGGATGCTGCGGTATCATCTCCCAGGCGGGAGCAGAGTAAAAAGTCCATGTGATGGATGGGTTGGATTAACCACAATGCTTAGAAATGTCCGTGAGAGATGGAAGAGCGACCCCAATGATCTTTTGAACTGTCCTCACTACTCGCTGGAGAGTCCTGCGGTCCGACTCAGTACAATTTCCAAACCAGACGATGATGTAGGCGCTCAGGATGCTCTCAATTTTTCCTCTGTAGAACGTGGTGAGAATGGGGGGGTGAGCTTTCCTCAGTCTTCTCAAAAAGTAGAGATGCTGCTGAGCTTTCTTGGTGATGGAACTGGTGTTCAGGGTCCAGCTGAGATGCTCCTCCAGATGAACACCGAGAAATTTGGTGCTCTTGATGATCTCAACTTATAAGCCATCGATGTGCAGTGGTGCCTTTCTAAAGTCAATGACCATCTCTTTGGTTCAATCCACATTCAGAGATAGGTTGTTGACTTGGCACCAGTCCGTTAGATCTTGTACCTCCTCTCTGTACGCTGACTCATCGTTGTTGCTGATGAGTCCCACCACAGTAATGTCATCTCCAAATTTAACGTTGGAATTGCAGCTGTGCATTGCTGTACAGTCGTGCGTAAACAGAGTAAACAGCAGTGGACTGAGCACACAACCTTGGGGAGCGCCGGTGCTCAGTGTGGTGGTGCTGGAGGTGTTCCTACCGATCCGGACGGACTGAGGTCTCTCAGTCAAGAAATCCAGGATCCAGTTGCAGAGAGAGGTGTTCAGGCCCAGCGTCCTCAGATTTCCAATTAGATGCTGAGGAATAATGGTGTTGAATGCTGAGCTAAAGTCTATGAATAGCATCCTGTTCTTTCTGTCCAGGTGTTTTAAAGCAAGGTGAAGTGCAGTGGATATGGCGTCGTCCGTTGAGCGGTTAGGACGGTACGCAAACTGCAGTGGGTCCATGGTGGGAGGCAGTAGGCTCTTTATGTGCCTCAGGACTAGTTTCTTGAAGCACTTCATGATGATAGGGGTGTGTGCTACGGGATGATAGTCATTAAAGCCACAGATGACACAGATAACTTCTTTGGCACGGGTACGATGGTAGTCGTCTTGAGACACGTTGGAACAGTGGCGCTGCTCAGGGAGATGTTGAAGATGTCAGTGAATACATCTGCCAGCTGGTCTGCAGATTCTTTGAGCACTCGGCCAGGAATGTTGTCTGGTCCAGAAGCTTTCCGCGGGTTGACTCTGTGCAGAGTTCTCCTCACGTCCGCTGTGGTAAGACGAAGCACCTGGTCGTCACGAGGTAGGATCATCTTTATCGCCACTATGTTGTTGTTCGCCTCGAAACGAGAGTAGAAGTCATTCAGTGCATCTGGAAGGGAGGAATACTGTCACAGACGGGTGGAGTCGTCCTGTAGTTAGTGATAGCCTGTATGCCCTGCCACAAGCGCCGTGTGTCTGGAAGTGTCTGTGGATGTTCTGGCCGTGTGCGCGCTTTGCTTCTCGGATTGCTCGGGACAGTCTGGCTCTCGCTGTTCTCAGAGCCGGCTGGTCACCTGCTTTAAAGGCGGAGTCTCGGGCCCTCAGCAGTGTACGCACCTCTTGAGTCATCCACAGCTTCTGGTTGGGTCTGGAAGTGATGGTTCTAATGGTAATGACGTCCTCAATGCATTTTTGTGATATAGCAGGTCACTGAAGTCGTGTACTCCTCTAGATCAGTTTAATCGCCGTATGTTGCAACCTCCCTAAACATGTCCCAGTCAGTGCACTCAAAAAAGTCCTGAAGAGCAGAGATGGATCCTTCTGGCCAGGTTTTCACCTGACGAGTGCTCTGTATGCTGGAATTAGCATTACAGAGATGTGGTCTGAAGTGGGGTCGGCCAGTACTCACTGGCAATGTTGGTGTAAACATTATCCAGCGAGTTCGCTCCTCTCGTAGCAAAGTCCATATGGTGATGGAATTTAGGGAGAACAGATTTGAGATTTGCATGATTAAAATCCTCTGCGATAATAAACAGGATGAGTGTTCTGCAGTTTGCTGATGGCTCTGTAAAGTTCGCTCGAAGCTTCCTTCGCGTCCCCGCTGGGCGGAAGATACACCGCGACAATAAGCACACTGGTGAATTCCCGTGGTAAATAAAAAGGTCTGCATCTAACAATAGCAAATTCCACCATCGGAGAACAGTGCGCCACAACAAGCAGAGTCCTTGCACCATTCTGTGTTAATGTAAACACAAACGCCTCCTCCTCGTGTTTTACCGGACTGAGTTGCATTTCTATTGCCGCTATACGATGCTAGCTCGTCTAGCTGAAGGGCACTGTCTGGAGTGTTGTCGCTAAGCCATGTTTCAGTTAAAGATTAAAACACAACAGTCCCTGTACTCACATTGTGTAGTTCGCTGAAGTCTGATACAGTGCAGTTTATTCTCCAGAGAGCATGCATTTGCGAGGAATAACGATGGTCGAGCCGGCCGGCTTGGGTTAGCTTTTAGCCTAGCATGGACCCTGGCTCGCTTCCCACGATTCTGTTTCCTCGAGCACCGCTTGCGGCGCCCCTTCCCCCGGTCACCTGCTTCAGGTAACACCGAGGACTGCAGGCCTGGTTCGCGAAGTAGGCAGAGTATATGCAGAGTTCGGAGCAGATCATTTTGCAGGTTAGTTTCTGACTGTTTTCTCAGTTTTATTAGTGTCTGGCGGTTGTAAACTAAGTCAAAAGTGGTTTCCATACGTTTATAAACAAAACTGTCCTAAGCAAACAAACAAACTTTTCTGAAAGCAATAAAAAATATGCAGTTTTTCGACCCCAGAGCGGCTGCTGCGTGTTAACGCGCCGCCATCTTTAATCTGAATCAATTGTTCCAGCTTCTCCTGAATACTTTCCTGTTTGCGGATCAGCACAAAAATCAAAGCCATGACAACCACATCTATTAAAACATACCTTTCAACTCTATCTGTGTTCTTCTTTCCCAAAGGTCAGATTATTGGGATGCACCTGAGCAGTGGATCTCTGTAGCTCCCCCAGGCTCATCATTGCCATCTTAACTTAGACTAGTTGCTTTTTCTATTAATAGTAAAACTTTAGCTGCTGGAGGCTTAAATGGCGTTTTTGTTTTTTACAAGAATCGAACATAATTTTTTTAAGTTATAAATTGTTGATGTGGCCGAGGCGATTAACTTTAGCCTGACATAGTCTCAAAAGCAAACAGAACATCTAGTTCCCTTTGAACAGGGAGATCTGCGTTCAGACGTCTGTTGTGTAACCAGTTAAACTCTACGGTGAGGAATCTGAAATGACAGCCGGTTTTCCTTTGCCTAAAGAGTCAAAACCTCTGGCCCCCTGCGTGGCATTTGTTGGCGATGTGACGTCTTTGCTTGTTGAGGTTGCTCAGATTGCCTCTGGCAGGATCCCAGGAAGGGCATTTCTAGGAGTTCACGGGAAAGAAGCAGCTCTGAGGTTGTTTCTCTGTAACGCTAAAGGACAACAATGCTTACAAAACAACCGTGACGTCCCTGTGCTGAGTTAATCCGATTGCTTTACCCAGTCTCTGCTGAGGCATATTTAACTGAGATGCAACACTCACACGCGCAAGCTCACATGCGAATGCATACATGGTTTAAATAGCCTGTAAATTAGACATCAGAGGAAAGGAAACGAGTTGTTGCCTCAAGAGGAATGAATTTATCTGTTTTGTTTTTTTGTTTGTTTTTTATTTTTATTTTTGTGTTTTCAATAAAAAATGAAACAAACAGAAGGCCGGATATGTTGGTCGATGTGCATCCAGGAAGCCAGCCGTGTTGAAGTTGCAGAGATTACTAGACTCTGGAGCTTTTAAGATAGGAGTACCAGTAGGCTTATGATACTTAGCTTAAACAAGAATGTCTTGATGTGACTGAAACAGACGTGCGTTTCAGGAACCCATACTATAATTTTTTAGTTTTTAATTGTTTATAATATAAAACCTGGAAGAACTTGATCAGTTATTTCTTTTACTTTTAACTACACACTAAAAGACGATGATAAGTCGCTATGATTACCAGAAGACATTTTTTAAAATGTTTTCTCTCCTTTTTTTGTGGATTTCTGCTGGATTTGGTTTGTTTTTTTAAATGTTTATATATTTCTTCTTTATTTACAAAAAAAACCCAAAAAATAAAGGCAGCAAAGCCCTGAACAGGAGCCGTCCAGAAGGCAAGTTAAACATCTAAACACAAGTTTATGTTTGCTAGTTTTGTTGGCTGAAGTCAGGGGTGTCCAGTACGTCGATCGCGACCGATCACGTTTCTTAGTTCTATGGTCAGCTCAAATTATTTATTACATTTAAAATCACAGAATAATGAGCTTTTCAACGCTCAGTTCTGCCTGATTTGAGCTGAACATACAGCAGGAAGATGTACAATAGAACAACTGTACGTCTTTCAGTCTAGTGCCAAGTTGAGACAGTTGATCTTGATGCTCAATTCCAAAAAATTTTACTGAAATTCCTCTTATTCTCCACTATCAGACTTCTGTGCGAACGGTTTATTACCAGAAGAAGAACGTAGACGTCCCCCAGCAGCAGCGCCATGTTTACCGACGTAAACATGGCGCTGTCTGTGGATGGGTGTTAAAGTTGTTGAGCCACGGGAGCCGACCAAATCGTCACAAGATCAGAACAAGATGAAAAAAAAAAAGAAAGCTAAACTCGGCACCGCTTGCTTCGGACATCGTTTACATCCAGATTTACCAAGTCTGGCTTCTTCTGCTGCCCGATTATGACGCACGTCTCTTGTCAGTGGTGTATCAAGATCGGTTCGGACTGCTGTAAAAAGACTAGAATGGGTCACATACATACAAACATCTGTGTTTTGGTACCCTTTGCCTGTTGTTTGAATGAAGCCCGAGTAGGAATGAAAATTTTTGGCCCTTGTAGGAAAATGTACTCGCTTCCTTCAGAATTTAATCCATCTAGTGCTTCCACCTCTGTACACAATCAAAAAGAGCACAGATATTTTAAATGGCTCATTTTCTAGACGTCAGCAAAAAACTTACCAACCAAACCTACCAAAAATGTCAAAAAAGTGAACCACTGAAATTACAGATTTCACTTAAAATTGAAGGTGAGTGCAACAGGATGATGATGTTCACTTTAGGTCTGCTCATAAAAGAGTAGGGATCCGTCGTCCTAACAACTCTGAGCAGCTTCTCTGCTTGTATCTGTGTAAGGAAAGAGTTAGATTTATTTTTGGACATTAAGGTCTTGGATCCTTTTTTTCACTCTATATTTGTGTACTTGTGTCGTTCTATCACATAAGAACTCAATATAATACATACAAATTAGTGGTTTCGTGAAAAAAAAAATCTATCAAACACGTATGAAAAACTTGTGAACAAGCAGATGCAGTTACTGAGGGAATCGTCCTAAAAAATGTCCTTATGCCGCTCGGCATGCAGTTTCGTCCCCATTCCTCTGTCCAGATGGCCGAAGTCCACGCCGTCTGTCTCTGAAAGAGCGGCGAAGACTGGTCATCAAGTCAAATGGTTACAGCCTTTCAGAGCTGACGCGCTGGCAAGGAGGAATCTTAATTACGAATGCCTCATGGATCCAAGACATCAGCGAAGGCAGTTTGGGTCGTTTCAGGTTCAGAGCATTATAGCGAAGGTCAACTGTGAGAGCATCTTCTGAGTCATGAACACATCAGCCAAAGAATCAAGAATCAGCTTATTTATATAGCCCCAATTTACAACAGATGTCTTCTCAAGGCACTTTAAAAGAAAATCAATTAAAATCATAAATACATCATAAACAAATCAATTTGAAAAAGTTTCCAATCTAAGGAACCCCAGCAGATTCATGGAGTCATTGACTTGCATCATTCACTCCTCTGGAATCAGCAGGCAGAAACAATGGCTTGTGTTGTCGTTGACTTTACAGCAATCCCTCATACTGAGCATGCATGTAGCGACAGTGGGGAGGAAAAACTCCCCTTTAACAGGAAGAAACCTCCAGCATAACCTGGCTCAGTACAAGCAGCCGTCTGCCACAACCGACTGGAGGTTTGAAGAGACAGAAAACTAAAATTGAAGCACAGGATACTGAAAGAATAGAGTTTATAGCAGCAGGTGTAGAACGTCACTGGAAGCATCTCAGCCCATGTTCTCCTCCAAGAAGCTGTCTCAGCTAACAGAACCAGCCCAGGTGTGGTTACTATGGAGAGAAGAACACTAAGAGAAAACAAAAGGTTAACAAGGTTGAAATAACGGTAACTAAGTAGATTAGACAAAGGAAGAAAGTAGCAGAGAAAGAAGTTTTCAGATTGTCCTCTAGCAGTATAAGCCTATAGCAGCAGAACTATAGAAATAACTTAAAATCTAAGGAAAGCTGAATGTTTAAAACCAGGGATGAGTAAATGTTTCAATAACAACCTTGTTACCATGAGTTGTGTTGTGACATTTCAACCATTCCTATGGTTTGTGCAGGATTTACTAATATCAATCTGAAATAACTGTCTCTTGGTTTAATATGCATTAAACAATATTGTTTAGTAATTTATTATTACATTTTCAGTGTGCAGTGTTATAACCTGGGAGAACTTGATGAGTTTTGTCTTTTACTTTGAACTCCACACCGAAAGACGATGATAAGTTACAGGGATTACCAGAAAGAATTTTTATTTTCATGTTTTCCTCCTTTTTTGTGGATTTCTGCTGGTTTCACTATGTGTATATTTTGATATTCTTTTTGTTTCCCAGTTTTTCTCTCCTGGAGGTGGACAGAGTACCCAGAAAGTTACCCAAGCAGGTCTTTGTCATTATCAGTGTTTCAGTCTTTTCTCCTTTCTAGTCACATGTTTCGTTTTTCACCTCTCACACGTGTCTGAAGTCTGCCCTGCATTTGAGCTGAAATCTCTTCACTAATTGCACCATTGTCGTGTCCAGTTACCGCCAGCAATGGGTAGCAAGAAACGTGAGGTTGGTGACAATTTCTCCTGCCGTTCTTTTATTCTGGAACAAACACAAATCCGCATGTGAAATCTGCAGTGCAGAAATAAAGGTTAAATCAATAATTAGCTTTCAATATTCCCAAACAACACAAAGAAAAAAATGTTTTTGCATGTTTCAAAAAGATATTTTTTTCAAATACCTTTTATTATGACATCATAACATATTTCAACTAACGGTATTTATATTAAGTAATATAGTTAGGTCCCAATTATATATTTAGATTCCTTTTTTGCTTCATGGATCTATTCTTTAAAAATCTTCAATGTTTTAACGTAGAAGCACAAAAATGTGTTATTTTTCTGTCTCTGTTTTGGAGCATCGTTCCGTGAAGTGTAATGTGATACAGGGCCGCTGAATGATGTCATTTGCTCCAGCCTTTCTGGTGTTTTGACTTTAATCGTTGCTGGTAGAGATAAAAAGGAATAGTTGGACTATCAATAACAGCTGGAGATTGACATGAAAGGCCAGAATAACGTAAAATGGGAAGAATGGGAGATGAGAGCAGCTGAGCGATAACTCCTCTCCCCGTGCCGCCTGAAGTAAAAATAACACCCATGCAAAACAAATTAGCCGTGTGAGGAATGCACTGTTGCACGCAGATGCAGACAGATGAAAAATGCCTCAGCGTGATTTAGTTCATCTTGGCGGACAGAGGAAGTGTTGGTGACGCTTCTGGTTGAAAACGTCAGTGCTCCTCAGTTTGACCCACATTCTGCCTCCAAACCAGACCCAGGTGTTCTTTCATCTCTCTCAGAGTTTATTTCTCATGCTGATCATTGTAGGATCCTGCTGAGCAATTAAAGCTATGACTAATAAATGTTACTCCTCTCCATCAGAAGGTGATTTAGGAACGCAGCAGGGCGCCCAGGGTAACGCTCACAGTTGAAAATGCGCAGTTTTTGGATTTAGATCACATCACACTAGATTTGGAAGAGACTTAGTGTCACTTTGTGGCTGTTCATTAAGGCTAGACTTATATTAAGTTATGCTGATATAGCTTTTATTTTTGCAACGCTGCCATTGGTACGTTTGTTGTTATGTTCTTTTTAGCCATCACAGATTTGTGTCTCGTACCCGGATGTAAATGTGACCTGACAGATATATGAGGTTGCACATTTTTCTAGCAGCCAACATTTCAGCTCATGTTCCAGCAGTCCATCCATGCACAACCGCCACTCTGCTGAACAAATGTAGCATTCACAGCAAATGTGAATAACATGATGACTCAGTTATTTGAGCAGTGAGCCACTGAGCTTCAGGAAACAGCTGCTGATCAGCTGCTGAGCAAGGCATCTCAATGCTCACTGTGCACACATGCTCTCAGAGGTATTTAATTCTTACTTATACAGGGGCTGGACAACGGTGTAGGGCCTCCTTTTGGGGCCGATACAGCCTCAGTTCATCTTGGTAATGACATAAATAAGTCCTGCTCAGTGGTCAGAGGGATTTTAATTCTTCTCGGAGGAGAGTGACCAGGTCACAACATGATGCTGGTGGAGGAAAACGTTTCCTGACTCTCCTCCAAAACACCTCAAAGTGTCTCAATAATATTTAGATCTGGTGACTGCAGCCATGGGAGATGTTCAACTTCACTTTCATGTTCATCAAACCAATCTCTCACCAGTCTAGCTGTGTGTGTTGGTGCTTTGTCATCCTGATACACGGCACAGCCTTCAGGATACAACATTTGAACCATTGGATGCACATGGTCCTCCAGAATGATTGGGTAGTCCTTGGCAGTGACGCGTCCATCTAGCACAAGTATTGGACCAAGGGAATGCAATGATATGGCAGCCCAGACCATCACTGATCCACCCCCATGCTTCACTCTGGGCATGTAACAGTCTGGCTGGTACGCTTCTTTTGGGCTTCTCCACACCGTAACTCTCTTGGATGTAAAGGTGGACTCATCAGAGGACAATACATGTCTCACATTGTCCACAGCCCAAGATCTGAACTCCTTGCACTATTAAAAACAAAGTTTGGCACGAGTGACCAAAGGTTTGTTTGTAGCAGCCCGGCCGTGTATATCGACCCTGTGGAGCTCCTGATGGACAGTTTTACTGGAACCAGGAGAGTTGAGGAGCTCATTCAATTCTGCTGTTGTTTTATCAGCTGAACATCCTTTTCAGACAGCTTCCTCTTGCATGCAGTTAATCCTGTTGGATGTGGTTGGTCCTTCTTGGTGGTACGCTGACGTTAGCCTGGATACTGTGATTCTTGATACGTCACAAAGACTTGCTGTCTTGGTCACAGATGCACCAGCCAGAAATGCACCAACAATTTATACTTATTTGAACTCTGGTATGTCACCCATAATGTTGTGTTCATTGCCATATTTTGAGTCAAACTGAGCTCTTACCTGCTAATTGGACCTTCACACTCTGATCTCACTGGTGTAATGAATGAAGTTTGACCACCAGGCTGGTCCAATTTTCCTAATTAAACCCCCCACACTAACATGACACCTGTTTCAGTTTCATTGTGTAACCCCTGTATGTCTCCATAGATCTTTGACTAACCTCCCTGCATTTCAAACATCTATTGCTGTACTTGGCATTTTAATAGAGTCAAGGTAACTTCTTGACTAATTATTCTGCCTCAGTCAAACACTCACTGGCTTTGCAACAAATGCGCCCCCCCACCCCGGAGTGTGACTTCCTCCGTCTGCCCCTCAGAGGATGCCAGTTCTTCCCTGGCAAGATATCCAGAACCGCCTCCCTGCAGTAACCTCTCCTTTGCCCCAGCTGTTACATTGCTAGATTTGCCCTTTCAGGAATGTTACATTCCTCTTTGCAATTTTTCACTTCCCCTGCCAGGTTTGAACATTTCCGCCTGAAATTTTTAGTGTTTTTATCTCAGGATGTTTAAATGCACAGAACACGCTTCGATCTGAACCGCTCCACTGTGACTCCGACCGGTTGTTGTTCTGTTAGAATGAGAAACTTTCTGCTCTAAACTTGAGTGTTTTGAAGCCACCAACAGGTTTTATTCATTAGCAGGATTATTCTGGGGGACAAATGTATTGGTGCAGCGTCTACAGTGATACGGGCACTGTACCGATCTGTTGTGGTGAAGAGAGGAATACACAATTGTCATGTTTGATCTGGGATACATAACAGCAAATCAGCAGCAGACAGAAATATTCAACAACAAAATCACTTAATAGAATAACGCCAAATTGCAAAGAAAGCTATTATTACAGTCTAGAGCCATTTATGTCTATGCTAGCGTCTGGTAGTGTTCATGTGTTATTGCTCTACTGTAGAAATGGTTTTGTAACTTCTCCCAAATGCTCGACTTCTCCTGAAGTACCAGCAGGACTGGTGTCATCACCATCACCACCTTTGAATAGCAAACATATGTTTACAGTTTTTACATAAACTGTATTTCATACGATAAGATTATGTAGCCTGTCTCACTGATTTGGCCTTGTACTCATATGCATGGTAATGATAAGATTATATCCAATTTGCTGGACAAATAAATCATTTAAAAAGTAAATAATAATAATAATAAAGTGTCATGTAAATCAGTGATTTTAACTTCCCAGTTCTTATCTTAATTTAAAGGCTAAACCTATATAGGCTCCATATTAACACTGTAGACTGAATGTCTGCAGCCTCAAGTTCCTTTAGGGGTTTAAGCTTTAAACAACAAAATGTTGGTACAAATATATTATTAAACTTAAAAAAATATATTAACCCTTAAAATAATATTTTTACCAACATTTTGTGTGTGCATGTTTTGTTTTTATAACTTACTTGTAATCTTTATTTTATTGCCAATAAAGGGGGACTGAATAAATAAATCTGTTACTTTTCAGCATTTTGCCGCGTCCTCCTCCAGTCCGCCTTTCTCTTTTTGTCTCCCTCTCTGTTCCTTTCACCCCGTCGGGAGACCCGAGTCGCTTCTCTTCACTTCTTGCACCGCTCGCTCGTTGTGCGAAACGCCGTCAACAGACACAGGCCACGCCCCTTCCTGCACACCTGTATGGTTGATACGGACGTTTAGGGCAGGTCTTAATCGAAATAAACCAATCATCTTTCCCTGCTCACATGCTGCTGGACTGAGTGCCTCTGTGGCTTGTTCCAGCGCTGGTCTGTCTGTCTGATATTTGCACTGCCAGCAGACATTTTCTTACTGAGACACAGGCCAGCAGGCCAATATTAGGCCGGCGCTTCTGAATACTCCTGGTTCTCCCTATGGCCAGTCCGGGCCTGGGTTATGGATACAAGCGGATGAAATGAGTTTCCTCTGCAGGTTGTCTTAGCTCTACCTTAGAGGTAGGGTGAGAAGCTTGGTCATCTGGAAGAGACCCGGAGTAGAGCCGCTGCTTGTCCACGTTGAGAGGAGCCAGTCGAGGTGGCTCGGGCATCTGGTCAGGTGTCACGTCTCACTGGGAGGAGGCCCAGAGGAAAATCCAGGACACGCTAGAGGGACTATGGCTCTCGGCCGGCCTGGGAACGACTCGGGATTCCCCTAGACGAGCTGGCCCCAGTGGCTGGGGAGAGGGAAGGCTGGCTCTCCCTACTTAGGCTTCTGCCACCGTGAACTGACATTGGATAAGCGGAAGTTCATGGATGAATGGAAGGAGGATTATCCCGTTCATGACTACATCCTTGCTGGATTAAAGAATGGCCTCAGCATGATGCTGCCACCCTCATGCTTTACTATGGAGAAGGTTTTTATAGGAGCACAAAAAAGCAGCTTTGGTCTCATCTGACCAAATGTAGCTCACTGCAAATAAAACCTTCTAACGAGTTTCTTTAAAAAGTGGCATTTTTTTCGTCCACTATTCTTTAAATAAGGACACATCGTCCGCCACCTCATCTGTGGATCACTGCAGCTCTTATTGTACTTTACAGTTTTCTAATTTTAAATTATTTAGATGATGGTGTAAGATTTTCCTTTCATTTTAAAGTATTTTTTTTTTACAATTTTGTGTTTATCATGTAAAATCCAATAAAATGTGTTAATGTTTGTTTAAAACAGAAACTAAAAGTGTGTGAATACTTTTGCAAACAAAGACTTAATGTTGGACAAAATAAAAAAACAAAAACACAAAAGTGCTTTTCAGTTATTTCAAAACAAACTGCATGACAATCATTGCATTACTGCCAGCAGGACTTTGGTCTGGACACGTTATTTACAGCTTTTGCCGCAGAGGAAATTGGATTTATAGATGGCGCTTTGATTGCTGCTGCTCTCATTCCTGTCCATGGCAGCTCAGTTGTTTGGGTTACAGGCTGCAGAAACGAGAAACGCCGCCTGTTGTTCTCTCCGGTTTGGTTTCGGTCTGAACACAAACACAGCGTCTCGTTGTGCTTTAGTCAGTCTGAGAGAAACACGCCGTATTTGTGGCTTTGCCTTAGTGTGAAATCAACTCAAGAGTGTTCTTAGACTCATTTGGCCTTTAAATGCCTTGGGTTCTAAAGCGAGAAGGTCAAAGGTCACTAAATAATAGTAGCATTTATTCTGGTTTATTAAATGATAGTTACTGAAGGGCATAAAAGAAAAAGTGGAACAAAAGTTTAATGAAACTTTGCAAATATTTAGGCTGTTTAAATCTGTTTGAATTATATTAAGAGGTTTACGACTCCGCCGCTGAACTAAAACAGGAATTTAACCCACTCAGTCCCACGAGAACTAATGGCTGAGATTTATAGTTTAAATGAGGAGGATTAGCTTCTTCAACAACTGAATCACTAACCTTAGATTTTCAGTTTAGAAGAGTTTTTATATTAATGGAGAATTAAACTTTAGAAGGACTCCTTACTGGTGTTATGCTCCTTGCTGATTTCAGTGTCGTACCACAATCATTTCTAAACACACATGGTTCAAGTTTTCATTTCATTTGTGGTTTCTGATTCCCAAGAAGCAACTCAGAAGGTCTTTGGGTTAATGAGAAATAATGTTTTGTGATACAGAACAAATAACCCCACATTTTGTTTGGGGGGGGGGGGGCAATTACCCTCAACAGCATTCACTAGAAGGAAGCTGGAGTACCCAGGGAAAGAATCCCCAAAACTGCTCCAAAAAATCAGCAAAATCAAACCAGCTGCTGTTCTAAAGCCTTTTGGGGTTCATGAAAACGCTTGTTCTATCTGAGAAGGTAATTACCTACATTTATCTTTGGGGTCAGACGTGTCGTATCTGTAATTAGTATTTTGGTAAGTTAGTAACACATAAAGGTAGAATTTTTTAACGCCTAGTCTGACTTTAACTACAGAGTATGGAGTGCTGAGGGTATGATTGAAGTTTTCTTCCTGTTAAAGGGGAGTTTTTCCTCTCTACTGTCGCTACATGCATGCTCAGTATGAGGGATTGCTGTAAAGTCAACAGCACAATACAAGCTATCGTCTCCGGTCTCTGCTGGTCCAGGACGAGTGAATGCTGCAAATCAATGACTCAATGAAATCTGTTGGTGCTTTATAAATAAACTTGAATCATGTTTTTTAGTATGATTGCTCCTTAACAGAATTTGTTAAATGAATGTCTAGCCCACCATATCAAACTGGTGGGAAGGTGAAAAAGCATCGTGGGTCTAACAGATGGAACTTTCTTATGACCTTTTTGTTTTGTGACCTGACAGTTATTAGGCTAAAGTAGATGAAGACTCAACGAAAAAACACTCTTGATATATCGATTTTATTGGAAAATAAATATTAAGGTTAGGGTTATAATTGGGCACAGATTTATTTCAGAAACCATTTTAATAATCCCCACATCCTTGCTCTGCTACTATTTCTTCTTCCGACAATCTGACATCGGCGACTCGATGCACCATCTCTGTGGCAGGTGATCCATTAGCAGCTGTTCCTTTTCGTCCCACAAGGCCCCTTCTTGCACCGCTCACCGCATGCCTCCCCTCTGTTCATCACTTCCATCTGAAAAACTGATGAACCATGATTGTGATTATTACTTGTTGTTTTTAATGTTTTCTAGAGACCAAATTAGTCTGGAGACTGAAACCTTTGGCAATTTTGCTTAACAAATATTTCGAGCTCATTAACTTGGGATGAAAGAAAAAGCAATTTTCAAGTCTTCAAGTCACAAATTCAAAATTTCTAATCTAAGTTTAAACTTTAATCATTAAAAGAAACATGATACAAGGGAAACAATCCTCTATACCAGTGTTTTTCAACCTCTTCTGAGCCAAGGTACATTGTTTTCATTAAAAGAATTACGAGGCACACCACCAACCAAACATTTAAACAAATGATACTTTATAGTCGCATATATTACATTTATAGTAATTCATATCAAAGTGTCTTTGATATGAATCAAATAAACATTTATTTTTTTTTATCATATTTTATATCTCTTATTTCAAATAACACTTAACATGTCCACTTCAAAAATACTCAACAACTATCCAATTTCACCAAGATAATTTCCAGGGCACACCTGACGATCCCCCATGGTTGAAAAACACTGCTCTATACCTCAGTAAAGTTGAGATTTTAAGGGTTTATAAAATAGAATCTAAAAAAAAAAGATGTCTGGAGTCAGTCAGCCGTTCCCATGGCAACGCAGACCGTTCATCCACATCCTCATAAAAAAAGTTTTACCTGAAGTAAAATTTTAAACAGATGCTTTTTATTTTCTGATTTGAGTAACATATGAGCTTTTAACTTTACTTGTTTTAAAGTAATATTTTATCAGGCACTCACTTTACTTTTACTCTAGTACATTATTTTTTATTCTTTTCACCATTGTTCATTAATTTAGTATAATAAAATTTTCATGACGCACTTGACAGTACGTCTGAGTTTAGGACCTCAATAATCATCTGATTCCAGCTAGCAGACAAATAAACTTAACTGAATAAACTGAAAAGAGGTGTTAAACCTCCACATATCCTGCCAACATCAACAAAAAACTTTTGACAGTTTTTATTCCTCTTGTTGTCTTTTGCTTCTGTTTTGCTTGACAACTTAACTTCTTTTTAATTTCATTCGTCTGGTTCAACTGTTTCTGTTAGATCTACGTCACTCTGTTTGACAGCGAGGTTACATAAAAGACCTAAAATGGCAAAATAAATCAAAAACCACCAGCCACAATCGACCGTTTCAGTTCATTTATTTTTGATGCCACAGAAACATGAATGAATAATTTAAAAAGTCTCTCAGTTCTTCATCATTTTATCACCGAGCTTCACAGACTATAAAGCGCACTTATAGAAGAGGCCTGAAGCTTTCTCGTGCGCCCTCGTGCGCCTGATTCTGCACGGCATTATGGGGGATTTCACACCCTGTAAATCTGTTGTAAGCGCTCCGTTTGGTTGATTTATACAAGGTGATTTTTGTGGCACCATGTTGACTCTAAACTCTGACAAACTGCTCAAACCCTTGACTCTCTCTCTCTCTGCTGTTCACAACTCTCTGTCTTTCTCTCTCTACTCACAAACGTCTTCATCCAATCAAAGCTTGTCTAGCCAATACTACATTCAGTTCAAGAGAAGATTCAAAGATGAGTTTCAGTTACAAGCAGAAATCGATCTGCGCGAGCAGAGTTGAGCCGAGCGAGCGAGCAGTTTGTCAAGTTCAGCGTGCGCCTTAAAATATGGGTTAAGTACAGAAATGGACCCGTAAATGAGACTGCGCCTTATAATCTGGTCCATCCTATAGTCCAGAAAATGTTTAATGAGTACAAATTCAATTAGACCATTTTTTTAAACAAAACAAGCTTTCTGTTCCGCCTGATCGCAGCAGTCATGCCTTTTATTCAACATAAACATCGGCCATAGGTGAATGCTTCCATTTTTTGCAGATGGCCTTTAATGAGCCAAAAATCGTCCGATGCATCGGTGCATCCCTAATTTATATCGTATGTCATAAATGTATGAGATAACTGCAGATGAGGACAGGACATTCTCATTTTCCTGCGATGAATCTCAACATCCAGATTTCAGTCGCCTGTTTTGCCGACTAGCAACTGTAGTTTAGGCCTCATGAGGAACGACTCTGCAGCTTTTTAGATGCATTCCTGTTCCAACACACCTCCGTGGAACCTCAATTCACTTCCGTTTAGCAAATGCTGTTGTAGCTCATATTATGCTAATTTTGCTGAAGATTTATTTCAGATGCTGCTCCTTGAAACGTTAAAAAAACTTTCTAAAGGACCAAAGTTTGAGATATCTGAGCACAATCTTTCTAATGCAGCTCCGGCTGATTTTCTTCTACAATGTCCTTTGCGTAGCTCCATCTATACTCTCATGAAAGAGCATCCCCACAGCATGATACTGCCACCACCATGTGCCTTGTTAGTTCTGGTAGTTTGTTCTCATCTCACGTTTCTATTTTTAACAGCTACTTTCTTTTCGCTGCTTTTCTGATTCGTGAAGAACTTTGCTAATACTGAATCCTTTTGTCAGATTATCCCATCAGAGCTACATTGATCGTTGATCTTCTTCTCTGTTTCCCGGCCTTTCAGTTTAGGTGGAACGTCATGTCCCAGCAGGTCTGCAGTTATGCCACCCTCTTCTATGTTCAGATGATGGTTGAAAATATGCCGGTTGCGATATTAAAAGTATCCAGAGGCCCGTTTAAATGCGACATGATAAGTTTTATTTCCCACAGGCCTTGTCCTTAACATCTCTGCCCACGCAGTTTTCAACATTTTACGATCTATTACCACCTGATTGAGTTTGAAATAAAATGACTCACATGAACTATCATTTTTTTGAGCACTCACGGCATTCATTCTTCTAGATTTTTCTTCCTGACCCGAGCGTGAATAACCGCTTCTCTTTCATGCGTCGCCTGTGTTGAATTTTAAACCACTTTGTCAGTTTCTCTCACAGCGGTGAGATGATATTCGGCGCTTCTGCCATCTCCGTGTGGCGTTTACAGACATTAAGAGCAGGTGTTACGTTGATCCGGTTCCCCCGTCAGATACGTTTTCCTCTGCATCTCCGTGTGGGGTAAGAGGCAAAACTTTGCACATGCTTGTGCTGAGCTCGTAGCCGGCGTAACACCTGTTATGATGTAAAAACTGTCGTGACATCGTCTCCACACACTACGCATCTGTCACACATCAAAACTGGAAACCAGATCGCTGTCAACACTGGTCACATTTCAGGGAAGCTCATAGCTAATTAATCTAGCTAATAAATACCTTGATAATGCTGCTACACATATCATGCACATAGTTGTCCTGCAATATTGAACCCTATGGTGGATCTCTTACACATAATTTGCGAACAGAAACTGAATTTCTTACTTAAAATCTTTGAAAAGAATGGCGCTCGTAAATTCAACCACATCCTCCGTCCTTCAACCTGGAAAATCTAGAAAAAGGTGCAATAAAATCAACAAACATCACCCAATCACTGAGATGCAGATTCGCACGGGACTGGTTTTATCAAGGGACGTCCGTGTTTGCCGAAATACTGTCTGTAATTTGAGGTGCAATTATTACTTTACAAATCACACGGGATTAAGTTCACAGAAACCCAACTATCACAAATCATCAGAGTTCCCTAGGTGATACTAATCCCGTGCAAATAGGACTTAAGACATGAAATCAGCTACAAAACATTTAAAGCAACGTCAATAACTCAAAGCAAAATGTTCTAAAGTCTCATCAGTTAGGAGTTTAGAGATCAGGGTTTTTAGCTCAGTAGTCCACTGTCCTTGCATAATAATACTTTGAAAACTACGTTTCCTGTAAACTGTCTAATGTAAAATAAAGAGGGTTTAAAAGAGAAGTGGATGAGACCCAGAGGTAGAAAATTATTATTTAAAGTTAACTTACCGGGGAAAATCACAGGTCTGAACTGCAGGGGCAGCAACTGGTGAGTTAACATTTGCGTTGTCACTTGGTTTGAAATCTCAAACTAAATACTGATTCTTTCTGAGAGCAAAACACATTAATTAATTTCAACCCAATATTCTGACCTGTGTGAATTGATTTTAGGGTCGGGTATGAACTGGTAATGGGTAGGTTTAGGGTTAAGGTCAGAGGTCAGGGTTAGGCTATAGAAATTCATTAAAAAACTTACAAAAGTCAGTAGAAAGCATAGAGAAAGGAAGGATAGAGAAAAATATTTTCAGGTTGTGTGTTTTCTACCTTTTACACACATTTAAAGGTAAATCAGATCAGAAAATCTATATTACCAACAACCGTATGGTTTAAAATACAGTTTAAAATACAGTAAATGATAGGAAAGTGGAACTACTGTCAGTTTGACTCAAATAAATATTTCACAAAAGCTGACTGGAAGAAAACCCAATAATCTCTGAGTGATCCCGGTCTAAATCTGTGCATCCAGAAATCTGGGATTATTGCAGGAATTTTGGCAAAGACCTAATTTCAGTCCTTAAATGGGGATGAATACGGGGAGTCTTGGGGGTTTTTGGGTGGCAAAGCGAGAAAAAGGAAGAAATAAATGGCTTATCTGCCCTCATCTCTCACGCTCATCTGAAAGGGAGGAAACAACACAGTGTTCTCATTTTCCAGGTCATTCAGTTATGTGCAGCCACCAGAGACAAACAAACGGTGACAGTAAATTGTTGCCTGTAACATGTGGAAAATTGTTATGCACTGGATTTAAAGCTGAAAACTGAAATTGGTATGTATTAAAAACTAAAAATGAACTCACCGGGAAACATATAAACACACAACATTAGGTTGTTTTTTTAGATTAATTGATGCGTTTGGGATTATCTTTTGGGGTCGTTGTCTTTGTCCTCTTTTTTTTGCTCGGACAACATGGTTCTTAAAGTTCCAGTTCAAAATGTCTTTGGTGAGAGAAAACAGCCACTTCCAGCTGTACACATGTTTCAACACAAATGGTTCATGTTCCTCTTCAGAGTGTGCAGCCGTGCTGAGCTCCTCTCCTGGTTTCCTCCTCAGCCTCTCCAACCTGCTCCTCTTCTACAGCCTCTGCTACTTCATTGTTTATCTCTTCTGGGGTAAATAATGAAAACACAGTCTCTGTAACTTGCTCCCCCACTTGTTGATCCACCATGGTCTTGCTGTATCGCCTCTTTAATTGTCGATGTTTTGGTGATGATGTGACCCATATTCAACGCTGGAACCCAGTCTGGATTGAGCTCATCCGTTTCATACGCCTTGAAGAGGACATATCGGAACACACATCAGTATTAATACTGTACATTTGATAACACTAGTAAAATAATTGACTTCATAATAATGGAATAACTTTGATGTCCACTGAGAAAACTCGGACTATGCTGCATACAAATATAAGCCCAACCTAAACAAGGTTAACCGACTTATATGAAAAAATATGAGACAACCCCAACAGAGCGAATTTAGAGACTCACCAGAATTGACATGTCTGGAACAAACTTGTAGAGATTTTGGGATGTTGTAGAACGTAATATCAGGACGTCTCACCGCTGATACCCAGGACATTCGTCTCCTTTTCGTTAGGTCCGATAGCTTAACCTCCTCGCGTTGATTACAGGCAGTAAAACAGTGAATCGAAAGTCCGTCTTCCATCTTTGTACCGTTTTGGTCGTGTGATCAGACATTTTACACAGAATAACGCAGCAAGTTTGAACTATTGCTGAATTATTTTAAGTAACTTACATTCAAAAATTCAAAATATTCAAGAATGTCGTTTCTCGGTTATGTTTATGTATCTGTTTATTTATTTATATATATATATATATATATATATATATATATATATATATATATATATATATATATATATATATATATATATATATATATATATATATATATATATATATATATATATATATATATATATATATATATATATATATATATATATATATATATATATATATATATATATATATATATATATATATATAT
>JAVLVB010000668.1:496016-513107 GCA_032876305.1 Orestias chungarensis
AATATTCGATACTGTATGTAATCAAAAAATGTATAAAGTAAAACTATTCTTGAAAAAGTTATTCAAATAAATGTGAGTAATTTTAACAAGTCTCTACCCACCTCTTTGTTTTGGTAAATGTTGAGTTTATTAATGTGGGAGAGTTTTTTTCCTGATCATGTAAATCTGTATTTTGTACATTTGTATCCCCCAACTGTTACCAACTGTTGTAAAAGTGACGAATAAACCAGCAAGAAATGAAATCTGACCTGAATGTGTCATTATATTCTTTTATCTGATCCCTTCTGAGTCTGTTAGTTAAATTCTTAGAAAGGGATTTTTTTGCTGATAAGATTCTGAGCTGCTCACTGGAGAGAAAGTCAGTTCGTTGTTATTGTCACTGCAGGTTGCTGAACTTCAGAGTAAACCAATGCATTCACAAGCGAGTGTAGACTGAAGACGCTCAGCAGTTCGTTGCAACAATTAGTTTCCTTTCTTGTTGTTTACATCATTGTACTTCAGTATCAATCTTCTCTCCTGTTTATTTCTCTCCAGGATTCCTGATGTTTATGACTTTACAAGTTGTATAACACTTTTTTTTTAACCACAGCCCTGGCATTTTATTCAGGCTCCTATTCAGTTGGGCTTTTAGCAGCAGCATTGAAAAGTTCCCCCAGCAGAAAATATAAAATGCAAAATAATTCCATCATTTCAGCTACTGAAATGTCATTGGTGGATTTTTGTAATTTCATATATTTGCATGTTTCTTATTAAAATGAAAGTGAGTCAGAGGTAAGTAATAATATTTTTAATGTTAATGAACTCATGCTAGAGAACAAGATCATTAGTAGTTGCTTTGAAATTAATAAATAAATAAAAACATTTTTGCTAAAACCATAAATATATTTGCTCTGTAGTTACAACAACATCACAATACCATCAAGACTGAGACTAATTTGCTGTCTTGTAAATTACACAGTGACCCACAGTTACTTCATAAAATCAAAGATACTGTTTACGAGAGCGAAAATTAAATGAATAAATAGAAGGAGCAATAAATAATGAAATAATCGTGCAGGTTTACCCATGTATCCATTGTCCACACCCCCCTCGCGGGGAATTTTAATTGGTGCTCCAGTCGGCCGTGGAAGTTGTCTGTCTGCAGAGTATCCCAAAACAGCAAAGTGAGGACAAAAGTCCTACATCTTTTAGTTTTTCTTCCATATTTTGCCAGAATTAATTTGGATTTAGACACACTTTTTGTTGGATATTTATAAAATCAAGGCCATTTAGGTTGGAACATTCTTTATTTCTACTGTAATAAGTTGACTGTTCACAAATTGTTATTCTCACTGATGTTTTTAACCTCATTAATATAAAAATTGTTGTTTTTGATATGTTGTTAGCCTAAGAAATATCAAAGGCTTTTCAAATGTGTGATCATTGCATGATTAGTTTAACACTCGAGGACAGGAACGTACCTTTTGTGTTAAAAGTGCAGTTTTCATGTTGTTGTATCCATTGCAGCTCCAAGCATTAGTCTGATCCTGCCAGATTTGTGTTTGATGATATCACAGAAGATGAGTTGTGGGTGGATAGTTTTTTTTTTTTCCTTTAAAACCTGCTTTAAATCTCACACCGAATTCAGTGATGGAGATATTTTCTCTAGAAAATAGTATAAGGAAAGTTAAACTGTTATCCGTCTTTAAGTTGGATTGGATGTCTAAGCAAAGTGGCTTTATAGAACAAACAGCATAACACTGTAAATGTCAGTATCTGAATGCACCAAGGCTTAATGCAGAGAGCCTGATATGTACAACCTTTAAGCACTTTTGGAGCTTCCGGAGACCATCAGTGGTGTGTAACTTGGGTGAAGGAGGGCTTGATGGTTTCATGCTATGAACTCTCCCAGAAGGGTTTTCATGGAATCCTGGAAATTCATTTCGGCTCAGCTAAGTTTAGTGTTTTCTATGTATTAACAGTCAGATAAACAGTTAATCATCACTGTAGCTTTATTATTAATTGTTAACAGTTCCGCCTTCTACATGCCCACCTTACTATTAGACATTCCTCAACAAATTATCCAATAATTTCATAACATTACGACTGACTTTGTGCAAAAAAACAATTAAACATTTTTCTGTTGATTTTCAAATTAAGAAAAGCAACATCCAGGAAATTGAAGTGTTAAAATAGAAATAAAACACGTGAAGTTTGTCTTGTTTCTCTGGGTATAACCTGAGTGATGCTTCTGCACATGTGCAATCTTTAATTAATCAATATCTTAATATTTTAAAACATTTTAGTCTCTAGTAACACCAGAAAATACTTATTAGTGTTGACTTCTGAACAAAAAGGTCACAAGTGCTCTGTTAGAGTTGTGAATAATTGCTCTCAGTTGTTGCATTATTTTTATACAGTTTGAGAAAAAGCCTCATAACTAATTCCAGACGGATAGCTTAATCATCAATTTGAAGTTGTTTTCCATCTCAGATTGTTTGTTTATATCAGGCCATGGTTAGTGAAATCGTTAAATGAATGTTGTTGTACATAAAAGATCACTGATGTCCTCTGGTGCTTTTTTGAGCTCTGACTCCTTTGCTCCTGAGTGCCGAATGACTAGCCATGCAGTTAAATTACCTGTTCCTTCCAGCTCTCTTATTCTGAGCTGCTAACTTGATATGATTTGATCCAGTGCTGCTTTAATAAAATTATGCCCATTGACCCTGTTTTTCAGGCTGATGTCTCTGTGTAGTAGTTTCAAGCATTGGTCCAAGAACACAATAGAAACCCTGGTAGTTTTTCGTTATGTAATTTTACATAAACACATTATTTATACTCCATAAAGTGGATTTCTCTGTTTAATGTTATAAAACGCTTGTAAACACAGTTTTTATGGAAGCTTTATCACCTCTCTTTTCTTCCCTTCCCAGGCAGATTTTACAAGCCTACCACAAGTAAAGCAAACTATACTTCCTTCATCATTACTGTGTTAACTATTCCCAAATTAACTGTGAATAGGATCTCTGTGTTACTATAAAATATAGAGCAGGCTGTGCCTTAAATTTATGACTGTTTGTGAAAAAAACAATAGGAACAAAATGTCAGAAACTATCATGGCCTGTGTTGTTTTTTTGTATTTTTCTTGTTATTTTCTTGACTTATTTCGTTATTTTCTTCCTTTTATCTGTAATTTAACTATTTATTTTTTTTGTCTTGTTTAGTGTGTTTTCTTCTCTCTCCCTTTCCTTAGTCATTCTGCTTTCATTTATTAATGTTGATTTTCTCTTTTGCTCCCCGGTTACCTGCACTCCCTGCGTCATTGTTTCTCTGCTCGCCTGTCAGCCCGCATCCTATTATCACTCACAGCTGCATCCATTTAGTAATCGCCTCCTTGCCTTTATTTTCACCACCTCCCTGTATATATATACCCGGTTCATTTACTCACCCAGAGTTGGATCTGTTCTTGTATGGAGTAAGATCGTTGTCAAAAAGGTGTGTGCACAACTCTAACATTTATGTTTATATGTCAATAAAGTTTTCGGACCCAAAATTCTGCTGAAATATTTGTGAGTCTGAGAGTATGAATTTAAACACTGTGAGTTCCAAGTCTTGTGAATACAACTCTTAATTTCTACAACTTCGAACTCTTCCTTTCTCTGTGGACACAAATTCAACTTTGTGGTACAAGTAAAAAAGTTGTTAAGATGATGTCACAGGGCGGAGTAATTGATCCCCGATCTCATTAAACACAGGCCCCTCATAATTTAAAGATGGCGGAAGACAGTGGAGCGGGTGGAGCATCAGCCTCAGGTGAAGCATCACAGGTAAAACCATATATATCAATATATAAACAAGTGGTTGCTCCGCCCAGTGCACACACCTTTTTGACAGCGATCTTACTCCATATCCTCGTACCACATTCTCTGTGTTGTTCTATCTTGCTCGTCTTGCTGCTCTCTATGTTTTCTTGTGTGTCCATTTGTACCATCCATGTCCACTCCAGCTTTCTTCCCGTGTCAGTCCACATGTTTGTCTTCTGCTGCCATCAAATTCTCCACTTCTTGCACGTTGTCTCCAACTCTCTATTCATGCCGCTCCTGTTTTTTCCAAGATGTATTTTCCATCTGCTGCTCCCAAATAATTAATCTACAGTGTGAAGAATTATCTTGTCTTTTATCGTATCTGCATGAGTTTAAAAAATATATTTTTCAAAAGAGTAAAAATCTGTTGTTTTGTTCCCAAAAAAACCCCATTAGAAATAAATACATCTGGGCCAAATGAAAGGTTCAAGGCAACCCGTCCACAGAAAGCCTGTTTGGAGTTCTTAGTTAAGCAGGATCTCTCTGGGTAAGCCACCATATCGTCTTAAACTTTCGTTTGCCTTTTGTTCACATGTCACTTACAATTGAATAAATACTTTACATTTCAATGTTTTATTGATTTGAGCTATTACCTGATAACTGAAAGTACTGACTTTGTTGCTGTCAGTTCAAAGAACAACACTTTACGTTAAATTCTTGTTTTATTTTTACTTGTTAAAGTTATTTAAATGAGGAAAGATACAGAAATTGTTGCTGTTAAACTATATTCTCTTTTTCGCTTCCCTGATTTTTGTGGATAGAGAAACCCAAACCTGCTTGGCTTTAGTTTGTCTAGTCTCCTGAATGCGACCATTATTTCCCCTTGCATCAGTGGTGTCTCACAACATCTTCATGTTTCACAGGGATTTGGTGAACTTTGATCAAGGATATTAAGAGAACAGCCCTGTCAGGAAACGGGTCAAGCCCTGACACATAGCGGGCTTTGTGTCAATGTTATTCAAGACTGTAACAGATCAGGGAGATATCATTACTAAAAACAAGCTTATGTGTCTGTACAAAATAAACATTTTATCGCAATCCAACTATGAGCACAACTTCAGACAAATTTTTGGGTGCTTTTGTTTTACAGTGTATTTATGATGAAAATTTCACAAGGAAATTTTTTATTTTATTTATTTATTTATTTTGTAATAGGCAGAAAAGTGTTCTGTTATTAATGGAATGTAATTGGGAAAACTGTAACACTGCATACAATTACGACTTCTGTGTCCATATTAGCGCGTTTTTTGTTTGTTTTTTTGTCTTTTAAAGCAATATTCCCTGTTTATAATATATTGCAAATCTACATACTCATTTTCTTCAAGTATATTTTCAAGTACATTTATTCCCATTCGAACACATGCATGTATGATCATGTTACTGTATGCATGAAAGCACCGTAAAGCAGGTTTACACCAACTTCAAGCTCAGCCTTTGTGCTGCTAAAAACAGCTCATGGTCAGCAGACATTCATTTTCTATTTTGTGCTCCTTGTGCTGAGTGGACCGGAGATGCTTGTAGCCTCTGGCCTGTTGTCGGGAATGACATTAGAAGCTAAATTTGACTGTCCTTAAAAACAAACCCAACCACCAAAAACAAAACAAGAAAACTGGGAGTTACAGAAAAGAAAATCTTCTCACATTTGATCAAGCATTTTATTCCAATAATGCTACTAGAACAAAAATATAGTTTCCCTTAAATCTTATGTCACAAGAAAAGAAACACAGCATCACCAACAAAAAGTGTTTGATATTTCTTTGTAATTGTATTTCCGTCCGTCTGAGACCAGCTGTGTTTAAATACTCTGTGAAAAGGCGACATTTGTTCTCACTAATAGTAAATTTGATAAAACAGTTCTTAATTTCTGTTAAAGATAAACAAAAAACAAGCAAGAAGAGAGAATGTCTTTGGTTTTTTATTCCCTTCTTCAGAGTCAGAACGTTTATCAGTTACCACATCTTTCTGTTCAAAAATCAAATGCAACTATGAATACATCCACCTGACTGTTATGAAAGAGATGACTTCTGGCTCCTAGAGACACACAAATGCTGGCTGAACTTGGAGAGAGTTTTTATAGTTCATTGAAAGTATCTCAGATTAGTTTTTTAGTGGTTTTAGGAACAAAAACCTTTTATCAAAGAAGAGAAATCTTTCAAACCTGAGACCATATCTGCACAGAATGGAGGTGTTGTCATCTCGTGTATGTATTTTGAGGACGGAGTGACTACTACTCTTAAAAAACAGATGGTCGTTAACCGTAAGCATTCAGAAATTTCAGCACTTGAACCACTTAAAGTCAGAAATATAAGCTCCAGAGAGAACCTGGCTATAATTTCTATTAAGCCTCCAGTTTTCACTCACTTACTAATGCAAGTGAACAGCAGTTGATGTAACTGGCTATATTTAAATGTTCATGAATATTTGAGCGCATATTTTTACTATTAACATTAAGTTTTTTGCTTCGCTGCATACAATCTGTTTTCTCCTCATCGCATACTCTCTGAAAGTACGATGATCTGGTTTGATTTAAGTCTAGATATTAAGAAAAAAAAACAGTTGACATTTTTTAAATGCAGGACTTGCAAAAACTATTTATTTACTTAAAAATAAATGGATGACAACAATATTCCCCAGTAGGACTTTTTCAGGTGTTTGATTGGCCTAGTCAGATCTACCTCATAGGTTTACTTAGAAGTCAGATGTGTGGAGGATGTCGTTGCTGCTTTTAGGCCATATGAGCTTTTGTTATGAGAGAGACTGTCAGCTTCTCTCTGCTGGGTTTTCCTTTCTCTGATTTTCTTTTTTTTGCAGAAAACTTGACTTCAGGGATTTGACTGAGCAGCTCATTGGTTTTTGTTGTTGTTGATGAAGAGTAGATCTGTGTGTGAAAAGTAAAATACAGCAATAATAACAAGCCCAGATTTTAGTTGGAACTCTACTAAGGAGTAAGTTCATACTACTCTACACCGCACAGAAATTGTCAGCATTAGGAGTTTAGACCGCCCACCTGCACTTGATTGGCTCTCTGTTGTTTGGATCTCTTGTGTGATTGGATTGATTGGATTTTTGAGAAATCTGAAATGGTCCAGAAGTTACGGTTTTTAGGAGGTTTGGTCATTGGATGGAATCTGCTACTGTAAGTTGGACTTTTGTTTGTGTGATTGGGTCGGGTGAGCCAGAAGGGTTGTAATATGATGACAGATGCATAGTAGGTGGAGACGATTTTACGACAGCTTTTACATCATATCCGGCCTTAATGTCAGTAAATTCGAGTACAACGCAAAATTTGCTCATCCTGTGTGAATGCGCCACAACTAACACAGAGCTGGGGGGAAATTGGTGCGAATAGGCACTACGCGATTAAGAACATTTTTATATTGTTTTGCTACATGCTTAATAACCAGTCAAACCAAAAAAGCAACCATTAAACTGAAAAGTAACAATTGAAACCTAGAAGAACTACTCCTTATGTTTTTAGCTTTTGTTTAACATCTTCCAGTTCAGTTTCGTCACTTGTTGTAACTGCAGTATGTGTCAAGGGTAAATGACAGGAGCTGTGTCTGCTGGTGAGTTTGACCTATTATAGATCAACTCAACTCTAAAATGTGCATTCTTGTTTTGAGTCTGACAAAGTTATAAATCCAAACTCTAGCCTGTTTGGTGGCTTCAAAAAACAATTGCAATGGGTTTATTCGGTGTCTTCAGAATGAGTAACTTTAAATGCATGATAAAACCGTACTTTGATAATATTGGGAAAGGTTCATGGTTGGAGGATGTAGAATAAAAGTTTTTGTTTACATTGAAATTCTAATTAACATTATTTAAATAAGGCATAGAAAATGGTAAACTATTTAGAAGCTAATCTCTTTGTAAGATGCACTAAAGGCCTTCGACACTTCGGCTTATTCTCAAGGACAGCGAAGCACAAGAATGCAGAACTAACCAGCAAACAGCGTTATGTGGGCCTCATTCCTAATAGAGCCATTAATAATGAAAGGGGCATGGCGGTGCCAGCCTTTCACAGAGCTGGAAGGTTGGGCACGCATCAAAAACAACAGCCAGCCGAATCCAATCGGGGGTTATGTAATTCCCAAAATCAGCCAGAGCCGTGCCCTGGGGTTGTTTTGGTTTTTGGATGTGATGTAACAGATAAGTGGCTGCAAAACCTTGTTGATGTGGATTTCTGTTGGGCACTTGAGCGAGTCTCCAGGGTCCAGCGGTGTTAGTCTGGTAACGTTATCAGAGCTAATTCACAGCTGGCTGGATCTCTGGGGAGGTGGAGGCTCTGAGACGCCGTAATCCACGGAGAGAGCTCATATCACACAGCAGCAGGAGCAGCGGGTCAGGGGTCAATGTTCACCCACTAGCCTCCTCTGTTTTATCCAATCTGAGGACTTAGGGGGAGAAATAATACAATGTTTGGAACGAGGTTGTTTCTGGTTTGTTTTAAAGAACCGATAAAATTCCTCTTCAGAAAGTGTTTCTTATTTTTAAATTTCATCATTGATAAATGTAAGCTACAATAACACCATCGTATAAATATACACTCACCAGCCACTTTATTGAGTATACCTGTCCAAGTGCTCGTTAACGTCAATTCCGCCAATCACATCAACTCGATTTCTGCTGCCACATTCGGATGGTAGGGTCAGAATTTGGCGTCAACAACATGATAGCATGGATCCATCCTGCCTTGTATCAACGGTTCAGGCTGGTGGTGGTGGTGTAATGGTGTGGGGGACATTTTCTTGGCCCTGCTTTGGGCCCCTTAGTACCAACTGAGCATCGTCTCTACGCCACAGCCTACCTGCGTATTGTTTCTGACGATGTCCATCCCTTTATGACCACAGTGTTCCATCTTCTGATGGCTACTTCCAGCAGGATAACGATCCATCATGTCATAAAGCTCAAATCATCTAAGACTGGTTTCTTGAAAATGACGATGAGTTCACTGAACTCAAACGGCCTCCACAGTCACCAGATCTTAATCCAATAGAGCAACTTTGGTATTATTGGCATCACGGTTGTGCAGCCGACAAATCTGCAGCAAGAGCATGATGCTATCATGTCAACATGGACCAAACTCTCTGAGGAATGTTTCCAGTACCTTGTTGAATCTACAGCACAAACGATTAAGGACGTTCTGAAGGCAAGAGGGGGTCCAACCTGGTACTAGCAAGGTGTACCTAATAAAGTGTACAAAAAATATTGATTTATATTACATAAAAGCTTCTGATAAACATTCGAAACATGTCTTTCTCTGCATTATTTTTGTCCATAATTCACTTTCCAACAACGTTCAGCTTTGTTTACGATGACTTGAACAATTTCCTTTGCTCCTTTTTTCTTAATATATAAATGTTGTTACTCCTTTCTGAGTTAAACCTGCCTTTGTTTTTGCAACATTTTCAGCTAAATTTTCCTAACTCAGACATAAAAAAGGGTCTTTGTGCCTTGGACTGATTCTCAGGAATGTTCGTCGATGTGTTAGTTACATCATAATACAAGGAACCCATTGAGAGGGATTTAACACTCTGACGGTCCGCCGCTTATCCTGAGGAATATACACCAATGGGTACTTAAATCAATCAACACAACCTCTGCCATGTAATCTGCAAACCCACTCTGAGGAAATCCTACATTAACACACTTCTGACAGAGAGCTAGTCCACATATTTATGTATGATTATATATATTAGGAAAACCCAGATGAAAGGGAACATTTCTCTTGTAATCTATGAGGAAGTGAGAGAGTAGTCTAACCAGTGCTAACCAATAAACGATAGCAAATGTAACCCAGGGTAAAAACTGCCCTTAATCCCGCCTTTGCTGCTCCATTGGTTAGAGTGACAGTCAGTCACACAGTGCATTCAGCCAATCACTGCACCTGAAGTGGTTATTCAGGCCTGCTCCAGCTTTTCCCAATCAGGTGTGATGGGGAGAGCTGGAGACAAAGGAGCTACAGGTTTGTGTTTCCCAAAAATTTGTTTACCTGTTTGTTTATTACATTATTATTTTAAAACTCACAATATAAAAATCGTGTGGATCTGAATACCCAGTGAGCTTGGAGCCATAAAGTTGTCATACACTGAACTATATATGGAATTAGTGAGTAGTAACACAATGTTGTCTTATTTGTTTAGCATCCTGGTTGTTGCCAATGCTAATTGTTTGATCATCAATTGTCACATAATCTAACTTCTTAAATTCAATGTGTTTTTAAGAAAATGATATAAATGCTGATATATTTATTTTGTCTTAAAGATTTGATTGTGGATATAATTGCATTTAATTCTGCATATAACTATATAGCAGAAAAAAAGTCTAGTTAACTAGCAGACTGGTAATTTACTGGTCCTGTTTATTTCAATACAGTCCAGGTGACCCTTTTTAGGGTTAAAGGATGGCGAGCTTCTGACAACTGGCTGGGGCCAGGAGAACCAGAAATTCACTCCATACTGGTCTGGTAGGAGGCTGATGGGTATTTCCCCCTTCATCTCACTATACAGACACACAATCCATTATTCATCTCTTCTCCATTGGAACAAATTGCGCTTGGAAATTTTCACCTCTGATATCTGGATAATCAAATCATGGACTTTTAAATGTGTGTCAGACATTGTGCTGACCAGTGGGGAAATTTAGGATTTTTGTGCACATTTATGTGGAAGATCTGCTGCAGTACAGTGTATATATATATATATATATATATATATATATATATATATATATATGAAAATCTTTTTCTGACTAAATGGAAATTAGCTGTAGGGTCACTTGGGGTCATTCTTGGGTATGTTCTGTTCATGCTTCTGCCAGCTAAGACAGAGCTGTAATGTATCCTCCCACGACTGTCCACACTCAGATCTACGTGTCGCAGATAGCAGAAGAACATGAACTTGTAGATTTGTTGTTGCTGAATGGAACAGCAAAAAAATGTATTGTTCCCCAATTAAACTGCTGTAAAACTTCAACCGTTGTCTGCAGCTCACAGAAACAAAGAGAAAGTGTCATCGGTTAAATCTCTGGGTAATATTGGACTTAAACCTGAACTTTGACGGCAACATGAGATCAATAACACCATTTTACAGCCTACAAAACCTTACCAGAATCAAAGGAACGGCATCCAAACTAGACTTAGAGAGATAAAAACCAAGTGTTTTGGTCCACTGGGTTAAACTATTGTTTCACCGTCTCACTGGAAGAAAGAACATCCAGAACGCTGCCCCAGTTCTCACCTGACACAGGAAATATGACCACATTAATCCAGAGCTCAGGCCTCTGCTTCCTGCCCATAAGAGAACAGACTTTAAACCAGCTCTGGTTGTCCACAAGGGTCTTTAATGTTCAGCCCTAACGTCCATCTTTGAAGATTAGAGCCGTTTGAACCTCAGAACTGCTGGTTCTGTGAGTCAGAACCAAACAAGGTGAGGCTGCGAGTTATGCTCCTAAAATTTGGAACCTAAAGTGAGTGAATCAAAAAAAGTGAGTGAATCAAAGAAAACTGTTCTTTTAAATAGTGGGAGGCTTCATCTACTCAAAGATTCTTCTGTTGGTTTTAGTTTCTGATTTGAAACTGTTACTTTTTAATGTTTTTGTTAACATTTTTTTATGTAAAGCATTTTATATTATCTCGTGGATGAAATGTGCCATTGAAATAAATGTACTTTGCCTTTCCTGCTTAACCAGCCAGGTTCAACCAAGGAAAATCATCCTTTGAACACCCACCCCTTAAATTCACCCCCATTCACAAACACACAGCAAAGTTTAATTTGGATTATTTTTGTTTTGTCTGCAAAACAATTGAAATATTCTCACGAGATTAACAACATAGTTGGATTGTTTTAGAAAACAAAATTTGAGCAAATAACCTGAAATTCTACTTGGACTGGAAGGAAGCTGGAGTACCCTGAGGGAACCCACAGATGCATTGGAAGAACAAGTAAACTCCATTCTGAAAAGCCTTGGTTTTTCAGTATACTTTAATTCCTAACAACTGATTCATCATGCTATATAGAAAACAGCTTTGTAAAGAGGCAGAACAGAAATATATTCCATATTAAGGGTTTTGCATTTGTTTGCAATCTTAATGACGACAAGACACCGTCTCAGCTTTGGCAACTTTATCTTTCCCAGTTCGAGTTTACATTCATGGTTGTTGACGAGCACACTCCGACACATGTGGAGCACACAGACGTAAACAACCCCCCCCCTTCTCTAATGTGCTAGCCGATGACGTCAGACGTGACTTCTGACGTCAGTGTCAAAAACCAGATGAGACGCTGCATAAATAAAATGAGAATATGATTTAAATACTGTCTGTTGACTTCTTAAGCTCTTTTTAGATTATGAAAGTGTAAAATATCAACATGTAAATTAAATAATATGGCCTATTTCCTCTAGGTCTCAACACCCTCCCCCACTAAATAAAATGTTGCCAAACATTTTCTGACTCTCGTAACTCTTGAACCTTTCGTAACAAGGTAAATAAACAACTTGTATGTATAACACCACATATTTCTTCTTTTACAGGATGATGAGGTGGTGCTATCTTTGTAGTCCTTTTTGTTCTTCTGAAAAAAAGTCTCTCATGACCACAATACAGGATCAACTATTCATAGTCCATTACTGTAGTATTGAAGAGTGCATAGTGCCTAGAAGTATCGGTGGGCCCCCCAAATCTTCATACATGGGACAATGAAATTACCATCCACATTCAAAACTATGTTAACACATTTCCTAGCCATATAAGTCTACTCTGTAACTGTACACACTACTAATCCCTCACAGTATGTACTACTCTACTGTCTTGACTCTAAAATGATAGACTAGTATCCTAATATTCTGTACTTATTATTAAAACAAATGTTCAGTTAACATGTTTCTTTCTATTCTAATGTGTGTCAGTTACCAAATTACTACATTCACATGAAATATAATTCCCAGTAGTGTTCTATTGAACGGTTCTGCAGGATTCGCTTGCGGATGGTATGGAGAAGTGCGGGCGTGACAAGTACCACAGTAATCTTGGAGCTTGTGGAAGAGAGTGTTCTCAAACTCTTTTCCCTGATCGTGGTGTATCTTGGATGGGAAACCAAAGCGCATGATGAAGTCATCAAACAGCTTTCTGGCTGCGGTCTTCCCAGACTTGTCTCTTGTTGAATATTTGGTGAGCATATTTGGTGAAATGATCTACAATGACAAGTATATAGTCTCTATTCTCTGCATAGCCGTTCGGGTTATTCTGTTTGGTTTCTTTCTTTTGATGCAGCGACACACTTTAGTAACATGGTGTTCCATCTCTTATTTCATCTTAGGCCAGAAGAAGCGTTCTCTTGCAAGAGCCACCATTCTATTTGCCCTTAAGTGTCCTATTTCCTCGTGTATATGTTTGTACCCAACTGTTTTCAGAGATTCAGGAATCACTAGCTGTTTTCACGTCGCAGTCTGTCTTCGGAGGATACCATCACCATCTATTTGTAAGCAGGTCCCCTCCCTTAAAAGTTGTCTGACGCTTTCATTTTCTGCCAGCTTGTCTTTGTGTTTCAGGTGGACTTGTGTTTTTTTAAAGTCACCACTCTGTTTATGACCAGATCTGCATTTGAGCTGTCCTCACGTCATCTGCTGCAAGAGGTTGAAGTGGCTCTGAGACATTACACTCCTATAGCACATCATCATTGCAGGTAACAGCAGAGATCCAATTCACTTCACCTGCCTTGTCTCTGTCCAGAGCTTTACCAACGCATCTGATGGTTTGCTCTTGGCATTCCTCAGTGCATTCTTGGATAACATCTTCAATAGGTTTCGGTCTGCGTGACAGGAAGTCTGCATCTCTGTTTACTGTCCCAGGTCTGTCTTTCAATGTGAAGCTGTAATCCGCCAACTCTGCGACCCAGCGGTGTCCAGTTGCATTTAGTTTTGCTGACTTTGTGACATAGGTTAGAGGATTATTATCACTGTAGACCGTGAAGTGGGGCGCATGGAAGAGGTAGTCCCGAAACCGCTCTGTTACGGCCCATTTCAATGCCAGGAATTCTAATTTGCCTGAGTGCAACTTGTAATTCCTCTCTGCTGCTGTTAAGGTTCTTAAACCATACGCGATCACTCTGAGGACACCTTCTTGGCGCTGATACAAAACTGCACCTAGTCCGTCTTCAGAAGCGTCTACATGAAGCACAATGGGTTTCTCTAAATCAGGATATGCCATAACTGGTGGACTTGTCAGCTGGTCTACTATCCTGTTCAGTATCTCTTTGTGGAGTGCTGTCCACTGTACTAGATGGAAAAGTGGCAACTGGGCAGATTTACGACTAAGCTCCTTTTTCTTTTGACTCCGCTTCACTTCAGCCACTTCAGCCATCTCCAAATCTTTAATACAGCCTGTATCCCAATCATCCTTTGCAAAAACTCCACATTCTTCCCTGAGCATTTGTTTTACCTGCTGTCGCTGGTCTTCTGATAGATGGTTCAGGATCACAGGCGGATCCCAGGGCTCACCTCGTGACTCTCCACTCGACTGCTGTGCAGGTGCCGGCGGAACAGCACTGCAGTCTGAAGCTTGAGGTGTCCGCTCCTCAGCTGACTTTTCCTGCAACGGGTAGATGGCAGAAACACTGTACAGCAGACCAAGTGTAGTGCGACTGCAAAGCACAATGTCATTATTCGTCATATTTTCCACAGTCACTTCAATTTTGCCATTGTCTTCTTAAGGAAGTTTAATCAGTTGTTCTCTAATGGTTAGACCAGATGGTCATCGTGTCTCATTGTTTGATTCAAGTACCAGATGGGTTGCACTCACCACACTCTTGTTTAGCCGACCACATGGTACCAGCATCCTTTTGTTCTTTGGTATGATCACTGGTTGTCTGCCGTCTCTGGCCAAGGGGGGCTGGTTCTCGGGCTTTTGTGTTTTCAACACAGACAAGACAGCTCTTGCAGTTCTGTGGCCTACCTCTAGGGCTGTGCACACTCTCTTAACCATGTGACCAGATGAAATGCAGTCTTCACTTGTGCCGTTAGTCAGGGCCAGTTCCTCGATCTCATTGAAGCCGATCATTGGGTGTTCAATGTCTATGTCACTGTTGGCAACTAGGATGGGTACCAGGACGGGTTTGTCACTCATTCCAGCTACAGCATTTTTAGACAAGGTGACTTAAATTTCGATCCATCCCTCGTATGGAATGTCCATTTGTTCCATTTGCAGCTGAGAGCTCCAATGATCCCTCTTCAAGCAACTCGGTCACTGATCTCACCCTAACATCTGGTAGGTACTTTGTTTTCCAGCTGGTTCCTACAATTGACACCTGTGAACCAGTGTCCTACAGTACTATGGTTTCAACTCCTCCTAAAGAGGCTCGAACTAGACATCTCTTTCCAACCAGCTTTGCTGTTTGCTGTTGTTTACCAGTGAGAGGTGCACTTAGACTGAAAAGTTCTGCTTTCTCTCTGTTTTCAGCAGGGCAATGTGGGATTTCAATTTTGTTTGTGCTGGCTGAAACGTTTTTCTTTCGGCATCCTGATGCCCAGTGTTCTGTACTGCCACATTTCTAACTGTGGTCCCACCTTCCATCTGGATTGGACTGTTGACATTTCCAACACTGTCCTGTATTTTCGACTCGGCTCTTCGCCAACTCTCCTTTGTTGAACGTAGGGCTGAGGGACTTGAAGACTTGCGATGTGCGTGTTGAGGTTCTGAATAGCTTCACAAATGGCTTTGTTACTTTGATCAACCTTGTCCATGAGTGTATCACGTTTGTTCTTTTCACCACCTTTAGTCTTGTTTGGTTTGAGCACATGTTCAGTTTGTTCATTTTCTTCACGTATTGCCGCCACACTGATCACTTTTGCTTTTGATGTGGTTGACAGCTTGTTCTTTCTTTCCATTTCCAGAGTGTAAGCAGCTGTCATTTTCACCAGAAGGACTTCATCTGTAACTTTGGGATCTTGTAAGTATGGCTTTACGTCCGTTCGAATAGTGGCGTCATTAAGACCAGTCATTATTGTTTGAAGGAACTGGTTTTGGATTAGTTTTGCACTGTACTTCAAACCAGACTTGACTCTATCCGAAGCGAAGACAATCTGTTGTTTGAGGTCCATGGCTCGCATCAAAAACTGTATGGGCATCTCTTAGGGCTCTTGGACTGCACGCGTGAGGGAGTGATACAGCTCAGTAGAATCTTTTTCAATGTAATGAGTCCGTAGTATTTGCCTTAGGGCTTGCAATGTCATGGTCTATTCGACTTTCCAAGTAGCTCTTGAGTTTTGTTCTCGGAGCTATTGCCTGGATAACAGCTTTGACAACTTCCCCCTCATCATATCCTTTCTTTAGTGCTCTTTGAATCTGCCTCTCCAAACTTGAATAGGTTAATTTGTCCTTTTGATTTGGTTCTCCTATTTGTCCAGTTATTTTTAACCCTCTCCTGTACAATGGGTGGACAATAGACACATTTTGACTAGCCACAGCGGCTGTTGCGCTCACGGTTGACCCACTTTCTCCTTGACCCTCTTCGTCATTGGATGCTGTTCCCCTTTTGTCCACCTGGTAGTGCCCATCGACTGCGGTTTGCGGACTCTTTCAATTCCTCAAGTCTGTCGTTTAATTCCAACAAAACAGCCATCCCTTCATCTTACCTTTGAGGTAAGTGCATCTCCCTCAATGTATTGAAGGATTTGCCTTCTCAACTTGTGAGGTGTGTTTTTATCAAGTTCTTCCACACAAAGAGCCATTGCTTCACAGACATCATTCAAATCCGATGTTTTCAGTGCAAGTAACTTTTCAAGGATTCAAGGATTCAAGGATTCAAGGAGACTTTATTGTCATTTCAACACATGTGGTACATGAGGTGGAACGAAATTATATACTCACGGTACAGTTCCACCCAAGAGCTTATATTAAAATAGATAAAATAAGTTAAGTTAAAAAATTAAAATAAATAAAATAGAATTAAAGTAAATTAATAAAATAGGAATATACGCTAGTAAAGTGCGGGTATAGTTAATATTTATAGTCCGTGCAGTGGTTTGTTCAGGAGGAGTTCAAGAGTCTCACAGCTTCAGGAATGAAGCTGTTTCTCAGACGGGTTGTTCTACACTTGTTGCTCCGCAGCCTCCTGCCTGAGGGGAGCGGGACAAAAAGTGAGTGTGCTGGGTTGGTGGGATCCTTCCTGATGCAGGTGGCCCTCTTTCTGCATCTGGAGGTGTAGATGTCTTTGGTGCTGGGGAGGCTGACTCCAACAATCCTCTGTGCGAT
>JAVLVB010000668.1:513207-528658 GCA_032876305.1 Orestias chungarensis
TACCTGTAGCTGTTGACCACTTCCACCGCAGTTCCTCCCATGTGCAGGGGGAGGTGGGCATGCTTGCCCCTTCTGAAGTCCACAATCATCTCCTTGGTTTTCTTTACATTAATGCAGAGGTTGTTCTCTCTGCAACAACCCTCCAGGTGTTCCACCTCCTGTCTGTAGCTGGACTCATCACGGTTTGTGATGTATCCTACCACTGCTGTGTCGTCTGCAAACTTCACAATATGACAGCCTGGATGGATAGGCGAGCAGTCATATGTGAGCAGTGTGAACAGGAGGGGGCTCAGCACACAGCCCTGAGGGGAGCCAGTGCTGCGGGTGATGGTGGGGGAGGAGATGTTGTGAATCCTCACAGACTGCGGCCTGTTGGTCAGGAAGTCCAGGACCCAGTTGCAGATGGAAGAGCTCAGTCCAAGTGAGGAGAGTTTTTTAATCAGAGTCTGAGGAATCATGGTGTTGAACGCCACAATACTCTCCCATCCGGAAGACATTTGTTTCTGTTCTGACATGATATTAAACTTTTACCTTCACCATGTATGGTCTTGGACATCTGCAAGCTTGGTTAGCCACTAGCGTTAGCTCCTGTTGATCACTCGTCTTGCTTGCGCTGGAAGAAAAACTCCAACCGGGCGAAAACACTAAGTTTATGTTGCACCCTTAATGACAACAAGACTCCGTCTCAGCTTTGGCAGCTTTATCTTTTCCAGTTCGGGTCTACATTCACGGTTGTTGACGAGGTCACTCCGACACATGTGCAGCACACAGACGTAAACAACCCCCCCCCCCCCTCCCCTACTGTAATGCGCTAGCCGATGACGTCAGGCATAACCTCCGACCTCAGTGTCAAAAACAATATGAGACGCTGCATAAATAAAATGAGAATATGATTTAAATACAGTCTGTTGACTTCTTAAGCTCTTTTTAGATTATTACAGTGTAAAATATCAACATGTAAATTAAATAATATAGCCTATTTCTTCTAGGTCTCAACACATTACAAACGTAATAAAAGAAAGGCGTACTATTTACTAAATTTATGGTGTTTATAGTTTCCTTATTTTTTTGTGTATTCACAGCAACAGCATGGCTCAATCTTCTTGGAAAACTCTTGCTGATAGTTTAATAATAATAGTTAAATAATAATTTGAGTTCACCCAAGACTGTGTATTAGACCCAGGACTTTTCCTGAGACAACCCAGGATTTTTCAACACCACTTTTCCTGATTAGGGCTAATTTCAGAATAATGTTAGCTTGATTTAAACGGTGAGGTATTTCAGAGGTAGCTGACCATTTTCATAGTTCCACCTTTATTTTATAATACGTTAGCACCTAACAGATCCTCACCTGATGTTCCTAACACCATGCCTACCATTTGCCACAGTGTGTATTATATTAAGATTACTAATCTCTACTCAATTTATAATTTGCTTGACATCAAAAGAACAAATAATTAATAATTTTTTTATTAGTATTTGTGAATAAATTCAGGCTAGTCCACACCTGGGCTGTCTTCACGACTTAGACACGTCAATTCAATGTTGACCCAAGTCCAGCTTTGTCTGTGTCTTAACACCTGAAAAATATCAACGACACACACACAGAAGTCAGCTTTGGATATGTTTATTTAGTCAAATCAATTCAGTTTAATTTTACAGCACCATTTTCCAACACATGTCAACTCTAAGCACTTTACAAGAAAAATAGTTCCAACTCAGTCATACATTAATTCTAGTTGATTCCAGTTATCCAAGAGTTCCTTTTTAGTTTTAGATTTAAGATTAACCAGTGTATTGTGTCATTGATTACTCTTAAAGTTAAGCCTCATCAGTGTAAAAGCAGCATAACAATCAAAAATGTGGTGGCTCTTCTATAAACGCTTTACATTTAAGTGGGTCTGTGGAGTTTGACCTTGCAGACTGCATGTATAGAGCATCAGTAAACCAGACCATGAATTTCTTTCTTTGCCTTTAAGTGTTTGTACATTAAGGTCACCTTTGATTCTAATGCTGAAGTGTTTCTGTAACTTCTAGGAATCAGCAAATATTATTTTTCTTTCAGTCTGCAGAAGTTATGCATCTTCCTAGAACCACTAGCCTGCTGAAACTGCTCAAGCAGAACGAGGTTATTTTCTGAAAACATCACCGACCTGAAACTTATGTAAGACAAAGTAGTTGCGACTCGTCGTATTTCAGCCTTCGCCCTCATGGTTCTCGTGGTTACACATCTTAATTAGGATGTCGCCCTGTGTCAGAACCCTAAAGCTAACGTGGGCAGATGAGGGCGAGTTTAACTCTGGTTTAGCTTTATCTATGTCAACAAATGCTAAACTGCAAAAACGTGTTACCTGCAACAAACTGGTGGACACATGCACATTAGCAACAGTGGCTCCCCTGTGGATATTATGTACGTAGGACAGAAATATGTCTACAGAGTTACATGTTCCAGATTTAGCAGGTTCTTGCTTTTGTCTGAGTCTATAGGGGGGTTATATGTGACTGAGCGAGGTTGGAAAGCGGCTCCCCTGTCACGCTTCAGTGGTCAGTGAGGAGCTGAAGGAGGACGTATCGTCTCTATTGTTCAAAGACATTGTGGAAGGACTGGCAGGTTACCAGTTCTCATTAATAAATGGAGAGCCATAATTTAGTGAGATTTCTATGGGGACCAGATTAACAAAGGACAGCAACCATCTCCAGTTATTGTCTCAGCACCTCACCGTTAGCGACGTAATGAGTCTGAATAAACTTGTGAGTAATTTAAATAGCGCTTCTAATAAAAAATAACCAGAGGGGAAATAAAAAAAATAACTGTTGGCAGGAAAGGAAACCTTCAGATACAGGCGTATATAGCGTATTCTGAAATATGATTACCTACGTCCAGATTAATTAATCCCTGTTTCTTCGGCTGCAGGATTTGGACGCATGTGTCGGGTTAAAGACCTAAAGGTCTCCTGTCTGATTCCAGATGCTTTGAACAATAACAATATAGAAGATTTTTTCAGGGTCCTTAAACAGCATCATCCAGGGTGATTTTTTTATTGACTTTACTACTTCTGCCAAAAATGTCAGCAAATAAATAGGTAGAAGTATGTGGACTCCAAATGGACTAAAATCTGCACCGGTTTGATAGTTTCATAGTGAGTGTTTCTAATCAGCTTTTGAAAAAAACTACAGCAGGGGGTTAAAGAAAAATATGTCAGTGTTTCTAGCTAACAAATTCCTGAGTAAAAGGAAGATTGTTATTGGCTTTACCTGCAGTTGTCATGATCCGTGTTGTTTTGTTATTTTATATTGGTTTAGTGGTTTATTTGTTGTAATTAGATATTGTTCTCTTTATCATTTCTAGTGTTATTAGTTTCATTTTACACATTCCTTTTACTTTATCTGGCAGTTCTGTTGTTGGTTTTATTTTTGTTAATATTATTATTATTAGTTTTAGTATTGTGTTTTAATTTCTCTACTCTCTCTCTCTTTCCCCCCATCATCACTTACACCTTTATTCTACTACGTAATCAATCTTCTACATTGTTCCACCTCCCAGTGTACAGCCTGGTTCCCCCTTCTACTCACCTGTCTCACCTGTGTTCCTCTTAGCCTCCTGTTGTTATTCTTCCGTCTCTTTATCTTTCTTTGTTTTTCAGTGCGTCCGTTTAGTTTCTCAGATTGTTGTTTATTTTATTAGTTATTCGCTCCTTCATGCCGGTTACTTATTATTTTCCTTTTCCTGTTCCTGTCAGTATTCATTGCTTTAATAAACATATTTATCTCTAATCATTTCACCTCTGCTTGACTCAATTTTCTCGTATCCGTGACAACAACGTCCTTTTGAGTTACGGTTATACCCAGACTGTAAATATGAAAAAAAAGTATAATATCAATACTAAAATAAAAAGGATGGTGCTTAGTGTCAACTGGACTAGAGTAATGACAAACAGCTGTGTGAAATAATTAATCTTTTGTTTGAAATAAGAGTTTTATTCAGGAAGAAGTCCTTAAAGTGATATAACATCTAAAATGAATTTCCAGGCTTAAAACGAGACAAAGTTTTTTTATATAAATATGTTAAAGTTTGCTGATTTAAACACTGCAAATAAATAAATGTGAAGTAATGGGGAATAAAACAGAGTTTAAAAAGTGGACGTTTGGCTGAACATGCCGTGTGGGTTGTTTTTAATCTCATTTACAGTTTAACACGGAACCATGAGATTTATGCCCGCTGTGAGATTGCGTGCACAGACCACTGTTGGCTTTACCAGGATTAACATCATTTAATGTTATTTACACCGGAATGCCTGCGACGAAAACATCTCCTGTTAAACGAGCAGGACGCTTTGGACACTAAAGGCTTTTACTGTGTTGAGGTTTCAAATCTGGCATCAGTTAAAACTAAATATGGACATATTGTGTTCGTCAGTATGTCGTTAAATTATTAAACTCACTTTTATTTTTCAACTTAGAATAGAATCAGAGAAGAAAGACATTTTTTAACTGTGTAAACTCAAAACTTTAAATATATCTCTTCCATATTGGGCAGAACCGTTTACACTGTTAAAACTGAGTCTCGTGTGTCTACCTTTCTAGTTTTGCCCTCAAGTTTTAAATGTGAGTGACATCTGAGCCGTGCTATTTATGAATAACATAATGGCTTAAAATTCCAAAGGGCGTCTAAATATGAATGTAAATATTTGGTCAGATGAATGAGGCACCATCAGGCATCTTAACATTTCACCCAGTAATGAACCGGACCTGTGGAGGTTCCATGATTCTTCTGTAATCTCAGTTTTGGGTCATCTCAGGGAAGCATTGAGCCTGATGTGTTGTTTTAACTTCATCTAAAGGTGGATTTGTCTCATATCAGGTCAGATCAGAATATAAACCTCTGACCTTTCGCAATTTAGAGCAAGAAATGGTTAAAAAACATATTTGATCTTTCTGGAATATCTTTCATGGTTTTAACCTAAAACAAGAAAAGTTTAGTTTTGGTATTTTATTATCTAGTTTCAATTGTTTATAACTGGTCTTCATCTCCTGATGAAATGTCATGTGACGAAGATGAAGATGAAGTGTCATGTGACCTGCTGCTGCTCATCTCCTTTACCTCAAAACAACCCAGCCATCTCTCCTGAGATTAACCACACATTTCTTTTTCACAGTAATTATGTTGACCATTTTCTGTAAATCCCAGTAGATTAGCCTTTTCAGATCTATTCAGATTAGTTTTACACAAACTACAGTGTCACAGTAAGGGAAACTTTAATATAAATCATGGATCAGAATTGGCAAAGATCAGATACGTCAACGGTTTTCAGTCAGGGACTTCCTCAGATCCGTTGCTTCTGGAGATCCGTCACACCTACAGCCATCACAATCTACATAGACTGTTTCTCTTTGTTTTTAAACTAAACTTATTTACACATTATTTGGAGTAGCTCTTAAACAAAAAACCTTTTAGTAAGAAATCAGAAAACAGGTGGAGCCAGCAACTGCTTAGCATTTTTTTCATTTTCCAACTTTTTCCTGATCAACAATCCAAATAGTGTTAGATTTTTAGACGTTGTCTGGCTTGATATTAATATCTAATCTAAACTATTTACATCTAAAACTAAAAGCAAAGAAACACAAATTAATTATTTAACAAATAACATGTAGAAAAAGTGTTTTAACATTTTTTTCCTTTACCCTGCTAGTTTTGTGTATATATATATACATCCATCCATTTTCTGTACACCCTTTGTCCCTGTTGGGGTCGGGTGGGTCTGCTGGCGCCTATCTCCAGCTTACAACGGGCGAGAGGCAGGGGGACACCCTGGACAGGTGGCCAGTCCATGGCAGGGCAACACAGAGACATACAGGACACACAACCACTCATACACACACTCACACCTAAGGGCCATTTACAACCCTATCAGACTAACAGTCATGCTTTTGGACTGTCGGAGGAACCCGGAGCACCCGGAGAAAACCTGCCCATGCACAGGGAGAACATACAAACTCCTTGCAGAAAGACCCAAGACCCAAGGTGGAATTGAACCCAGAGCCTTCCTGCTGCATGGCAACAGTGCTACCCACTGTGCAGCCTGTGTGTGTGTGTAAAAATGTTAGAAGCTGTGAATATGTACATTTGTGTCCTGATGTTTTGTTTGTTTGTTTTTCATAAAACAATCTGCTTTTTAACAGCTCCAACTGTATTTTTGTGTCAGTCACTTGGGTGTAGGGTCCAGGGGAAAATTGTGTGTGATTGAGTCACATTTTTTTATCTGTGTTGACGGTAGTTTGGCCGAGAGGACGTAACGCTTTTCCCCTGGATGCTTTTATCAGTGCGGTCAGCTTACAATATCACACCAGCTGATGGGGTTCACACAGACGAAACAAACACGGTGGCACAGAGTTCACAGAAACAGAAAAGCATCGTTGGTTTACAGCCGTCTGTTTACAATCATAAGCCTTCATGTCTTTAAAGTCACTTTTTAGTCTGAGACAAACTTCTTGGGATTCACATGGGATTGAGTTCTTCTATGAAAATAAGTCTTGTCAAGGATTATTAATCAGGTTTATTGCTGAGCTTTGACTAGGCCCACTACATGCTAAAGCACAAAAATATGCTTAAATGTAAATAATATAATGGATGAATGTTCGATTTGGAAAGTAAACTCTAAAACACAGCTAAAATGAAGAGTAAGTGTGGAAATAAATCCTCTTTGGGACACAGGGAGTATATCCTCCTGTTACTTTGCTACTGTGAAAGCCCAAAGAAATGCCTTACTGAGAATTAAAACTAAAAATCTGAGGTCAAGAAGTTTAGTTCATGAAGTGGTAAAAGTCCACACTTATAAGAAGTGAGACCTTTTCTTTTTTTACTCAGGTTCTCATCCACACACAAGTTATCTGCATCTCACAGAACAGAACGGCTTCGTTTCTTTAGCCCTGAATTTGATCCACTAGTGTTTGAAGTGATCTTTCCTCTGCCTGATCGACCAACCTCAGGTCAGACAATCCTCTGTATCTCAGTTCCCCAAGCAGTTCACTCTTTTCCACTTTTATAAGTCTAATTCTGTGGATGTAGAACTGTATGAATGGCAGAGAGGTGGCCTGGCACCCACAGATATCACCTCTGCTGAGATTTCTTTAAGGGTTCTTTAAGAACGTCAAAAAGTCCTGATAAAAAATGCTCTTACTAAAATAGCTTGAGATCTAAGAACTCTGTCTACTTTTTAGCATAGCAAGTAGCTTGTGCACAGTACGAGTTTGGAACCCTAAAAAAGCCGCCCGAAGCTAAACAGAAAACCTATCAGGCCAAATGAAAACCAAACTTATCTTTCTGTAAATAAATGTTACTAATGGTATTATGGTAATGTTAAGGTGTCCCAGCCAGTATAAGTAGAATTCAAGCCAGTTACCAATGCTAGATTATTAAAGGCCATATGTGAGTGGATATCACCCCTGCCCAGCGGAAACCTCGCCAGCTCTCTAGATTTCTGGACTCCTGTTTTTTACCTTGCCTCTAGATCTGTTCTGCCTAAATCTGCTCTCATGTTCTTGACCTCGTTTCTTTGCTCAGCAATCACCTGCATCTGTGCTAAACACGTTCATAGCAGCTCCGCCTGTCATCGCTGCTCCTGATTCTCCCGCTTCACCTGCAGCAGGCGGTGTCTCCAATGCAGCTCCACACAGTGTCCCTGAAGGAGCGCTCTGCTGCTATAAGGTCCCATCATATCTCACCTGCATCTGGTTCACATCATCCTGCACCTGAACCTGCTCCTGCGTTATGTCATGATGTTTTTGTGAAGACCACTTCCACTGCGGAGGTCAAATACAACCCGACTCAAACTGGTTTATTAAGTTTTATCCTCCAAAACTTAATAAATATCTAAGGCTGTAAAGCAAGTAAACATGGAACGGTTTAAAGAGTATCTATAGTTTGTAGCTAATACACATTTTCAAATGGCTTTTTTTTTTATCCCCCCATCAGACATTGGATGATCCTTATGCTGTGTTCGCACCAAAAGCGTCTGGAGCGCCAAAAGCGTGTAGTTTACATGCAAAGTTGATGTAAACGCGCGTCTAGGAGCCTCAAAATGTCTTACAGCGCATTACTGCCGTGATGTGCATCAAGACCACAGCGTTTGGAGCGATTGGACGCTCTAGACGCCCAAAACGCTCCAAACGCTCGAGTTGGGAAAATTGAACTTTGGCCGCTGGACGCTTGAGCGTGGACCAATCAGAGAGCTATTTCTATGTGACGTAGTGGCGGAAGATCCTGAACTGATGATGGAGGATAGGTTTATTGTGGCTGTTTTCTCTAACTCCAGTGAAACTAGCGCTGAAATCGACCCTCATCAGCGTTAAGCTCCTGGAGGAGAAAATCACCAAACTCTGAACGCTGCTGGATTTTTCCCCTAGTTACAGATATGGGAGTGGGGACACGACGCTGGTTTGGAGTGTCTGACCCAGAAAAGTGATTAAATGTAAAAACACGTCCAACTTCAAGCCTCAGGCGCGTTTTGGACGCTCCAGACGTGTTTGGTGTGAACGCAGCATTAGAGAATAGAGCAGATGTTCCTGTTGCTCCTGTCTGTGTTATCTGCTTGCAGACTATTGTCTTTGGAGCGATCTCATTAAATCCTGGAAGGTCAGGACTGGCCAGGTGAAAATGCCATCAGTCACATGAAGCTCTGCTAAAACCGCTTCATCACGTTATCACATAATATTCAGGCGTGAAGGTTTGATCCAGTGGGTGGGACGCTTTATCAGAGAAATGGACGGAGATGGGGGCGTTAATATCTCTCACAGACATCACATGACAAAAACTGAGGCGGGAACATGAAGAGCAGAGCATCACTATTCCTACCTTGGAGCAATTTGTGTCCTGATTACGGACAGATGTTGCAACGTAAGAAAATAAATTAATGAAAGCAAATGTTCACAATTAATTAATCTTTCCTTTCCTTTTTTTAGTATAAAGAAACACATTTAAGTCTAAATCTGGTTTAGGCAGAAGAATTGCCTGATGAAGGGAAGGTAAAAACAGATCCTAGTCTCATCTATATAGATATTTGTTTTTTTTACTAGTTAATGTTGAAGACGACCTCGTATGCGTCTCTCTGAGATCTCTGTCCAGGTCTCAGTGTTTGGTCAACGTGAGCCTTTTGAAGCAGGACTCTGACCCAAAGGTTGTTTTGACATTTCACCCCTCGTGGTTTAATTTAGGAGATGGATGCTTATGTCCATGTTCACATGTGTCACAAGTGCTGAGTAAATCTGAATAACAAAGGTTCATTTGTTTTTCGTTTCTTTAGAACAGAGTACTTTCAGCTGCCTGTACTCATGGGGTTTATTGCTGTATCTGCTCTCGCGTATCATTTCTTTTACACGGTCAGACTGACCTTCAAAAACTATTGATTCAAAGAACCAAGGAGGCAGGAAATTCCTTATAGAAAAGCAGCAGGACGGAAGAGTTCTTGTTTCATTTGAGCATGTTTACTAAGTGTGTTTTTCAGCTTATTTAAGATTACTAGAATTTGAAATAAGAAAAGAGAGAACTTTGGAATCAAAATGTGTTTGCAGGTAATAAGAGTTTCCTAAAATATAGAAAATTAATTTAATGAGACATGACAGCATTTCACGAGAGATGTGTCATCCTAATCAGGTGTTTATGTTTGAAATAATTTGCGTTAAGGTTAAACTGAGAAGCAAGCAAAAATGAATCAGATAGCAGCAAGAAGCAGGTAAAAAAAACAAAAACAAAATTATAATTAGAGAGTTTTGATGCTGTGAATGTTTTATTTTATTGATTAAATCTATTTACACGCAACCCAAAACCAAAACCACAATGTCATGCAGGACACTAAACTCAAACTTGAGTTTAAATATCTGCAGCTGAGTTTGAACTTACTTTGTGTTACATTTTAAAAGACTTAAGTTTTGTTGTGTGCAAATTGCTGTTTAGTTCCTAATCGATTTTCATAACCCAAAAAGTTAGATTTCAACAACTTGATGTGAATAATTTGTATATTGTTGCCTCTTTAATCTTGATTTGTACAAACAGCAGGAAAATAAAAACGGAAATGAGTTGAGGAACTGTTTCACCTGACATTGTTTTAGAGCTTAGTTAGTATGTTTCTGTTTAGAATGTCTCATTAAATAGCCGAGGAGAGGAATCTAAGTGCATTTAGGCAGCACTGTACGCGTTAAATGAGGCTGAACTGTGTTATTCTCATCCCCTTAATAGGAAAGAAATGTGGGTCACAGACGGCAGAGAGCGTGGGAACAGTTGGGAGTGAACGGGAGGTGTTGCTCCATGCACACCTCTGTTAAAATCCATCATAATAAACATCAAAAACAAACAATCAGTGGAAGAAATTAATTTTCTGAGTTTTCTTCTGATAGCAAAGTTCAATTACCCACGCAATAAATGTAACTGTGCAAGTTTCTGTCCAACCCAACCACATTTAGCAGATGACTGACAAACGGTTCAGACATCATGACTGCAGTTTTCACACAGTAGCCAGCAAACCCTCCAGCAAACCCTCCAGCAAACCCTCCAGCAACATTATACAGTCAGCAAATTGTACAGTCAGCAACATTATACAGTCAGAAAGCCCACTTTACATTCTATCTCAAGAAGAATAGAAAATAAAACAAATCTATCTACAGATTTATCATCGATGATGCTGCAGTTGGTTAGCATTTGCCCTTCATTTTAATGTCTTTATTTCCAATGCATTTAGATTAGTGTAATGCTTACACTGACACTGCCGCGTGCTCGTCGTTATTTCCAAATAAACTAGGCTGCCACAGGTTTTTGGAACATGGTGAAACATTTGGACGCTGCATGTGGACCACTGCTACAATAATCTGATCTAGGAGTAACATCACTGTTTTGTTCTTATTTGTAGTTTAAATTCACCTCCAAATGATCAGGAGCTATTCTAGATGGATCGTTAAGAGGAATAGTGGGTAATGTGCTGCTATGATTGCAAATATAAGTTTGTTATTGTTGTTTTGAACAGGTGGAGGTGTTTCCTAAGCGCCTGGATCTGGGAAAACAGATCATTTAGGCTCTTTAACGGGTGTGATGGGATCTCAGTGGATTGGGCTTCTTGTTCCACACAGACTAAATCAGATCAGATTTTTGTTTAGAGACCTTAGAGGCAGGAACAACACATCAGACGCTCCTTCATGTTGTTTGTTAAAGCAATTACTGCACAGTCCCAAAAATACATGATTGTTTTAGCCATGTAATATTAGTAGTAGTAGTAGTATGTCATGCTTTATGTTGTGTCCAATAAACGATGAAGTGATCAGATCAACTAAACTTTATTGATGGTTACTTGAGCTATTAATATTAAAAACATCAGGTTCTTGTTTTCTACACTCAAAGTTGATTAAGTTTGAACTATTCCAGTGTTAAATGGGATTTTATCTCTGAGCTCATTCTATCACAGCAGAGTTTCTTCGCCTCCTTTAAACCCTTGATGATATTTTGGTGCGTTGTGTGCCATGAATGTAATAACATTTAACCTCATGTTTATCCCCTCGGCGCTCACACTGAGCCGAACCGTCGTTGGTAAACGGCCGGTGCTGCTATGTGGGGCAGCCTGACATTAGCTCCACAGACGCAGTGGCTGACCCTAGATTGACTGATTTGGTGACGTCTGTCGGGTTTGAGCTGCGTGAAGATGAAGGCTTGGTAGAAAAATAATCATTCTTGGCTGATCAATACTAACTCTTGGCCTAAATACATTATGCTTAACATAAAATGTGAGAGTAGTCACTGTAATTTTATATAACTGCTAATATTTAGTTTGTCTGTCTAGCAGAAAACATGAAAACATCATCAAGTATGAAACATTGAAAAATCTTTTTAGGATTTAAAGGGAAAAAACTAAATAAGCTAATCCTCAAAACGAGACTTTAAAAAGTTGTGTTGTTCTTACTGAGCCATTTGAAAGAGCTCACATTGTGATTTGTCTTTCTGACACAGAGGGAAATGAAGTCTCACTCGGTTCTCCGGATGTGGAAGTTCTGCTTTGTTCAGCTGAGCCTCTGCAGATGTTTCCTCGCTCTGTTGTCGTCGTTGTTCTGCCGCTGCCGTGCCGCCGTCTCTTTAAGGGAACGCAGGTGGAGATGAAAAATAAAAAATAAAAAAGCACATATACTTGTTCCCTCCTGGCATAATCTTCCTTCTGCTCTTTAGTCCAGGAAGTCCCAGTTTTAAAAGCTGCTGTTTACCTTTTCTTTTTTGCGTGAAGGCCTTTGATTGACCATGGATTCCCTCAGTCAGCTTAGATTTTTTTATGTAAAATAACAGATTAGGAGCCTCAGTTCTTTAGTTCAATATCATCCTGCAGGCTGTTTCTACATGGATGCTCTCGTGGTTGTGATCCTGGGTGTACATGTGCTCAGTCTACAAATCTAAGGGTTTTTATGTGTTTACCTGCCTCACATTTCTCTAATTCCTCAAATCACATGGATGGAGCCTGCAGAGGGTGGGGGGGGTCTTCTTGTGGCAAACTAGGTTATGGCAGCACCAAGAGTCGGGTTTATTCTAAGAAACCACATCTGCCTCCGTGGAGGTAAATATAAAAGTGTTTTGTAGGAGCAATGAATGATTTTCTTGTGCATCAGCCGGGGAGCATCAGGACCAAGTGCTTCTATAGATAGACTTCTCCAGCTGTGTGTTACACGGTGGCCTGGTTTTTGCCCACATTAGAATCGGGGACACTCTAGGTGAGCTGCAAATGTGTGTCTTATACAAGAGTGTGTTGTAACAGTGTGCTGTTTGTTATTTAATCTAATTTATTATTGGCGGATTATTACAAACAGGGAGACAAAAACACAAATATCACTTAAATAAATCGTGGTACAACGAAAACAGGATCATTACTACTGGGTTTTAATAAGAACTCAGTTATTTAGTAATATTTTCAGTTTGTTAGGTTTAGTCTAACATCCCTGTTCTAACCTAATGACAGTCAATGCTCAAGACGGACTTATTGCATAAATGAACAACCATTAATAAATATTCAAAGCTTGCTGTGCTGGTTTGGAAAGACGTTTTGTGATTCGTTAAAGGAGTATTTTTTTCTTCAACCTAATAGTCAAATTACCTTTTTTTTTATATATTTTTTTTATTGACTTCCATGTGTTTGACATAATTGGACAGGCCACACAAAACAACTACAAATGTTCTGACTGCTTTACTGCATCCGTCACTCCCCCCGTTTCTTATCTCCAACATCATCATCTGACATTGTTTCACCACAATTAGATTCATCACCTCATCACTATTCATCCTTCACACAGACACTGGAAACAGAAATGTGCTTCAATCCAACTGCAGGTGACCAGGAGATCAGGATTTTAACACGCTATGCTCTGTAGCTCATGGAAATGCTGTCTTCCTTCAGGCTAAACACGAAACACTAATGCTTTTGTCCACAGTGGACTATCCCGCCAAAACCAACTAAAGCTTCTTTAGTGTTTCTTGTGAAAACAACACTAATTTGTACGACTACAGTGTCTTCCTTTCTCTGTGGACACACACACACACACACGCACGCACGCACGCACGCACACACACTCATACACACACACACATACACACACACACACACACACACACATACACACACATACATATATACACTGTATACACATACATATATACACATACATATATAGTAGTGGTTTTTCTGCATCTATAGATGTATGTAAATAAATTAGAATATAATTAAAGATTTCATGTATTTCTGCAGACCGGGACACCAAATTAATACCATCCCAGAATAACACACTGATCTGATCTCGTTAAAATCTTTATAGAGTCACAAAAACGCTTTAGTGTCACAACAGTTTTCCCTCTATTTAAATTTCAGGCCCTTGTTTTTAGTCTCTTCTCGGAGGCAGCAGTCATTGAAAAGTTGCAGGAACGAATAGATCGATAAAAAGCTCATCAGCGGATTTCTAAGACGTCCGACTCATGCAGTAAAAAACCTTTTCAAACCGCAGGATTTCTGGTGGAGGGGAGAAAATCAGAAGCTTTTTCCTTCCTAACATATTTGAATTAGTCAATATCAAATTTTCTAAATGTGGTTAAAAATTTAATTTCTGATTAGAAATAAACTTTTATTGAGACCTAAAATGGCTAACATGACACATACGGCACCCATGTCAGCATGTTAATGGACTTACATCCTGTTTTGTGTGTTTCTGAGTGTTGAAGTGAGACTAAACATCACGCCGAGGCAGATAGACCTTTGAGACAGCCCTCTGTGGCGGGCTATGAGTCTGGTGAAGGGTTTAAAATGGCATGAAAAGAATCTGAAACCAGATATTTCCCTGTACAGAAACTATTCTAAAGGTAAGGGATGTGCAGAGCTGATCTCAACATGCCAACGTCAGGCCGCTTCAGGAGCTTCACCCTCAAAGCAGACAGCAAAAATAAAAACAACACACCGCAAAACTGTCAATTTGACTAAAACTGAATAATTAAAACAGCAGCACATGCGATTTAGTGAACCAATCTCTTAAAAGATACTAGAATCAGTGAAGCAGAAGAGAGGATTTTGAGTTTGCAGATGCTTTTCTGTAGTGGGAGTTGAACAATTTAGCGTCATACGATCCAGCAGGAGTTCTGAAGTGTATCAGAGAGAAAACGAGGTAAAGTTACTGTTATCAGAGGCTGAAGTAGACGTGGATCCCTCTGCAACTCCAAAGCTCCTGTGGTCTTAAGACTCTTCAAACATCTCACTCCTGAAAGTGAGGAGTGATGTGAAGCTTCCTCAGCTCATTACGGACTGTTAACTTTCCAACATGGAGTGTAAAGACTATCAATCAGGGTGTCCTTCCCTTTTTTTATATGTTTTTATGCATTTTTCTTTAAATTCTTTGTTCAGTGAATAACAGAAGCCTTTTTTAGGTGTTGTTTAGATGCAACTAAATCACTTTCTTTTACAGAGATGTTGAGATTATTATTGATTAATGAACATTTCTCAAATAGCTTTTTTTGTCTCTTTTGGTTTGAGATAAGTGCACGAATGAATGTGTGTGTGTGTGTGTGTGTGTGTGTGTGTGTGTGTGTGTGTGTGTGTGTGTGTGTGTGTGTGTGTGTGTGTGTGTGTGTGTGTGTGTGTGTGTGTGTGTGTGTGTGTGTGTGTGTGTGTGTGTGTGTGTGTGTCTGTCTCTGTGTGTGTGTGTGTTATGTAACTGGCATTTACCAGTCTTCCACTCTGCGTGTTCTCTCTGTTAACGTTAATCACACATTTCTGTTGCTCCACTGAAGTTTATAGAAACCGTAATTGTTCTAAACTGACCTTTTTTGTGTAGTGAGCACTCGCTAGCTTAGTTAGCTTAGCTTCTCGTGGTACTATGGCTTCTCCTTCTGCTTCTCCTCTTTCCTGCTCTGTGTGTCAGATGTTTAGTTATTCCTCTGCCTCCTTTAGAGATA
>JAVLVB010000668.1:539724-554013 GCA_032876305.1 Orestias chungarensis
TTTCTGTCTCTTCAAACCTCCAGTCGGTTGTGGCAGATGGCTGCTTGTACTGAGCCTGGTTCTGCTGGAGGTTTCTTCCTGTTAAAGGGGAGTTTTTCCTCTCCACTGTCGCTACAAGCATGCTCAGTACGAGGGATTGCTGTAAAGTCAACGACAACACAAGCCATTGTTTCTGTCTGCTGATTCCAGAGGAGTGAATGCTGCAAGTCAATTACTCCATGAATCTGCTGGGGTTCTTTAGACTGGAAACTTTTCAAACTGATTTGTTTTTGATGTATCTTTGATTTTATTTGATTTTCTTGTAAACGGCCTTGAGACGACACCTGTTGTAAATTGGCGCTATATAAACAAACTGATTCTTGATTATTCCTGACAAATTAGAATATGCATCAAGTCACGTCTCTCAGAATAAAAGTACATTTTCACCGTTGACACAGTTATTTTTTTTAAATAATACTCTAATTTTATAAATATTACCAGTGGAGGACAGTAATAGATTACGTTTACCTGAGTACTGCACTTAAGTTGAGTATTTGGTTTATGGAAACGTATGATTTTCTCTTTATCCTTTTTAATAATAAAATATTATACTTTAAATTCATTTACATTCTCAGAAGCTTTTCCTTACTTGTTCCTTTTAAGCTCAGGATAACTTTTTGATCTGCTGCAGTTTTTCTTTCCCGACATGCGATTTGGAACCAACTAGGGTTCCCACAAGAAGGGAACTGATCACAGTCAACACTCACACCTGGGATGAATTTGGAAACACGTCATCTTAGATTTAGAGTCAGGATTTTACCCGTCATTAACCCGTTTTTGGGAATGGAGATAGTTCATGTTGTTTCCAAGCTTTAAGAAACAGAGTTCTGCTAATCAATGTCCCGCAGGTTGGATTGAAGAAGCAACTCGTGGAAATGATTTCTCCCTGATTTTGTATTTTTTTATTTGTTTGTGCTGAAGCAGATCACCAGGTGGATTGAGTTAGTTATCGCACTCAGCAACATATTTCTAAGATTTAGTTCTTGCGTACTTTTTTGACCGAGCAACTTTTAAATTTGATCAAGGGAGATTTGACCAAGAGGATAAACTTTGTCCATCACTGAATTTGTTTCTACCCTTAATTGGACATTTGTTTTTCATGTGTTCCCTGAGTCTGAGCAACAATTTTTGAGCTACGTTGGAAAACCTTGAAAAGTTTAAAGGTGTTTAAAGATGCCTGCAGATCCTTGAAGTACTTCTCCCAGAAAAAGCGGTTCAGTCTAAAGTTACGAATAAATGTGGTGACATCATAAATGACGCTCAGGTTTAAACAGGCTGCATTTGATTTCCTCTCAAAACGTTTATTATATTTTTATTTTTACTGTTTCATGTGGTTCAGTAAACGGTTTAGAAAATCCAGTTTTTCCTAGCAAATGTAGGAAATAAACCGTGGCGTGAAAATCAAGACGAGCGTTAACTAACATGCTAGAAGTGATCAGTAAATGTCTCTTAACTCCTCTTAAATTTCCTGACACAGGAGCCTGTGGCCGGCTGACGGCTCTCTGCTCCTCAGGCTGCTGTCAGTCAGTTTCAGTCACAAAATGTGGGAGTGAAATCTGAGCTGCTCATAAAACCCAGCGAGAATTCATCTGCAAAAGCAACTCGCTGACAGCCCCCTGCTGCAAAATATAAAGCAGAATTACTGAATGCATGCAACAAGAAGCAAAAGAAACAGAGATGCTGAATAATGGTGTTAAATATGAAATGTTGGATTATTTGAGTCAGTAAGAGAACATCTGCAGAAAACTGTTTACTTGGAATTTTATATGCATTTTCCAATATTGATATGTAAACGTTTAGCCATCTATTTACAGGACATGGTGTTTGTACTGTGCACGTCTTTATAGGAACATGTGATTCCAGTGTTTCTGTTTTTCCACATTAAGGTTTGTTTGTTGCTCGAAGTTTTTTGTGTAAGTAGCAAAATAACTTTTGTTTGTGTCTTTTATCTGTTAATCGAGCTTAATTAAAGCCTCGCACACAGAATCCAAATGTGCTGCGACCTCCTGTGATTCATTTTGCTTTTAAAGTGTCTGTTTAATTTAGGTAAATATGATATCTATATTTGGTCTTGTATTAAATGAGCAGCAGTGTAAAATATGCTCTGGCTCAGAGCAGTTGTTTGGTTAAAAACTCAAACTAATACGACTTTTTTTCCCCTCCATATTTGACCTGGAATGTTTGGGACCTGAATCTGTGAACAATTAGATGCAGCGAGTCCATAAATGATCCTGAATCTGGTTCACCCTAGAACAACAGCTGGATTATACGTAATCAGAGAAGGACCTTTCATTGCAGATGTTGTTACTGATGCTCTGATTAATAAGTTGCACATTATCCTTCTTAGTTGCGGGATGATGCTTCGGCTGGGTCAGCTCATTGTTTATGGTTTGGATATTTTCAGAAATACTACAGCAATAATTTAAAAGCATTAAAATCCTACCTCTGCTGGAAAATTCTGTCCATAACAGTATTTAAATATAGTTCAGCTTTTATAATTGTTATGCAGTGCATAAGTTTACATGTGCAAAATTCACATTTGAATTTAATCGGTAACACGTTAGCTTGTCTTGCATAATCGCAGTAACTCACTCTGGAATGTGTGTGTTTCTCATCAAGAGCGAGGAGATGCGAATAAGTCTATTTATCATCTGACCCTGCAAATACATCATTCATATGCGTATGTGTGTGTGTGTATAAGTACAGTCAGGGGGGTCCAGCGCTGCCCCACCCCCCCTTTTAGCTCCACCTTTGCCAAGAGAGACTGGGAGACTCGGTAGGCGACATGGTAGTTTGCTGTGGCAGCTAAAACTAAGCTAACGTAGAGTGTGCATGAATGCTTAATTAAGCTTTCGTTAGCTGCCTGGTATGTGAATCAAAAGACAAACGTGAGGATGGATGCAGCCGTTCCATCGACACACACATCTCTCGTATTGGGCATCGTTGCTTTAGGGCCACAAACTGTTAATATTTAGATGGGATAGCAGTTGAACTAAAATCATAAAGCAAGAAAAAAAAGATAAACTCAGCAAATATGGAGCAAGATAGCTGCCAAAAAGGTGTGTGCAGAACTCTTAACGTTCGTATTCATATTTGTATGTCGATAAAGTTCTTGTACCCAGAACTCTTGTTTAAATGAGAGTATGAATCTAAAAGCTGTGAGTGCAAAGTCTTACGAATACAACTCTAATTTTTCAGCCACTAACTCTTCCTTTCTTTGTGGACATGAATTCAACTTTGTGGGTACGAGTAAAAGAGGGCAGAATAATCGATCCACGATCACATCAAACACAGCAACAGCCTCTGGTGAAGCATCACGGGTAAGACCAAAAACAATCAAATTCATTTATCCCTTTCACGAGCTCCCTTTTGTTTTAACTACTGTAAAACTACTGTAATTAAAGATTTATTGATCTATGCTGTGTTTCCTTGTGCCTGTGAAAGGGACAATGAACAAACCACCAGATTAAGGAGGACAAAGACAGAGCAACGCGGTCATTACTTATTAACACTTGAGCAGACACACTAAAACTACGCACACTCACAAGGACAGGACGCGTGAAGAATACACAGCGGAGATGTTTTCCTTTATTTGGTGACCTGTGTTCTCCATACGGTGGTGTTAAGACTGACCTTCCATCAAATATAGAGGGAGAGGACATTTTCCTTTTCTTCTGTTTTTTCTCGAAAAGGACAAAAAGGAAGCAGGGAGCCTCTGCCAAACTTCCTGAGCTACGGCTGTAAAGTCAAAGCTCCTCATGAAACTGAACCATGTGGAATAGTTTCAGGGGGTTGTGACTTCCTTGGAAGAACAACAGAACTTTGTGCTAATTATAAAAACAATAAAACATCCAGGGACAGCGAGAAACGGATAAATGTGAAGCGGGTCCTCACTAACACTCACGATTGGGGGGTCAGTGGGGCCCAAACTGCTGGGAGCCTGTGTTGGAAGTGACTTTGATGAGAAATGAACCAAATTAAACTGGAATCAAGCGAGGGACGAAGAGGCCAACAATGAAACAAAGGAAGTGTAGACATGGTTTAGAGCAAATTTGATTTTGATTTTACGAATGGCTGCAATAAACAGGAAGCAGTAGAATAACTTCACAACATTAGAACTAATTCATCTCCCCTTCAGTGCGTCAACTATTTATTAGAGGAGCCAAAATCCACATTGAGCTTGCAAAGTTAGGTAAACTATTAGGAACGCAAGTATAAGAAGAAGGGGGATTAGTAAGCAGAGGTATCTGGGGAAGAGAGCAGGGTGAGGGAGAGAGGGAGATTTAAAAAGCAGCTAGAAGGGAAAGGTTCTGGCAGGCAGAGGAAGAGAGACTCATAAACAATGGATGACAGAAACAGAAAGAACAATGATGTAAGGAACCAGAAACCAAGACTCAAATGACTTTAAACCTATAAGATATAAGTGAATAAAAAAAAATTACAACACAAAACATAAACATGCAACTGAACCCCAAAAACCTACAGATGAGGTCAAACAGGACAAGAAAGCAGCGACATGAATGACGGGCTCAGTTGAAGGACTCTCTCTGTGCATCTGGCAGACAAAAATAGCGATAGGACGCCGTAAACAGGAAACAGGACAGAGGTTTTAAGTAACGTGTATCAAGTGAATGTGTTTGTGTGTTTCTTCAGCTTCCTGCCGTCTTAAATTGTCCATTCGTCTCCCTCTCCTGTTTTTGTCTGAAGAACAGCATCTCCTCTGATACTGTATATGATATATAATGCATAAGATATGATTATGCTATATATTATATAATATATAAAGTAATATGACATCATTATTGTTCAGCCGTGTAAAAAATTAGTAGTTGTCTAAAAACTTCCCCTTGTTGATGGAAGTACATGTATAATATCTCCAAACACATTTTAATATCAGAAAAAGATGAGTTGCTGTAACGCAAATGCAGAAAATTCTAATTTATAATTTAAAATGCTCATGTAAAAAATAAAATAAAATAAAAACATACTTTCGTAAAAAGCCAGGCCATCCGGATCTGTATGAAATATAAAGAACAGAGGAAAAATAAAGTCGTTAACAGTCGTGTCTGAACGTTCCTGGGAAATACTGAAAAACTGAAAAGCTGATCATCTCAGGCAGAACAGCTGAGAGAAAACATGAAGGATTTTCTCAATCATGGTGATGAATATGGAGGCCCAAAAGGGACAAAACTAAATAATTAAATGTATCGTTACATAAATAAATGTAACAATAGATGTCTCAGGAATAATTTAATTATGAAACGTAAACATTACATTTGCGTTCTTATCAAATATATTTATTTTAAAATACTTATTATTATTGAACTTTTTTTATTAAATAGAAGGAATCAATTCTACGTATTTTAGAGGGTCGCCAGTCTCTGGTGAGTTTTTTTTAGCGGGTCACAAGTTTGGGATCCCCTGAACAAAAGAACCCTGATGCCATAAAACCTTAAGATGATATTTCTGTCGTTAGTTTCATGTAAACATTTTGTCAAATCTACGCTCATGTTAAGCTCTGTGGCCTTTTCTCTTGTCTGTGCAGTTTCAGGCGCAGATGCAGCGTCCTGTCAGTTTGCTCCACTGTGGGAACTTCAGACCTCCTGCTGTGTCACTTCCGGTGTTTTCCTCCATGTCACTTCCTGCTTCAACTCTCCACTCATCCTGATTGGACAACCAACTAATTGCTCCACCCATCCGTGTAGAGGCCTCCTTATTTAAACCATGATTTAACCTTAGTTTGCTCCCAGATCCGGCGGCTGTGTCTGTGTTTGAGCATCTTGCTGCTCTGCTGGCTGAGTTTTTATTTTATTTTATTTTGCTAACCTTGGTTTTGCTTTAGCTCTCTGTGAATATTTAAGTCTTCATGCTGTTTGCCATTTCTTGGTTTGTTTAGCCTGAAGTTGTTTTAGGATATTTTACGAGTTTCTGGTGTTAAAACCTGATAGTTTTGGGCTTTTTAGTTTTATTTAGTGTTTGGACTTTTGATTCTTAATTTGAACTCTTGTTCAAAGAGTAAGACTGACCAATAAATCGTAAAATGTCATAACTTTAACATCTGGGTTTTTTACTTCTTCCCCTGGCTGAGCCGGTCAGAAAAGAGCAAAATAAAGGCAAAAACTAAAAATCTTTTATGGAAAACATCAGTCCCTATCAGGCTTATCAAAGCCTTCTGAGCTTATCCAGGTTTATAGAAAATGTGGAAGTCCCTAAACTATGCAAAGCAAAAATAAAATATGTCTTTATCTATTTATTAGCGAGTAACTTACCGCTACAGAGTAAATATGATTCAGTTCATTTTGGAATCAGTGAAGTCTTTAAGAATAAACTCAGAAGCTTGCAGTGATTTCTTTTTCCCAGCCCAGATTTTTAACTTAAATCTAACCTAAGTAAAAACAATTGTTTATGTAAGTTTGTGTACTTGCGTGTGTTGATATGTTACCGAAAAAAGATTATTATTTTTAGAGTGCATCTCAGACATATGAATACATTAATTAATCACATCTCTTTTATTCTAACAAGTATCTGGGAAGGAGAGCTGAGTTTAAGAGCTTGAATAACTGAGCACTGGTTGCTCAAATGTTAGAATTTGATATGTATTGAAACTCTGAACCTCTTTGTTAAAACTTTTGACATCACCTCAACTTTAGTTGCTCACTTTTTCTTCTCCCTCTCCTTTAAAAAATGTACGTTTGTAACCATTTACTGCTGATTTTGGGCAAATGTCTGCTGCGCCCGAATCAACTTTGTCTTTTTTTTAACAGGAATTCAAGCCACATAAAATGCAAATCTACATATTTAGATTATGCAACATCGCTCAGATATATGTTTAAATTATTGCAAAAACCTCCAAAGATGTATTTACAGACATTTCAAAGTGAAAAATCTTCTGAAAGGACTAAGAAAGTAAAGTCCGAGCAGATTAGTTCCTCTCTGAACCATCTCCAGCTCCTACACTCTGTACAGTCCCCTGCCTCAATATGAGCTTTTCTTTCTCTGATCTCATCCTACTTTCCTTTTCATCTCTCTCTGTTGAAGTTACAGAGGAATGTGAGCATCGTCTGAAAGGCTGCGGCAGATTTACATTCCAGCGTCCGCCAGGCAGGTTGGATGTGTTGGTGGAGGCTCGTGACTTCTCTGGTGACAGACTGTAACCTTAGGTCAGCTCAGTCTGACGCCATCAGGGAAGCTAGCAAAGAAAAGTGAGTTTTTCAGGGGATTTTCAGAAGGATAAACTGAATCATGTTGTTTCTAACAAGCAAAACAAGCTCGTTATCATAAAATGTTTGTCTTCAAAAAACAGGTTTTGATGTTTAATTTGAACATTTTGCTGAATTACAATGTTTTTTTTGTTTTGTTTTTGTGGTCATTCATCCAATACTCAAATGCAGAATATTAGAGCCAACCGCATCGTCACAAGATATGAACAAGATGAAGGAAGCTAAACTCGGCACCGCTTGCTTCGGACGTTGTTTACGTCCAGATTTACCTCGTCTGGCTTCTTCTGCTGCACGATTATGACGTACATCTCAAGCTGATGTTGAAAAAAAGTTGGATAAAAAGTGAAACGGATGTTGAGACTGCAGATGCTAATGAGTATGTGTCACTTTTTTTTTTTAAGTAGGGGTGAAAAGATCAGCAGTGGGCCATTCACGCTGCAGTGAAAAAGACATTGGTCACACCCGAGGAGGAAGTGACGTATGCCGTAAAGCAGTCAGCACATTTGTAGTTGTTTTGTGTGGCAGGGTTCCTGCCACCCTCCTCAAAGTCTCTTAGTGCTGGTTAAAGCGACACTTTCCCCCTCGTGCCATGACAGAGGCGCCATTCAACGTAAGTCAACGTATAATCACTAAAGTTATTAAATATTTTATGAAGGTTGAAAAATGACTTAGTGTTGCTTTAAATCTAAATTAAATTCTGTTTACTTCTGTAGCGTCAGTCCACAACATGTCATCTTAAGAACTTTGAAAGAAATCTCATTTGGATCCTGTCATCCATTCATTCTAGGTGATCCTAGATATCAACAAGTGCATCAAGTTCGTTTCAATACACCAAGCATGCATGTAGTGACAGTGGAGAGAAAACACTGCACCTTAACAAGAAGAAACCTCCAGCTGAGCCAGGTCCAGGTTCTGAGTCTGACTCCCTTGACACACTGACGGTTTGAGAAGACAGAAAACACAAAAAGATGCAGAGGAGCTGATTTAGGAATACTTCCTTTGTTCCACAAAAGTAAAACGTTAATAGCCGGAGAATGTTGATTTGAGTTACTGGGAGCAGAATCTCAGCTGATTTCAATTTGAACAAAGCTATGCAGTGGATGTTTGTATGATGGGGCCTTTTACGAGCCGTTGTGCAAAGTTTAAACCTTTTCATCATCATTCAGGCTGAGTGTCTGGATTTATCGTGAAGGGTGTGAATCTCTTCAAAACACATTTCAAACGCGTGCATGAGGACACTTAAAAATGCGGACACCAACTAAGGCTGATCTTCTGATTAAGCAGTAAAGAAGTAGTTCAGTGATTTCACACAATTTTTCCGGATTTACACACAAACAAGATCACAGAGATTTTCTAAAGTACACAGACGGACACACAAAGAAACAGTCTGCTGTAATCACAGGAATCCTGACTGGGAGCATTCCTGTCACGCACTGTTCGTCCCATTTGCTTATTAGAGCACGCAGTGCTTTGTGTCAATTTGATTTTCATAAGCTAAACGACTCTAGAGCTTATCCGTTGTTTTTGTGGGTTCCCACATCCAAAAGGCGCAGCGATGCACGGGACTTCAGTGTCACTATAAACTCTGTGGGGACTTTCTCCATAAACTGTATTCTGCTGAAGTGAAAATGACTAAAATGCAATGAAACACAGAGTTTACATGTGGGCCAGAGATGATGTGAAACAAATCTGCAGCGTCTGTTCACACGAACAACCGACCCAGCAGGTTCTGTCGTTAGTTTGCCGCAGACGCTGCGCCTGCTGACCGATTATTGCTGTGAACTCACTGACTCTGGCTGAACAAACACAAACAGATGTACGTTTAGTTCACACCAAAAATTATATATGCATTGATTTATTCTAGTCTTAATGTCCTCAACATTAAGTTACATTTGTCCGTTTAGATGTTTCTGGTGTTTTCATAAGTCAATCTCGCTAATGTTGTCTTATAACAACAAACCCATGCATATAAAGAAATATAATTTGTGCACAAACTAAGTTAAGTTAAATATATTGTGGTTGATGCATAAAAAAAAGTATAAAACAAAATAAGTGCAGGAAGTGTGAAAAGACAAAGAAAGCTAGAAAACTCCCCCGGAATCAATGTTAAGAATGTGTTTCTGATGCTGTGTGTAAATCAATATTAGATGGTTTAATATTAACTGATAATCTATGAAGAGCTTTCTTCTTACTAAAACATGTTAGCAGGTAGAATAGTTTGTAAAGCCAAGCAGTATATTTTAAATTAGTATCATTATATTTTACAGAATTGCACAGATTGCTGTGGCAGCAGCTCTGTTATTTCTTCTTTATTTAATGTTTGATGTATCTCAGTAAGATTCTTACAACCTGAAACTTTAGACAGGAAAATAAATCATAAAACTATCCCAAAGTGGTTTTAAACAAGAAAAACAAACTGCCTTCAGGTTTGTTGTGAATTGGCAACACAGAAATGAACTGAAGTAAAATGAATTGAGCGGCATCATCGCTGAAATGACGGCTTAGTTCTTGGTGAAAGAAGCTGTTCTGGAGCTACAGCTGCTTTTTTTTTTTGTCTGTTTCTGCGTCCTGAGCTGAGCCGGTTTGTTGTTTTTTTTTGTCATCTGATATTTTGTGTTTTCCACCCGGAGGAAAGAGGGGGCAGTTTGAAGCAGGAGGCCCTCAGAAACGGGAAGGAAATGACAAACGCTCTGCCAGAGTGCAAACAGGCGCTCTCTTCACCCACCTGAGTGGAAACCTGAACTCCCTCGTGTATTTTTGTCAACTTTTAAATAAAAATTAAACTCAGTCTGAGATGCTGAATAAATAATAAAGAATATGATGTTAGAAAACAGACAGAATATCGATGCTGGGAGAAAGTGGGACTGAAAGAAGGAACGTGTCAGCAGAGGATTAAAGAAATGTTAAATGTTGCACATAAACACCCATCAGATGAATTTAAAAGCTCCCAGCACATGATCAGAGCGCATTTACCAGCTGAACTGAGGCTGGATGAACAATTTCCCCTCAAACTTCAGAGCGAGTCAGTGTAGGAAGTGAGTGGTCCTCTCTGATAACCTGGAGATCAGCAGAAGCAGCCTTGGCATGTTTGCTATTGTGTGCTTTAAGGAGCCGGTGAGACCCGATCAGCAGTGTGGCCGATCTAAATCACACACCAGCTCTCCTGATTCAACACGGCTTCCCTGTGACAAAGCGTGAATCCTCCAAAAAGTTCAGAAAAAAAAAAAAGTTCAAAACAAGACCAGAATGCCCGGCGGAGGTGAAAGGTCAGACAGAAGAATGTCGTCGGTACGATTATTATTCCAAACCCTTCATGAACGCGCATAGGTTTGTTTCACTTATTCAACGATGCTGTTTTGATTGATTTTGTGTTCAGAGAGTTTCTCTCATTTCTGCCCCTCGTTGATTCAGGCGTAAAGATTCTCACAGTTCAATGATCGTCCGGAGCGCTCAGGTGTGTTCTGTTCCCGCTGTCACAGAAGAATTTGCGTCAGAGATTTGGTTTCAAGTTAAACTTGGATTGGAGACACTTAATCTTTAATAACAACTACAAATAGCATTGATGCAAAATCATCATCAAAGAAATCATCATCAGATCAAAAATTCCCACCTTAATTAAACTAAACTTACAATAAAAAACAGCAGCATAAGGTTCTTCCAGTAATAATGTTTAACATTTACTGTAAATTCAATTGAACTCCAAACAGCTCAGCAGAACAACGAACAAGAGATCCCACTAACATAACCTGGAGGTTTGTGTTTGTGTCGTTTTTTGTTTTTTTTATTGAGTAAAATTACTCAGAAATACTGGAGGAACCAGACTTTTCAGTTAACTGTAGCGATACTTGATTGAATAATAATTCAAGCAGGCAGGAATAATTAGTTTGGTGCAGGAAAATCACACCTTCTCCAAAAAGTTACTTGAGTTAATGTAACTAGTAACTAAACATATCTGCCAAAATTAGCAGAAAAGGTTTATTATGTTTATATAAATGCCTTTTATGAAGTATTTTGAAGGATTAACCACATTAAATTAAAAGATCAAATCTCCACATCTAGATTAAGGTTTAAATGTATTTTTTACTTTGTAAACTTGGTCCCAGTCTGCCGCTGGCCCAGAGATAAACTCTTTAGTTTGGAGCTTTTTTTTATCCTGTCTTATAAGTCCAGCAGGTTCATATCAGTTTGGAAGACTTTGTGCCCTTAGTTAACAAACAAGCAAAGTGCAGCTTTCTCATTAAAACATGCTGCTGTCAGGACACGGCCTGAGGAAGCTTGAGCCTCTCAGGATTCTCAGCAACTGCAGCAGCAAACTAAACGAACAACGAGCCTGGAAAATAAACAGAAACTGTTTAAATCAGCTGCAATTAAGTCTGTGTTTAGCACCGTTAAACGTCCATTAAGTCACGCACTGCCACTTTAAGAGTAGGGAGATAAAGTGCATCCAGCAGGCAAAGTGTGCTGTGCTTCATGAGACCTGCTGAACTTTAAGTCCACGGAGGCAACATGGTGGTGGTGAGGGGGGGGATTACTGTCTGGACATAGAGGTCCTCCTGGTCTGCGTCTTAAGAGGCTTTAACAGGCTTGCAGGGGATGAGCTGCCATCTGGTTGAACCCCGAGCAGAACTCACATACGGTCAGAGCGAATATCCTGACATCGCTTGTGTGCTGTGATGCTCCCCGAGGCTCCTTCATCTATTGCAAGTATGAAAATATCTGCACTCGATCTGCCACTCAGGCAACGAGTCCATGCAGTTCCCCTTTCCATCCTCAGAGGAAATCTCAGCGCCTCGTTCGATTCAAGTTTAAAATCCAAAATCCTGAAGCCTGTTCCACCCACCCGCAGCTTTGTTGTGTCATTCCCAAACGTGCGTCTCAGAAAGAACGACGGAACAAAAAACATCCGTGCGGTTTCAGCTTTATTTGGTTCACGCGGACGGTTTGGCCTGACGTGCAGCCGCAGACACAAGCCACGCAAACCTGTAGATGCTGGGAGTTCAGCCGACAGTTCAGAGAACCAGCAAACCGGCCGCCTCAAAGGAGGCTAGCTCGCTTTTTGGATGTCACAGGAGGTTTCAGAAACTCTGCTTTAGAAGTTGTAAAGCACAGTTAGATTGAAAAAAGGGGGAAATAGATAAAAATGTGACAAATTTTGACACTGACAGAAAAACACATTTGCCAAATATTTGGAATTGGAGGCGGGACGCTGATTTCATAAACCGGTTCCTGAATGGAAAACAACAAGGCAGAAGACGTCCAGAAACATCGGCGGAGAGGAGAGAAGCGGCGCTGATTCATGTTTGCGACACCGTCTGACATCTGCCTCAGGAAAGCGCTCCCTCTTAAGCTCCTCCTGATGAACCTTAACGAACTCCAGCTGCTGGAACCTGACCTGTCATGAGAGGAAGACGAAGACACAGGAAAACGTACCGACCTGCAGCTCTGAACACAGCAGCCGTGATGCCTGACTGACACTCTGCAGAGAACCGACGGTCGATACAGAGAGGTCGGGCTGTACCTTTCCATCCGTCACAGTTCACAAATTCAACAGAAAGTTCTAATTTGATTGGCCCAATCAATGACTTCTAGCTCCCTGAATCCCGTCTAACCCGTTGGGCTGTTGGAAAACGAAAGGGCCATCGCGTGAGCCGATGGTATTTGAATGTGAGCTCATGGAGCAGACTTTCTTTCTGATAATTAAGCGCTGTATACTGAGATAGCAGGCCTTTATAAACCATCACATTTAAAGAGGTAGTTTAAATAGAAACATTCCACATACTAAGTAGGACAGATGAGGTCTTCACTGGTCCGTTTCAGCATTTAAAACACAGATATTTACTCATACGGCCTCGTTTGCTTTACACTAGTGAAGACCTGAGAAGGTTTGGCAGAATATCGTGGGGGTCACTTTAAGATTTTCTCTCACTCTTCTCTTATTATTCTGTTTCCTCTGTGTGAACGGAAAGACCAAAATAACCCCGCTGACATGCATGGCTCTCCAGGGGCGACGCTTTTGTGTCAGAGCAAGAGCAAAACAAGAGCAGAGCTGAAAGGACAGTGGCCTGATCTAGAGTTTCAAGGCCTCATGCGGTTCGGTCTGTGGATACAGACACGGCTCATTAAGTGGTCAGGCCCGTGTGGAGTCCAGCTGAGGAGTGTCATACAAGACAATCCGCCGTTTTGTTTTTACAGATGAAACTGGGAGCTGCAGCCCGGCCTGGAGTTTCATGCGGATATCGCAGATGAAATGATTCTGCAAAGTACGTGTGATGTCTGAGGATGAAAAGATTAACGGGGAAATTAATGGATGCCCTGTAACATTTTTGCATCCTTGCCATCTGTCAGTGGACACTAAAAGCACGAGCCACTATATTAATATTAGATGAGAGGTCTAGTTTTTTATTCATTAAAGCGACAAGTTTCAGATTAAATACCTGAACACACACGTCTGTACTGTAGAATTAATCAGTGGTCCTCTGAATGGTGGAATTTTCAAGAAAAGGGTGTTGAATGTGAACCAAAATGCAGAGAACGGATGTTGGATTGATGATTATTCATTGATGAGATGAAAACTTGACAGGAAACAGAAACCTTTGTTTTTTTAACAGAGCACACACTTAGTCGTATATGGTGAGGAGGAGATGAGGTGGTTGAGACAGCTGGGGAAATAGACTTACAAGGAACTGGCAAGAAAAGGAGTAGACGGAAGGACGAATACGGAGATGAGCTGTAAGAAGACACGAGGTAACTGGGAACAAACAGGAGAAATCAGCAGGGAGAGAAGAGGAGGAGAGAAGCTTAAATACTGGGAGAGACAGTGGTGGAAAATGAGGAGGCGTTGATTATTAAACGGATGCAGCTGAGAATAATTTCAAGGGAGACAGGCTGTGGAGAGAGAGTGTTGAAGAAACAACACGGGTCTGGATGCCAAGAGGGAGAACAACATAAAACAATTATAAACCAAAACAAAACTACTAGACATGTGGACCAAAGACAAACAAGATAAAAGTAAGAAATCGCCGATCTACAA
>JAVLVB010000668.1:557319-569807 GCA_032876305.1 Orestias chungarensis
TTTAATGAGACGCCATCTCTGTGACATGTTTTTCTCACCAAGGCCACAGCAAGCACATCTCCCACACAAGGTTCACCCAGCGCTGGTTAAAGTCGGCTGCACATAATGTATGGTTGCTCTAAAAATCACCTTCAACAGAGGTTTTTATCATTCAGGCTTGTGATGATTACACACCTTTGAGCCACAAATTGCAGAGTTGTGCATCCAAACCTGCCGGATCTGCATTTATTCCTGAGGTAAAGTCTTCATACAGTATCTAATTATGAGCCTCAGAACCAAAGGGCATGCTGGGACTTGTTGCCCTGTGCTAGGCTTACATCAGATGCACTTATCTCTTTCCATCACCAAGGAAAGGTCACCACACCTCCTCGCTCTGACTCACCCCCTCTGACGTCTCGGCTGAAATCGGAGCTGGGAACGCTCGCTGGGAGCCCGTGTGCCTCCCCAGGTCCGCTCATGTATTATGAACAACAAGATTTGATGGTTTAGAATCAAACTGTGTGGCTGCCTGGTAGCACTGGCACTCAAGAACAGGGATGGCCCGTGGCTTCGTTCAGTGAGCAGTTAATTAGAGAGCTGGACTCGTCTGCCTCGCCGTCGGGCCGGAGTCTGGCTGTCAGGCCGATCCAGCGCCTGTCTGACTTCAGCGACGCTGCAGTTAAGCCACTCGCTCTGACAACTATGGTGTTACTGCTGATAAACGGAGTCCAAGTGATACACGCTGGAGCATAAAGCCAGCATGAACTCAGATACAGCTGCTTAAAGTGTGAACATTTACAGCTCTCCCACTTTCTTTCTTAACTGATAAGTTCAATCTTTTCATAAAATATTAAAAAATTACATATTTTGAAGTTAAAATAAAATTTGGGATTGTGGGTTCTGTCAATTATTGGTATGACGATTTTGAATAGAAGAAAAGCCTTCGTGAGTATCACAGAGAAGGAGTCAGTATGTGATCTTAAAGTCTGTTTAAGCTCAGTTAAACTGTTTATAAAAAGTGTCTAATATACAGCATAAAAACTGCTAGAATGACGTTCAATAATCTACGTCTTATAAAAATATCAGTAAAATAAAAATGAAAACAATTGAATGATTTTTCCAGAATGAGAAACATGAGCATTTCAGAAATTTCCATTCTTTCTCTCATTTATTGTTCTGCCTTTAATTCCATTCCAGACGTCCGTTATGTGCGTGAATCTTGTTGGCTGTCAGAAATACGAGGCATTTTTTATTTGACGATACCTAAAATAGTGCATCAGTTCTGCTTTTCTTTAGATAAGCCAACTAATTGTAACCCTCAACCAGTGAGAAACAAATGCAGATTAAACGGTTGGTTCTTCCGTTATTGATCAAATCATTTAAACTCTAATTTTTTTCTAGTATGTGCAAAACGAAGCCTTTGAGAAGTTGACCACTTTCTTTTTTTTGTATGAGAGATAACAAAGTACATGTTATAATGAGAAATGTTAATTAAGTGGTTCTGCAACGCTAACAGATAATACTGTTGCTGTTGCTTTAAATTTCAATGCTACGATGTTTTATAAAACATTCATACTCCTTACAGATTTTTTGCAAAAGACAAAGTTGCAAGGTTGATGATAATGATACAGGCCTTTCATATTTATATGGACCTAAACCTGATGGAGGTTCCTACTGTGCTCAAGCGTGTCAGGGTTGACGGATGGATGGGCGGACTTTAATCCAGCTCAGAACGTGTGGTAAAAGTTAAATATCAATCTTAATTTAAAAAGTAGATGCAAATATGCAGATTTGAATTCATAAAACGATAAAAAAAACTCCCCTATTTTAAACCTATGCAACACATTGTGATCTATCACGTAAAATCAAACTGAAATAATTGTAAACAAATGTTCAGACGAAGGTTTGATTTAACGTGGCTTCACTTTTCTGATGGACAAACGGCCTCTTTACTATACCTGAAACTCCCCATTCCCCACAGACGGCTGCGTCTGAGTGAACTCAGAAGCTTCCTCTCTAATCATCTGGGATGAAGCTGTTCTTCACCTCGGCAGCTTGAAACGTGTTGTACAAACACTCTCAGGCGTTCATTCCAGCCGTCTGCACGAGTGGCTGATTCCCAGTTGACCCCCGATGCCGCAGAGGTGGGACCCAACCAAGCCTTTGTGAGAATGTAGGTCAGGAGGAGGAAAACGGCGCTACAACGGCGGCGAGCGGCCGTCAGAGGCATGAACGGCACACATGAGGACACCGGCGCCGTCTCTCTCTCTCCTCTCATTGCATTAAAGTTTCTGTGCCGGTGATGTCGCACAGTTATCGTGGTTTGAGGTTTTTGATGACTTGAAGGGACTACAGCCGGTGTAGAGAAATCAAATGTGGGTTTCTGTAACCTTAATTGGTGCTTAAAAGAACAGAAAAACACTTTCAATCTTATTTATAACCTGAGGTGAGACTGTCAAAACTACCTTAGCCCACTGAAGAATACTTCATGAAGGGAAACTTTTAGCAGATGTAAAAAACGCCGTGTTGTTGAGAATCTACGCTTGGCCTTAAGAACACGTCCGCTCTGTGATGTGTGGTAGCGGCAGCTTCATGCTATGGGATACCCTTTTTTTGTTGGAGGAGGAAAGATAGTTGGAGTTGATAAAAAAATGAATGGACTTGAATCTAGAGAAGGTTTAATGCTCAATTTTTACCTGGTCTTTCATTGAAATAAACATAAAGTTTACGCAGCTAACGACAGACGCCGCTAACGACAGTTAGCAGCTGCATGGTAAAGAATTACGATCAGGAACAGAAATGCAGCTGACAAAGCCGAGGTATCTGGAATCCACGGAGCTACAACACTAATGAGGAACAGAGCAGCTCTGTACGTTTAGGAAAAGGAAGTGTAAGGCATGGTTGTGCCTGGTTCACTGTGAACAGGAAGTGACGGATGGTCCTCATTTTAGTCCGAGTCACGCCTTCTTCTGGCCAAAGTTCTCGTTCTCCAGACGAGACTCCGGTTACATCACACATCCACGCAACGTTGTGACATCTCAGAGAGGGAACTGAGCTCATTCCATGTGCAACGTTAAGCTTTGGTGTAGTCATGGCAACAGACGATAAACAGCAACCACCGACTTGCTGAATGGATCAGATGGATTTGGAGAGGAGGGTGCATTATTCAGCATTACGGGACGAAGCTTTCCGATGTTTGTGATCCTCTGGTAACCCGTGTTTGTGCTGACGTTGTTCTGAGCTGCAGCTGAAACGAAGCTGGAAGACCAAGATATGATCAACGGTCCTGACAAAATCCAGAAACTTCGTCTTTTGTCCTTTGTATAAAACTATTGAATTTAAAGGAGGGAGCTTTTAAAATTGTGATTAATTGTCACATGATTATTAATATTAATGTTTGAAACCTCCAAAAGATGGCTGAACTATTGTTTTATAACGCTGTTTGTTCCATTAAAAATAGTTTAGTTGCACCATCTAATAGAAATATCACTTCTTCATGTCTTCATTCTTTAAGAAACCAAATTAAAATTGGCCCTTTTTCCAATAACAGCATGTTTCATGGTTTATTGTCACCGTGGAACCAAAATATCGTTATAAACTTAATCCGATCTTGGTCTAAACGGAAAAACAAGACAACGTGCAAAAATCTAATGTTTTCTTATTTTATTCAGAAATCCATGAGGTTCACATATTAAACCACATTAATCATTTTTTTAAAAAATACCAATTTTTTTTATAACAAACTTTTCTTTTTTACAACTTGGTACATAAATGCTGTTTTTTTCTCTTTTGCACAGCAAAGATATGACATTTATGTCTGAGACAACATACCAGAAAGAACATGAGGATGTCCACAGAAGCGCCCTGGTGATGGACACATTAGTGGGAGGAGGGGACATGGAGAGAGGAGCCCGGAGTGAGAAGCTCCATGTAACAGGAGGTCAACATAACCCAAACAGGCTGGTGGTTTGCTGCAGGTCACCTCCCGCGTGTGCATGCGACTGTTCCCCGTGTTTAGGACATCACCATTTGCTTGTGTGTTTCTAATGCAGTAGTTAGGTTTGTCTCCTCTTACAGAGGCACAAATATCTGAGGATCCCCGACACTGACACAAAGTTCTGAGATGAGGCACCAGGAGGGAGCTGGTGTTTGTTTCTAGAGGCTATTAAGCCACAGCATCTTCTTTTCTGCCCTTTTTATTGTCAGATTATTAAGCATCAATAATAAGTCTGTAGTTTTGTTTGTTGCTAATTAGTGTTTTACTTCTGGGGGACCCAGAACCCTTAGAGGTGGGAGCAGTGATGGATGCATCTCTAGGAACGCTGCTGGTGGAGGAGAGGTGGCTCAACACAGCAGAGCCACACGTCGCCGAGGTTCAGGCCACCTCCAGCAACTTCAGCTCCCCCAGCCCGTTGCCCAGCGGGGGGCTGTCTATGGAGGACTCGCTGCCCGTGCTCTCCCCGGACAGCAGCCTGGTGACCCTGACGTCGGCCCTCAGGCTCTCCACGTCGTTCCCGATGCTCATCTCCCCCAAGTCACTGATGATCCGCGTCAGGTCGCGGTTGCCGCTGACGCAGTCCGAGTCCGGGGGCCCCGCGGCCCTCTCCTCCTGCTGCTCCCCGAGCGGGTCCTCGGTGATGGAGCCCAGGCGCGGCGCGCTGCGGCTGCGCTCCACCGGCGGTTTGTAGCAGCTGTGTCCGTTCAGCAGCTTCCTGAGCGGCACCAGCGGCGCGCCGACCAGCTGCTGCTGCTGGTGCCGCGCGTCGTCGCGGCGCTTCAGCCGCTTGAACTCGGCCAGCGCCGCGGCGGAGGTCTGGTACAGCAGCAGCGCCATGGCCTGGGCCTTCTCCGGCTTGGACACGAGCACGGCGTGGCAGCGCAGCATCACCGCCTTGTGCTTCATCTCGTGCCGGTAGATCCACGCGAACACCTTGGGCAGCCGCTGGTCGGCCACGCAGAAGGTGACGCGGTGCAGCAGGTACAGGTGGCCCGGCCTGCGCGCGCGCTCCTCCGCGTGCACCATGCGGATGCCCTGCGCACTGACGGTCAGCCGCATCTTGGTGCCGTTCTTGCCCAGCTCGCTCTTGGCCCAGATCTTGCTCACGGCCGCGTCCGTGCAGCCGTCGCCCCTGGACTGGATGGTGGTGGCGTTGCCCAGGTAGAGCACCGTGTACGTGGGGTCCTCGCCGGTGATCTGCAGCTTCCTGCGCCGGGACTTGAACATGCTGCCCACGCGGCTGAGCGCGCTCTCCGGACACGACCTGGCGAGCGACGCGAGCGCCGAGTAGTTGAGGCTGAGCGCGTAACCCTTCTGCTTGGACTGCGCGTCTTCCTCGATCAGCTCGAACTTGTTCTTCTTCCACGGCAGCATTTTACTCTCCCGGCTCAGAAACGGACGCAGACTTGGAGTTTCGGCTGGAATCCCGGAGCTCTGAGCGCAGAACCGCTGGACTCTAGGTGTGCATCCCCGCAGAGCTGCTGCTCATCCTCGGCTGGGTTCTGTGACAGCGGCGTGGAGACAGAGCAGGTCAGCTGGTTACAGCTGGGCGAGACCATTCAGGCTGGGGGGGGGGGACTGAACCACCCTGCTGCATCTCTACAGCTCACTAGATCTTTATCTTTCAAAACAAAAGACTAAACCACAGTTAAGGTGTTCATTCATCAAGTTAAATAAAACCTTCAGTTTCCTTCTGCTGGGGCGTTTAGGATTCACCTGATTTTCAAACCTAACTGCAGTTTCCCTAATAAACTGTTACTGGCCAAAACAATCAAAACAAAAAGTAGTTTTACTGCAATGAAACTAAAAAGTAAAAAGAATAAATCCAGTTGATTTCACTTATTTAGCTCTTTTGTCTTTTTCTATCATCCTTAATTGAATGCACCACTTGTCTCATGGCTGACGGTGTAATTGATGATGAATGAGCATGTTTGTGTTGTATGACTGATTTATTGACCAGAGAGCTGCAGACTGAAAGGCCTTTTTGGGGATAAATAAAGTGGAGTTTGTAATCGCACTGATCACTCAGAGCCACCATCACCACCATGGATGCATCAGCAGGCATAAATAAACCAGGTAAATAAGTGCTTTTAATGATATGGTAACTTTTTGTACTTGGAGAAGTGAAACCTCACGAGAAAAGACACAAACCTGGCTGAAAACATGTGGTAATAGTTATAGTCTCATATGGATAATGCAGAACTATTTTTAGCTTTTTATCTGTTTAAACTAACTAAATATCTAACCAACTAAATAAGATAAAATGAATAAATGCAATTCTAACATATTCATAAACAAAACAACAAATAAATCTAAGAGTTTCACATTGACAAAAGGATTTCATGCTGAGAAATTAAAGAAATACTGAACAAAAAAATGTAACAACTAACTAATGCTGCCATCTAGCGGTTGTACAGTGTCTGCTGAATCTGTTAATTTGAATTTTTTTTAGGGAAAAAATAAAACAAATTTATATATATATATATATATATATATTCTTTTTTCCAATTTTCCTTTAAAGCAATTGTAATCTTGTTGATATCACCTGAAGCTAATTCTATAAATGAGTATAAAAAAACTTGCAAATGCATTAAAGTGATTAATGATTATTTCTAATATATTGTCTTAAATACGTGTAGCAATAACTGACACAAGTCCTTAATACATTTAAAGCTCTGTATGAAGTCTTCCTGGTGTCACACTCAAAGATGTCCGGACTAAACTTGACCTCAGCTCCACTGAGGAACACTGGACCACCAACTCAAAGGAACATCACAAATAATCGTTGCAAACATGAAAAAGGAACATTAATACATTCACTGTCAGTAACAAACAGAATTATTATTATTATAGATGTTAGTGTCGGAATGGTTTTTTACTGAAGTGTCTCGTAAATGTATGTATTTACGTTATGAACGACCGCAGCTACTTTGGAGCTTTTTCTTATTTTACATACAGATAAATAAGTAAAAACGTATCAACCATGATTTATTATTTGTTTGTTTTTTGTTTGTTTTGTTTGTAGCGAAGCCGGAACCATGATCAGCGTAGTTGTTGTTTCTTAGGAGCACATTTAAGAGCTGGACACATAACTGGAAAGAACCACTTTACAAAGTATTTCAGCACCGAACCTGTTTCTCCAACATGTCCAGTTTAGTTTAACCCTGTTCGGGATGTTTTATAGTTATATTTGTTCTTTTTTAGCTTCTCTTGCGTTTCAAACAGATACCGGAAGTGTAGCTCTGTTGGTTTGCTCCACTTCCGCTGCTGAAGACAACAAGGCAGCCCACATGTGTCGCAGGTGTTAGAGGCGCTCAGGGTCGGTTCTTGCTCTGCTAAGACTGATATTCCCCAGATATTCCCCAGATATTCCCAGATATCCCCAGACGTCGTTATGGGGAAGAAGAAAGGAGGAGCCGGGCTGGGCAGAGCTCTGCTGAAGGAGAGGCTGCAGGCGGGCAGGGGGAAGCAGAAGGGAGACTCCTGGGTAAGAGACGCTGCTGAGCTTAGAACAGACAACTAGCCTGCTGGCCTCACTGATCCGCTCCCGCAGCTTCACACCAGTGACCTGAACGATGGCTACGACTGGGGTCGTCTGAACCTGCAGTCCGTGACCGAGCAGAGCTCCATGGAGGACTTCCTGGCCACGGCTGAGCTCGCGGGGACAGAGTTTACTGCGGGTAAAACACAACCGATCACCATACAAACAGCAATAAAGCATCTCCCTGAGCTGCTTTTACATATAACAACAAGATTTCACATAGAAATGACTTTAAACAAGGTGGGAACACTAACCCCAACAACCATTACCTGGCCGCCCTCAGCATGCTGCTGCCACTAACATGCTTTGCGGATTATACACTGTTCCTCTTGTAATTTTGGCCCAATCAATCAACTAATCGAGCTTTTCTGCATAGGAGACTTTACATATTCAAGGAATTTTATTTGTCATCACATCACATGTGGTACATGAGGTGGGACAAACTTCTACTCCCCCGGTCCAGTTTACACCCTGATAGCAATTTTAAATACTATAATAAATTATAAGACCTCTGCGAGAATAGCATTGAACACAGAAGCTACAATATGGATATCGAGATATTTTTGAATCAGTATGGCACAAAAAAAGTATTAAATTGTTTCTAAAATTCATTATTATAATAATTTCCCAACTGGTAAAACAAAAGTTTAAACGCGTCATTAAAATATTATTTAATCTCATTCTAAGAGTTACAGACGCTGATGTCTGCGGGCAGATCATAACCTCGACCGCTTCTGCGTTGGTTTGTTTCTCCAGAGAAACTCAACATCAAGTTTGTTCCAGCCGAAGCCCGAGCGGGTCTGCTGACGGCCGAGGAGAAAAGCCGCCTAAAGAGGCTTCACGAAGAAAACAAGCATTTCCTCAGAATCCCTCGGCGGTGAGCTGAACAGACTTAAGTGGCATGCTAACGTTTGAGCACGCTCTTTCAATGAATCGGCTTTTTTCTTTCTCTGTGTGTGTATTTAGTCCCCACTGGGATGAAAGCACCACCCCAGAGTTACTTCAGCAGGCTGAGAAAGACGGCTTCTTGCGGTGGAGACGAGAACTTGCAGAGTACGCCATGATAAAGCAATATCTTTACCGAACGTTACAGAACATTTATAATCTCCAAGGTTTCATGGACATTGGGCATGAATTCCTAGTTTCTGATCAAGTCCTGTGATATTTTCAACAGATTGGAGGAGGAGCAGAAGTTGATTCTGACGCCGTTTGAGAGAAACCTCGAATTCTGGCGACAGCTGTGGAGAGTTATCGAGAGGAGGTAAAACCAAAGATCTCACATCTGCGTTTTATAAGAGACGTGGTGCTTCATTATACATATATATATATATATATATATACATTTAACACTTTAGCCACAACCCTCAGTATCGTTTATTTAGATCACATAAGAAACAGGAATGAGCAAATAATTGTGACGAGGAAGGAAGTTAGATGGGTTTCATTTTCTTTACTAATGACCTTGTGTGTGTTTTTGTATGCAGCTCCACTCACGTAATACTCAATATTAGTTTGGATGCGTCTCTACCAGCTTTGCAGAACTGAAGTTTTTACTCATTCTTCTTTGCTAACAACTCAACCCGAGTCGAATGATTGGGAACATTTGGACTCTGAGTGGGTCTCTAATCCTAATAATGATTTGATCTAAGCTGTTACTGCAGCTCTGTCTGCATGTTTAGAACGGGAACCGCCGCTTCACTTTTGCTGCATCCCCAGGACATGATGCTGCCACTGCCTGTTTCCTTCTGCCTTCCATATGTTTTTGCATGTGTGCAGACAAAATTTAGCCTTTTCTGTAGGAAAATATTTCTTCATGGCAAATCATAATACCAAATTTGTATTTATTTATTTATTTCTTCTCTCTTTAAAAGAAAACCGAAAACTTCCTTGTATTTTAATCAACCCTACTGTGTGTTCACTGAAATTCAAAGTTAATTTAAATAGAAGCTATAAAACGAGCTGGAAACCGAAGGAGTGAATTGATGAGAAGCTAATCTGACTTTCCAAAAATGAAAATATTCAGATTATCACTTAAATCGATGAATCCCCTACGTTGCTCATAGAGTCGGGCAATCAGGTTCCTGTAGCAGTGTTCCTGAAAGTTCATCTGATCAGAGCAAATAAATTTGCTCTGATCAGATGAGCTGTGCATCTCTGCAGCTCCTCCAGAGTCGACCATGGGTCACCTAGGCTGTCTAGGGTCAGATGCTACAAACGCACGTCAAGCGTCCTCACTTCATGTTTTCTTCTGGCTGGACTTCCTGTCTCTTCATCTGTCTTTTTGTACAATGGCGGACGAAATTGAGAGAGCGGCTGGGCTTTATTTAATAAAAAAAGAAAGAGCGTTTCAACGTTAATTCAGAAGCATAACAGATGTTAGGTGTTCATCATGTGTTCAATTTAGGCTTTAGAATAAGCTCTGACAAAGCACCGTACGCTCTCTTAACGAGGTCCAGAATCTTGATTGTGTTTCTCTTCAGTGACGTCGTCGTTCAGATCGTCGATGCCAGGAATCCTCTGCTGTTCAGATGTGCCGACCTGGTAAGGGCTCAATTTAACCGCCATCACAAAACATTCAGTTAGACGTAGGGCTGCACGATAGTACCTTAAATAATCAGCAGCATTATTTTTGATCATTATTGTAAACAGGATTGGTGTGTGCGCGTTATTATGCTCGAGTACAGCGTTACATGCACTTGTGAAGTTTTGGCACGTTTATGCCGCCATGTTTACTCTGTGGTTACTGAAAGGTGTGCACGACTGCACGCTTGTTAATGACCGTCAGCGTGCGTCCCCCCTTTGGTGGTTGGTAGAGATGCAGGCGCTACAACAGAGCTGCAGTTTTATCGTATAACTCGTTGACAATCAGGTTAATTTAATTGTGGCCACCAAAATCGTGGTCACGATCAAAATATGATTAATTTTCCCGCGCTAATTAGAAACCAAACCAAACTTTTTTTCACCCGTTAGGTGAGGAAAAAAACAAAAGTAAAGTCTGATCCAAGAATGAATTTAAGTGTTTTGTTACTTTTCTATTAAATCCTGGAAGGAGGCATATGTGAAGGAGGTGTCGCCAAACAAAGTGAACATGCTTCTGGTGAACAAGGCTGACCTTCTGACCCCCGAGCAGAGGAAGGTCTGGGCCGGGTATTTTCAGAAGGAGGGCCTCCGGGCCGTTTTCTGGTCCGCCATGGCTGAAGCCATAAGGCTAGATGCAGAAGAGAAGGTGAGGAAACCTGCAATAAGTAAAGCTGAGTACTGGTAGTGTGCTACAGCGTCAATGTTGGGTAGATTTCACACATTCCTACAGTCTCAGCAGCTGATGTGTCTCAGGGTTTAGAGGCTGACGGCCCAGAGAGTGTGGAGACTGATCCGGATGCAGAAAGATCATCACACAGTGGAGACATGGAGCAAAAACAGCAGGAAGGAGAAGAAGAAGAAGAAGAGCAGCGCAGTCTAAGCATCGATGAAGAGGACTGGCAGACCTGCTCAGAGGAAGAGGAGGAAGAAGCTGCAGCGGCCAGTTTCTCATCTGACTCCTTCCACAACTCCAGCCGCCTGCTCTGCAAAGATGAGCTGCTGGAGATGTTTAAAGCTGCACACAAGGGGCCGCGGTGTAAAGAGGAGGAGCTGACGATCGGACTGGTGGGTAAAACCCGAGTCTGTCTAGATGACGAATTCATTTCTTCTTCTGGCTCCTTCACAGTACGGCTGAGGAACAGGAGGAAAATCACATATCCAAATATTATTTTTCTATACTGCAACGCACGATGTATATATCGAGATGTTTTTTAAATAACCTCCAATGTTAGTTTGTAACATTTTGGGGGTCAATACTGGACCTTTAATAATACAATAGAATAGAATGCCTTAATTGTCATTTTACATATTGTACAATCAAGACTCCAGCAGCAAGACAATTACAGCATGTAAGAATCCACAGGGGCAAAAATGGCTGAAACAGAAAAGTTGTTTGTTAATTTGTTTAAATATAGAAAATAGAACCAACTGAGCCAGAACACTCACAGCTTTCAGAGTTTATCTCAACCATTTTCATACGCTGGGAATTTTTAACAACAAACCAGATGCAGATTCAAAAGAATAAAAAGTCAAAGAAATGCATTCAACTCATTTAAAAAGAAGAAAACAAAATGAAAAACAATTAATTTATTTTGAGGTTAATCCTGGAAAATCTACTAATCAGATTATGTTCTAAATAAAACAAGGAACAGCTTGCAGGCTCGTTTCTTCCATTATTTTTCTACTTCTACCTTTTAAGCCTTACAGAATGACTGTAGTAAACAAAGAAGTGACTTTTAGCTGCTCCACAGCTGGTTTATTAGACATTTTCTTTGGTGTGGAGAGACGATAACATACTGAGTTAACAACTAAGCTTGTAGCTGATGAATTCTTGGGTGGTGAATAAACTCCAGCTGCTCCTTTAACGGCGACAGTTTTAGGACACTACCTGAAAATGAATGCAGGTCTCTGTGCGCATGCGCAGTGCTGGATGTTTTAGGTAGGGAGAGGGAGTGATGCATTCATAGTCTGTGGGACAAACAAAACTCAGTAAATTAGATGTTGAACGTTTAATATTTTCAAGTTAGTCTGTACTAGGGCTGCAACTAACGATTATTTTCATAATCGATTAATCGGTCGATTGTTTTTGTGATAAATCACTTTTTATTATTATTATCTAGCCTTTACATTGTTATTTTTTTTTTATCTATTTAAAAAAATCATTAAGAAAAAAGAAGTGACAAGAGAATTGTGCCGTTCACTGATTTAACTTTAAAGGAAAGAATGAGCTCAACAGTGTAAAATATTTGTTCATTTTTGGGCCTAAAATACAAAAATTTGGTGAAATTCCATAAACCTTATTGAGTTTACGAAATACTATTAAATATCAGTCTTTATTAGTCTCTGCATTTAAATTAACATTTAATTAGATGTTTATTGTGAATATTGTGA
>JAVLVB010000668.1:640075-652134 GCA_032876305.1 Orestias chungarensis
GCTTATTTTACCGCGCTGGTTCTTCCTCTCCTGCTTCAACTCAGACATGTTTTGGTCTCAGATGTTCACTTAGAGAAGACTTTCCTACATTTTCCTGCTCCGCCATCTTGCTCAGGGCAAATGTGTTTATGAGCCATGCGCTAGCAAAACAAGGCTAACGATTGGCTGGTTTCTTCTTCTACTGCTCCACTGGTAGATCACAGCGTTAGGTAGCTCATTACTGCCACCTAGTGACCACAGATATAACAGATTGTGGTAAAAATAAATGCTTACGGTAAAACGTGATTATATCGCAACTAATCAACGACTAAATTAGTTGTCAACCATCTTAATAATTTATTAAATCGATTAATTGTTTCAGCTGTACTTCACACTTTGTAGTTAATACAAAACGTCTGACATTGACTGTTAGCCTTCTACAGACCAGCATAGTTACTGCTGATCACTGGTTTCCTTCGTCCATCTTTTCCATATTTTTGAGAAGTTGTCAGTCAGAATTGCATTTATGTTTTTCACAACAATTATTTTCAACTAAATCGCTACAAGCGCTGCGTCGCTAAAATCCAGGTAAGAGACGCTGTGGTCTGGAATAAATTGCGGCCGCCGATTGGTTGAATCCACCCCATCGGTTGACGGGTTGCGTCATGTCAGGTTTTCCCACTGATGAACGTTGACCTATTAAAAATGCAAAAGTCTGTTAATCTTTGCGTTAGTCGAGTCAGTTTCTGGTCTCTGACCAGCCTGGTTGCTCTGCTGCCCAGTTTCAGCCTCGTCTCAACAATAAGCTGTGATACTACAAGTCTCACGTTCCTCCACATAATCTGTTGGATATTCACGACCCTCAAAAATTGTTAAAACCTTATTCTCTTCTAATAATCGTCTCCATTCAAACTTCATAAGGCTGTTATTTTTTTTCCAGCATGATGATTCTCCCTAATGTTACACTATCTAATGCAACACCTTATAAGGGTCGGTAAAATCTTGTATGGCAGCTCCAATTTCAGGTTTTTCCTTCATTTTGAAGGAAAAAATATTTTGCCTCATCCATTTATATGCATGAAACATTTCTTTTCTTACCAGATGGACTTTATGCTCTTACCCAGATGGCTTTAGTGATCTCACCTACAGCAGGAACTTTCCTCTTTCCCCCAAACATTTCGTTTGTTTTATATTAATAAAAGTTTATTTAAGATAAAACCATTTAGTTTCATGCATGTCTCCCATCTTCCCTGCATGTACGATGTTTGTAGCACAAGTGTTTGCTATATTTTTAAGTGTCACTGAGAAGTTTCCTCATATAATATTCGGCAGGGAAAACAAAACGAACATCTGGAATACAAGCAGTTCTCTCACAGATAAACACAGCAGCAATTCAGCAACAAGAAATTTAAAATACAAAAAAAATGTACTACAGCAACAATAGTCATAGTTTAAAGTACATTTTAGGGATTCGATTTTGCTGAAACACTGATTTGAGGACGATGGAAGACACAAACGAACATCTGCGGCCTGCTCCAGCAACACAAACACGCCGTTCATCCAAACAAGAAGAGCTGGAATTGATTTGAGAAGGTAGACAGAGCGGAAACGTTCCTCGTGTTCTTCAACTTGCATGCAATAAACCAGCAGCGGGCACCTTACTGGGTGACTCGGTTTGTCTTAAAAAACGATTATCCAACTTCTTTCAGTCTGAAGATGTGCATCTTATACAGCTGGGAGAATAAGTCCTGATATCGTAGATGTATTTTTATCGCGACTGACAACATTAGGTTGATAACGACATGTAAGCAGATAAAGCTTTTAGTTTTAAACTAGACTGATAGATAATAAGTATTGAACAGTATTTTGTTTAGTATTTCGCTAATGAGAAACCTTTTTTTTATAAGCTTTTAGCACAGAAACAGCCAATATTGATTTGAACCAACTATTTTCGAAAAATCTGCAGATTTTGTCTGGTTTCTTATATTTTTATGCATTTTTTCACCTCATTTTTTAAGTGTTTGTCTTTATGACCACGACTCCTTTAACCTTATGTCCCTAATTTGTAATTGATTTTCTGTTAATGTTTGTTCATTCCTCCTGTTTTCCTTTCTTATGTTTTGTTTTGTTCTGTTATTTTTTATTTATTTTTTTATTATAGAAAGTTGAAAGAAATAAAAACATAAGGATCTAATAATAAACGAGAATAAAACTGCATTTTAACAGCATTGCTGTTTCTATTTTTACCACCAGAGTCCCCAACATAAACATAACTTTAATATTATATCTAGTTTAAAAGTCTAAATCGACACCAGTTTACAGTAAGGCTGCTCTTGTGGGGGACTAATAAATAGTTTTAGATGGGTTTTAGATCTTTATTTATTTATTTATATATATATATATATATATATATGAGGCTAAACTAATGGGTTTCACACCAAATAGTGAACAACTGAAGCAAATCTTTTCAATGTTACGTTTCATGTAAACAATGGTGAACCTATCCGATAGTTTTCAGATTTGTTGTTGTCACACTTTATTCCACTTTTACTTCATTGACGTGAAACATGCATGAACAGATTTGTCTCACTGTTAGAAACCAGTCAGCTTTGTCTCTTTGCATAATGTTAAATCAACACTAAGTAACTTTTCAACCTTCCTAAAATATTTCCATAACTTCTGTGATCATAAGACATGTTGAATGACGCCTCTAACATTATCCAAGGGGGTCCGTATGGCTTTAACCGGCACTAAGCAACCTTGAGGAGGGTGGTAGGAACCCTGCCACACTAAACAACTACAAATGTGCTGACTGCTTTACGGCATACGTCACTTCCCCCGTTTCTTATCTCCAACATCATCATCTGACATTGTTTCACCATAATTAGATTTATCACCTCATCACTATTCATCTTTCACACAGACACTGGAAACAGAAATGTACTTAATTCTGTGTGCTGGTGCTCATGGGAAATGCAGTCTTTTTCCAGGCTATAACTACCGTTTTGGTAAAAAGTGGGAAACTTTTTTCCCTTTTTAATGATTTTTTTAAAGCATTCTCAGATGAATTAATCTCGTATCCATGAACTCTTGATCAGCCACCTGTAAGGGAGCCTCACTGTAACCTGGTGCAGTTAAACTCTGGGGACCTGAAATTGGACTAATGTTGTTTTTCATGTTGGGGAACTTTGAATTTAGCAGCTTTCATCTCCTTTTTGCTTCTTCTGAGTGGACATAACTGCCTATTTTGGTTGTTTAATCCTGATTGTAACAATCTTCAGACCCGCTGAGTTGGAAGCTCTCTAACATCTGGTTTGAGTCACGGTTGCCGCCGGTTGCTGGAAGGCGCTGATTGTCGTATTAGTCGCCTTTTCTGCCTTCAGTTTGGCAAAGTTTGTTTTTCAAACCGAGGCAGACTTTGCTTGTTCGCTGAAGATGCTGGCAAGATTATCTTGATGCTTTCGAACATCCGTCCTGACTGACCTGTGATTGTCCCACCTGAAGGGCGCCGGCGCCTCGCTTTGTTTCCTGCGATGGGAGACATCAGTGGCGGGCATGGCGTGGATCGCCCCGGCGGCCGTGGCGGTTGTTGTTTTATTCTTTATCATTATGTTCCTCCTCCTTCCTCTCTCTCACGTCTCTCTGACGTACCCAGCAGGGTCTGCTCGGAGAGCTCGTTCTCATTCAGCAGCAGATCCAGCAGCACGAGGAGGAAGTCCGCCGCGCCGCTGCGGCCAATAGCGCGCGGTCGCCACCGCCAGAGCCTCCGAACCCAAACTCCTCGCCACAGACACGCAAGGTGAAGGTCCCACCCCCACTTAGCCCCGCCCACCTTCAAACACTTCCAGCTACAGGCGAGAGGAGCGACTGTGAGGTTAACGAGAGCTGGATCAGGTTTCTGTTTAGTTTGCTTCATTATTAATAGTATTTTCCAAGTTCTCAGATTGTTCCCCCACTTCAGAAAGAGTTTTTTTAGTTTAATTTATTCCTTCGTATAACAAAGAAAGCATGGAGAATGAAGAGTACCAAATTATAAATAAATAACTTAAAAAACAATCATTTAGCGTGTAAAACTGCACATGAAGGCAGACGTAAATATCTTAAATATAAAGATAGCTGTATTTGCCTCAATTAAATGTGTTTAGGTAAAAAACTAGCTCTACTTAATTTATGATTTAATGAATAATTTCATGTTTTTGTGCTGCAGAAGATCCTAAATTAATTTAAATGCTCCGCTTCACTCGTAAAGTTTGGTGGGCGGAGTTAGAGGCTGAGACTCTGACCTCTGATTGGCTGCTACAAACAGTAAGTTCAGGCATCCTCTTTCAAATTTGCAGTATTTACACAGGAAATGTGGAAATAAGTTGAGTAAATTGTGGTAATTTCCTCAAAGTTGTGGTTCAGCAGCTCCAGCATCTGCATCTCTGGTCTAATAGTTTCACCAGAGACTTCGCTTTGGTCCTGATGCAGGAAGCTGCCGCAGACTAGCCCCGCCCACTTACTAACGCCGCCCATACTCTGGAAATAAAAGCAGTAAACTCCGCTTTACTTCCTGTTTTAATAAAGTACCTTTTTAACCAAATTCAATTTAAAACACATTTATTTATTTTGGCATTCTTCACTCGCCATAAGAAACTTGCCGCCATGGTCAGGGGTTCTTCAGGGCAGACATCTGTTCAGACAATAGTTGCTGTTTTGCTTAAATGAGCGGTTTTACAGGGATAAACGTCTTTATTAGATAATAATAACATTAGATAATTTAGTTGTATTTGTAGAACAGATCCCAGAAACAAGGAATGCTTTGCTTACTCAACAATCGAGTCCTGCAGGGTTTACTTTGGTCCCCGTATGAATCCTGCTGTGCTTTGAAGGCTGGAGAGGTTTGTTAGAGAACATCAGAGAACAAGGAGCATCGTGAAGACGAAGGAATGCAGCCGAGGCCGTAGATGGTGTCGTGGAAGTGTTTAAGAAAACAGCATCTCAAGCTTTGAGCATCCCGCAGACATCAGAGTCTTTTAAGATTTTATTCTTTTAGTTCCACTATAATCGATGGTTTTTTGTGGTCCAGTAACATAAAATCCCAATAAAAAGCTTAAGTTAAAGGGGCTTGAATTGTTGTGCTGCATCTCCTTACTTGAGCCTCCTCTGAACATTCACCGTCTCCATTATGACCGAAGGCGCGTCTTTGGACCCTGATTTCCTGCCGTCTGTTGCCTCACATGCAAGACTAGCCCAGTTTCCGTACCAATACAATTTCGATTGAGCGTAAAGGAATCTCAACAATCCCGCCTGATATTCTGAGAGTTCAGCATGAAGTGGTGTTTTGCGGTGGGCTGCATGGTGTGTGAGAGCGGCGCCGTTTTAAAACCTCTGGTTGTAAAAAACCTCTGTGTTTGTAAAGATGCTAGCCTTTGATTCAACAGGAACTACTTTGGCTACGTTCATCCAGCAGGTACTGATGCTCAACTTGTATGTATATTGTTTTCTGTGTGCACGTCCCATAGCACCGCCATGTTTACGTCCAGATTTACCACGTCTGCCTTCTTCTGCTGCAGAATCATGACGTGACGGGACGATTGTGACTGAGAAGAACAGCAGATCAGATTTGCCTGCTGTGTGATCGTAAACTTAGTTGTAAAAGAAGCGACGTTTGTTTTTTGTAGGAAAGTCGTAGTTGCGGATTTCGTTGCTTTTGTCTCTTCTGTTCTCCTAGTTTTTTCATCGTTTATCTCCATCTCTTCTCATATATTTTGTGTCCTGTTTCCCTCATGCAGAGATAAACTGGGTAACAGCCTAAAATGACTAGAATCTAATGGGCTTAAACAAAATGAATGATTTCATAAATATTTGATTGCCTGAAGGGTTTCGCTCCTCAAGCGTCAGCATGCCGTTCTGTTTCGACTTTTCGTGCAACGGCTTGCATCTGTGGTGCTGGTTGCAGTTTTCTCTTGTGCTGTTGGCATGATGGGGAGCTACAAGCTAAAGCTAAAAGGAAACACTAATAACTAAAACACTACTTCTCCCTCTTTGTTCTGCTTTCAGTCGTCGGACAAAGAGAAAGTCGACCAACTTCAAGAGGAGCTCCTTCGAACTCAGGTAGAGCCGCCGTGCGTCTGGAAAGTCAAACGAAAGGATCTTGTGTTTTATAGATGCTGACATGATCATCTATGTCTTAGCTAAAGTATCAGCGCATGCTGGAGAGACTGGAGAAAGAAAATAAGGAGTTAAGGAAAGTAGTTCTGCAAAAAGACGATAAAGGAATTCATCAAAGGAAGGTGAAGGTGAGTTATGAATCAGAAACACTTTTGTACGAGTGGCTGAAATTACCGCGTTGTTTTAGTTGTTCGATTTAAATACCATTTAATGTTTTGTAGAAGTCTCTCATCGACCTTTATTCTGAAGTCCTGGACATTTTGTCTGACTATGATGCGAACTACAACACCCAGGATCACCTACCCCGGGTAAGACGACGCTGTGGTTTATATGCTCAGAGGAACTTAAGGACCATTTTATTTAGGACACATTTGAGCTTTTTTTGTTTCATTTTTTAAAATCAGTTAAACATTTTTTTCAATTTTAAGTTGGATTAAATGATGAATGATCAGTTTTTTTCATCTTTTATTATTAGAATGACCAAAACACTGTAATTGTTGTTGTTGTGTCCAGCTGTTCTCATTTGTATGGTGGTAAAAGTGATCCTTTAACGTGTTGCTGATCCGGAGTCTCCCCTGCTTCCTGTCTGGTCTACCAGGTGGTTGTTGTTGGAGACCAGAGTGCCGGGAAGACCAGCGTGCTCGAGATGATCGCCCAGGCCAGGATCTTTCCCCGGGGGTCAGGAGAGATGATGACCCGCTCTCCTGTAAAGGTAAGATTTTCATGGCAGACGTTGTTTCCGTCCAGATTTATCACGCCTGGCTTCGTCTCCTGCACAACTATGAAGCACATCGATGATGAGATGCGACAGGTCTTGGATTTGATTCATCATTGAAGGATAACATCTTTTTTGCCTCGTAGGTGACGCTCAGCGAAGGCCCGCACCACGTCGCCATTTTCAAAGACAGCGGCCGAGAGTTCGACCTCAGCAAGGAGGAGGATGTAGGTCCTGCTTGCATCTAGGCCCTGAGATGAATCGATTTGGAATTGAAATGGGATTAATTGAATGTTTTTGCTCTAGTAAATGAGAATTTCGTAACTAAAAATGGGAAGAGAAGTGAGTCAGTTAGCAGCAAACCTAACCCTGCTGCAAAGTCTGCCTGAATGCGGCATCTGATAAAGATGCATGTAGGTCGCATTTAAAGGAAGTAGACGGACGCATCCGTCCTCCGTTTTTTTTTTAATTCACATGCCGGGCAGCTGATGAGCTTTTAAGCACGCAAGCTCATTCTACGTTAGCTTTGCATTAGCCACTAGGGCTTACTAAAGAGTCTCAGTTATGCAACACAAACTAAAGTGAGTTAATTCAAGTAGAATATACTTCATCCTAAAAGCACAAACTAAACAATATAAAATAAATGGGCGTCATGCATTGTTTGTTGTGGGTAGATCCCTCAGGATCTCTCATCGTTTAAGCGGCTCCGTTTTCATGTCATATAGAGAGACAGATTACGCATGAGGACATTATCGCATTATAAACTGTAGAATACGCTGGCCTCTATAACAAGCTGAAGGTGATGGACCCCCGCTGCCAAACAACTTATTAAAAAACTTATTTCTTTGCTATTTGTTTTTTAAATAAATGAAGATCAAATATTTGAAATTTCCTCCATTGTCTTTTGTTGTTTTACCCAGAAAATCGAGTTTTCTGAGAGAAAAATATCGTGAATTTGTTTTTCGCCCAGCCCTGCTTTAGATTTTCTTTTTTGGGGAGCTGCTTTGGATCTAGTTTCTTTATGACTCCACTTTACTGCCTTTTCTTGTTGGCTTTTGCAGCTGGCAGCCCTGAGGCATGAGATCGAGCTGAGGATGAGGAAGAGTGTGAAGGAGGGACAGACGGTCAGCTCTGAGGTGGGACAGCATCACATCCGGATTAATAATAGGAAGACAAAATCTTCTCTCGTTTGTTTAGGTTTGAACATTTCATGAATTCCTTGTTTTTTCTTGCACGTTAGACGATCTCCCTGAGTGTTAAAGGACCCGGCATTCAGAGGATGGTTCTGGTCGACTTACCTGGCGTCATCAGTGTGAGCATTGAAACCTTAGATGAACACTAATGCTTGTGGCTCGGCAGTATCTTTGACACAGGGAGGGAATATTTGAGATCCGATATTAATATTGCAGTTCAGGCCACTAACCTAAATATTGAACTATCCTTTCGACAGCATAAAAACAAGCACAGCACTGATAACGCTGCTCTGCTCCAGTTAGACATCCCACAATCCTGTCACCATCACTGGGGCACGATTGGAACAAGATAGAAGTAAATATCGGCTAATCTGCGTTTTACATAGATCCTTAAATGTAATATGTATTTATTTTTATCATTAAACGGACGCATCTCAATGTAGCAAACATGAGGTGTGTGATCTTCCTTGTCGAGACCCTCTTGATCCGTTTGGTTTTACATTTGTCTGCAACATCTACTTGATTTATTCCTTGTTTTCTTTTTCTATGTCTATTCCTGAAGTATAATCACATCCATTTAAAAAAACAAAACAAATGCAGCTATAAATAACGAATAAACGATTTTTCAACAACCAGATTTTAGAAATAATGAGCGAGAGGAAACGACACATAAAAAAGGGAAAAGTTTTACGCCTTTTTTTTTTGCATCTGTTTCTTCTTTAATCGGAGGTTAGATAAAGTTTAAAGGCAATAAAACTCTTAATTTTTGAGCTCTTACAAACTCTTACTTGAAAACTATACAACATGTGCTTTATGGAGTCTTTATTTGACAAATCCGTTGATACTTAAAGCAAAATTAGATAGTTTTCTTTAAAAAATCAAGTCATGATTAACAGCCTAGAAAACCAAACTAGATATGTTTTTTATTTTAATCGTGTAAAACGTGATGCGTGTTAAAGGTGATGCGTCTCTGTAATGCTGCCTCTAATCTAATCAACCGTTCTGCAGACGGTGACCACGGGAATGGCGTCGGACACCAAGGAGACCATCTTCAGCATGAGCAAAGCGTACATGCAGAACCCCAACGCCATCATTCTCTGTATTCAAGGTGAGCCGTGATGAATTAAGCCGAGACAAAACAGCCGGACTCCGGTTGGGCTGCGGTTGTGTTTCAAACGGCCTCTGCTTTGACCCAGACGGCAGCGTGGACGCCGAGCGCAGCATCGTCACAGACCTGGTCAGCCAGATGGACCCTCAGGGGAAAAGAACCATCTTCGTTTTAACCAAAGTCGACCTGGCTGAGAAGAACCTGGCCAGTCCGAGCAGAGTAAGCGACCTGCTTTCACTTTCTGATGAAAGACGCTGATCCATGTCTGAACGTTTGCTGTTCTGCGGTTACTCTCTTACTTTGTTATGAAAGTTTCCAGATCATTCACAGATCACTCACCATTGTTGGATTTGTTCCTTGGTGCTCCACTAGGGGGAGCTCTATCCCTTTCTTTTAAGCATCCACTAATCAGGCATAACTTTATGACTACCTGACTGCTCCATCTTTAGGATATATTATGATCAGTACATATGGAGTAAGATGGCTGTCAAAAGGGTGTAGGCACAACTATTAATATTCATATTCATATTTATCTAAAAGCTGTGGGGCGGTTGGAGCAACCACTTGTTTATACAGAGATGTATGTTGATCTTCACCTGAGGCTGTCCACTGTCTTCCACCATCTTTAAATTTGGAGCGGGCTGTGTTTGATGTGATCGTGGATCGATTACTCCGAATTCAACCCACAATTGTTTATCGTAGAAATCAGAGTTGTAGTCATAAGACTTTGCACCCACAGGTTTTAGATTTAGACTCCTATTAAAAAAGGGTTTTGGGTACAAGAACTTAAATACGGATATGAATACTAAGAGTTGTGCTCACATCCATGAGTACAGATCAGCTGCAGCTCTGGAAATGCTCTGACACGGATGTCCAGCAGGATTTGGTCCCCTGGCAAATATAGCCCACCAACATTGATGATCTGTGTTATCCACTAGACCTGACACAAGAACTAAAGTAAACTTTTTAAAACCATTTTTCTCTTGCAGATTCAGCAAATCGTTGAAGGAAAGCTGTTTCCCATGAAAGCTCTCGGTTATTTCGCTGTGGTAACAGGAAAAGGTAAACTCTCCTCCACAGCTCTGTGTCTTGCTGGATTTATTTGTCTATTTTTTCTTTTCACTTCCTGTTTTCCGTCCCCGCTTCAAGGCAGCACCGGTGAGAGCATAGATGCGATCAAAGACTACGAGGAGGACTTTTTCCAGAACTCCAGATTGTTGAGGCGAGTTAAACCAAAGACACGCAGACTTTTATGATGAGATTTGTGAAACTAATAGAAACATTTTGTGCGCTTAAAGGGACGGCATGCTGAAAGCTCACCAGGTCACCACCAAGAACCTGAGCCTGGCCGTCTCTGACTGCTTCTGGAAGATGGTCAGGGAGTCAGTGGAGCAGCAAGCGGATGTTTTTAAAGGTGCGCTGAGAGCAGCATTTCCACACAAACATTTATTACCAATATTTGTGTAGGAAGCAGACAATCCCGCCTCCTCACGTCTGGAGGGTCGCTGCTCTTCCTCAGCCCACCGTGCCCCGATTCTCCTTCCTTTCCTCCTGCCTGCCTCAATTAGCCCAGACAAGCCTTTGCTAACAGAGGAGGAGATTTATAGCCCTGAGACTGCAGTTCCCATAGTCCCATTGTGTTGGTATCGATTCATATCCCATCAAATCTCACACGGCCGGCTTCCGTCCTGCATCCTTGGTGCCACAAAGCTGCAATTAGACTAATCTGCAGAGGGAGAAGGGAGCGACTCTGGCTTCACCTCCATGTGTTTGTTTGTGCATACGCTAAAGTCTGACTTTTGATGAAGCGCAGGCTGCTGGCCCCGTTGCTTCCAATCCACAGGGACCAGTTAGCAGAGAGTGTGCAAAGTGTCCTCGACCCCTCTTACTAAAGGATGGATGGTCGCCATTACCAGCCTGCAGCGGCCTTTATTTCATGCTATGTGGAAATAAAACAGGTTCTTTATTTGGGCTGCATCACCAATATATCGTCATCGCAAATATCGCTGAGCGTAATATTCACATGCTAAAGGACGACCAATAAGAGTTATGAGCTAGCATTGCATAGCATGCTAATGTAACATTTAGCCAGTTGGAAAGAGAAAAGAAAGAGATGACGGAAGAAAAATGGACACAACTCATAATCGGCATCACAATCAGGGATGCAAAAACATGAAAATTAGGGCTGATAAATGATATTTACCACTATTATAAATACTTCCCTTTTCCTTTTGACGTCTTTTTTTTTTTTGTTTGCTCAAATTAACGACCCTCAATCCTGGCATCCATAGCATCACCGTCACGATCACATGACTAAAAATATACCAGGTGACCTACTCTCCCCTCCAGAGATGAAACATTATTATGGCTTGCTAGTATCGACCAAGTTTTGGTTATCGGACCAATATTTTGACAATACTGACTATCGTTGGCCGATACCGATGTTAATACTGATGTAGTGCATCGTGTATCGCAATATTTACTGATATAGTTCAACACTAACAGCTCAAAAACAGACAGAGATTAGAGGGAGGCGATTAATCGTGATCATACGATGTTAGCAGACCCGTTTTAAGGCATAAAATACAAAAAAGAGGTAGAATTTCATAAAACTTGAGTTTACAGCATATTCAAAATAATCTCAGTCCCTATTCTTCCCTACATTTAAATTCCTATTTAATTAGATCTTTATTGTTAATGTTCAGCAGGACGCTGACTTAATTGGACATTATTGTGACTAATAATCTTGTGTCTCTACCAGCATGTTTAGAACAGAGTTAGTAAGTGGTAGACATTGCTGGGGGTGAGCGTCTTGTTCCACATGTGTTCCTTTATTGTTGCTCCTGCAACTCTAAATGAATATGAACTGAATTCATTAACAGTATTTAGCGCCTTTATTTTCTTATTAGCT
>JAVLVB010000668.1:682577-738796 GCA_032876305.1 Orestias chungarensis
TGAATGATGGAGGGATGTATGATGGAGGGATGGATGGATGGATGATGGATGGATGAATGATGGATGGATGGATGAATGATGGAGGGATGTATGATGGAGGGATGGATGGATGGATGATGGATGGATGAATGATGGATGGATGGATGAATGATGGAGGGATGTATGATGGAGGGATGGATGGATGGATGATGGATGGATGTATTTTACACTTGTATAAACTTTAAAACTAAATAAACCCCCTGCTGTGAGTCATCTCATACAGTAGCTGACAGATTTCGAACTGGACCCACATTTTTCTGCTCCTGCCGTGTTTGAAAATTATTTAGGCGGCCCTGAAAAATCAAAGCTATCAAAGCGATGTTACTGCATTATTCTAAAGTTAAATATCTTCACTTTCAGAGTTTGTAAATAACTCAAACGAGCCTTTTTTCTGGCTTATTCTGGCCAGTCACATTTAATTCTTAATTTCAAAACTACAAACAACCTATAATTACCAAGTAAGATAAATATGATATTAGATATTTAGATAATAAAAGCATACAGCTAATATTGTTTGACATTTTGACACTGATGCGATCACTTTCTGTCCTTATAAAGTAATTACTCAGCGTAATAATCTAGACTAGACTGTTACCCACTTTTGATTTGCTACTCCGCTTTGTGACGTCATCGTTTGTTTCTCACACCTACTAAGTTGAATTTGTGTCCACAGAGAAAGGAAAAGTAGAGTTTTTAGATTCATACTCACATAAAAACTAAAGTTTTGGGTACCAGAACTTTATTGAGCTGTGATTGTTGTGCACACAGCTTTTCCACAGCGATCTTACTCCACATTTATAAATACAGCCACAGTTTAAAGCCCTGATTGATCTGGCTGATCTGTGTATCTCAGACTGAACCTGACCTGCTGCGCTACGTTTAGCTGACAGCTAACTTCAGCGGCTCACTTTACATGTAGCCGCCAATTATCTGCAAAAGTGAGACGGCCTCTAATAAAGCGTGAGAAGTCACCGTCCTCAGCAACCAGCCTCTTTCTCCAGCGTCGGCTCGGGGTAGGAGGTCAGCTCTTCAGCTCAGACGGTGACATGAAGAGTCCGGGGAAGGTCCAGTTATCCTAAACGAGCTCATTTTAATGAAGTACTCCAGGACTGATCAGCTCTCTTCACGCAAACCCTCAGGAAACGCGACGTCCACTCTGGTCCCCTCAGAGGCTAATGGGAGCTGCCAATGAAAATTGTCTCTCTTTTCCTACACAAGGAGGAAAAGAGAGCAATTAAGTCCAATCGAAGCCGGCAGTAATGCTGGCACCTCGGCCCCAGGGGCTGTTTAATCGTGGGCCGACCCGGCTGCTGGTTCTGATAAATGGGGCTGGAGAGGGAAATCTTGGGCTGGTCATTAATCTGCGGTCAGACGGGGGACGAGCGCGCACGGTCGCCACCAAGTTAATTGGCCTCTTATTTTAGCACGAGCAGGAGATCGAGGCGCGGTAGAGATGAACGTTCCTGCATCGATCCATAATTCGGTCCCTCTGGGTTCTGATGGAAGAACAACAAACAGGATCGGAAGATCCGCACGGCTTCAAACGACTCCGGCCTGACGCTGCGTTCACACCGAGAGCATCAGGAGCGTCCAGTTTACATGCAAACTCGACAAAGTCTCACGGCCCGTCACGCGTGTGGAGACCAGAGCTTTCGGAGCGTTTTTGGGCGTCTCTAAACTTTCTAGACGCCCAAAACGCTCCAAACGCTCGAGCTGGAAAAATTTAACTTTGGCTGCTGGACGCTTGAGCGTGGACCAATCAGAGAGCTCCTATGTGACGTAGTGACAAACTTTCCTGGAGTGATGATGGAGGATAGATTTATTGTGGCTGTTTTCTCTAGTTCCAGTGAAACTAGCGCTGAAATCGACCCTCGTCAGCGTTAAGCTCCTGGAGGAGAAAATCACCAAACTCTGAACGCTGCTGGATTTTTCCTCTAGTTACAGATATGGAGCCGAGGCAGCCGACAACCACGCTCTCTTGGTTTATTAAAGAAAGACGAGCCGCTCTCTCAGTTTCATCCGCCATTGGACAAAAGACTGTTGAAGAGACAGGAAGTCTGACCAGAGAAGACAGGAAGTGGCGCTTGACGCGCGTTTGAAGCATCTGACACTAAAAAGTGAACAAAATATAAAAACGCCTCCAACTTCAAGCGTTCGACACGTTTTGGACGCTTCAGACACGTTTACTGTGATCATAACCCAGGTGGATAAAATTGAAAAAACTTTGACTTCCTAACTTTTGCTAGAATCTAAGAAAGTAACCCGAGCAGGAAGATTGTGGTTTATTATCTAGCTAGGGGGGCGGCTGATAAGGACTCTATCTTGACAGAGGCTTCCTCTCACAGCCGAGCCCGGTCGCAAAGTGTCGACAGAGAGAGATGGATGTGCAGGCGGTGGATGGACGGATGGATGAGGGTCAGACAGACTTGAAGGTGTCTTCAGGAACAAGACACAGCCTGTCCTCCACTGTTATCAGTTGACCTTACGACCCTGAGACTTTTCTCCTTCCGCTCCCGAGACGCAGAGCTCGGCCAGAGGGAGCTTGTTTCAGTTTGTTCGGGTATTTTCTAGCTTCACTTTCAACAAAACAGCCTGATGTGAAGGTAGAGCGATTCTGCTCAGATGTGGGGATGAGCAGGAGGAGCAGAACTGAGTTTATAATCTTTATTAAGGTTCTGGTGGAAGAAATTCCACTGGGCGAGAGCTTCAACCAGTTTATAAATTAGCTTTTCCCAATGAGACACAATTTAGTTTATGACTGCTATGTAATAAAAGATAAACAGATCCAGGAGACATGAATCTACTATGTTGTTCATAGTTCAGTCACCTCAGAAGATCGCAGGCACAAATCCTTGATTCTCCGGTAAATTCTGCGGCATTTTGTCTGTTTTCTGTGATGAAAATGCAGAAAAGTGTGTAAAACTTGTGAATTGTTGTTTCCAAATGTAGGAGAATAAACCTGCTTCTCCCACATCTAGTAACCAGCAAACATGACATAACATAGCAGCATAGCTGAGCCAGTTATTTAGTCCCGTTATACTAACTTAGAGTCTTGGACCATTTAAGGTCATCTATAACGTAGTATGAGCTAAATATGAACATTGCTTAGTTCTGAAATCCAGAATCTAAGAACAAAGCCAGTTGTTACTAACTTAAAGCTCCTGTAGTAAGACGCTGGATCAACTTCAGTCCATTTGCTTTTATTAGTTTACGGCTCATCCAATATGGCCGCCGCGCTGACGTGGAGGTGATGACATCACTACGGGATGCGACGGACCGTTTGCTTTTGCCTGGGGGGGTTAGTCTCTGTCAAAAGTAAGAAAATAATCAATTATTTCAAATTTCAGAGAAAAAATCAGTAAAATCAGGCAAATTTACATAATTCTGTGATTTCTGTACTTTGATGCTGTTCATGCGGTGAACATGCCGCTTTTTAATAATTACGTGCATCCCTGCGTATTCTGCGCCCTTTCGCAGAATCACGATTTTCTGGAGGGACTAACATTTTTTCCCAGGTTTCAAGCATTTGCATGTTTTAAAACTTTTCCGTAGATAATGGCCAGGAGACTCTTAGTCATAGTGAAACTAAAAACCTTTTTCCGCTTCCTCCTTCCATGCAGCTTCAGGTCCGTGGAACCGGATGAGTCTGCGATTAATACCTCAGTTAGCGCCTCGCTGCCCTGTTTAAGCTAATTGTGGCTAATTGGGACTTTCCACACGGATCTCCAGTGCAGAACACCTTAGCTAATGAGCGAGGCCTCATTCACTCTCAGCAGCAGGAGTCCTGGCGGTCAGAGCGGGGCGTCCTCCATCCTGGGGCGACCTCCACACCGGCGCTGTGGCCTCTGCTGGTCTGACCCGAACCGGGCATGGCTGGACTCCCCGCTGAGAGTCAGGGGTCAGGCTCCTGGCGGCTCATTGTAGCGGCGGGGGACCAATCACAAAGGGTTGGTGGTCAAGCCTTGGGGCCAAAGGAGAGTTAAAGCTGCACCCCTGCCGATGCGGCCTAATTTGAGGGACGGAGGCACGTAAAGCACAGATGCCACAGTAACAATGGCTCTGCCGTCGGTCAACAATAATGTTTTTTCAAGGTCCTCACCGGTCGTCACAAAGCCCATCTGTCATTAATAGGATGCACTGAACAGTCATTCAGAGCATCGCCCATCACGTTTCTGGAGGATTCTCTTTGGTAACATTTTGAGCTGGATTATAACGAGTAGCCATAGACCTCTGTAACATCTGCCTGATCTGCGCTCAGGAAAGATAAGCTTTTCAAATTTGGTTAAACTTTTCTGGTGGCTGTTTTAGAGCAGGACAGATTAAACCTGATCTGATAAAGGTTTAAAAACGGCAGCGGAGAGATTTTAAACAAATCAGCTGAGAAAAGGGCAGGAACTGTTTTATTTTTGCCACCAGAAACACGTTAGCCTGACTTTACGAGGAAGTCTGAAACATCAGCAACAGTCAATTTCTTCCCAAAATCTTAGGCTGCCAAAGTGAAGATGTGGTTTCTCCATCAGTTTGTAAAGGATTAGTCAGAGTTTTCAAGGCACTTTACAAGAAAATCAATTAAACTCAAAGATAGATCAGAAACAAATCAGTTTAATAAAGTTTCAATCTAAGGAACCCCAGCAGATTCATGGAGTCATTGACTTGCAGCATTCACTCCTCTGGAATCAGCAGACAGAAATAATGGCTTGTGTTGTTGTTGACTTTACAGCAATCCCTCATACTGAGCATGCATGTAGCGACAGTGGAGAGGAAAAACTCCCCTTTAACAGGAAGAAACCTCCAGCAGAACCAGGCTCAGTACAAGCAGCCATCTGCCACGACCGACTGGGGGTTTGAAGAGACAGAAAACTAAAATAGAAGCACACGATACTGAAATAAAAGAGTTTATAGCAGCAGTTGTAGAACGTCACTGGAAGCATCTCAGCCCATGTTCTCCTCCAAGAAGCTGTCTCAGCTAACAGAACGCCAGCCCAGGTGTGGCTACTATGTAGAGAAGAACACTAAGAGGAAAAGGTTAACAAGGTTGAAATAACGGTAACTAAGTAGATTGGAGAAAGGAAGAAAGTAGCAGAGAGAGAAGTGGTCAGATTGTCCTCCAGCAGTCTAAGCCTATAGCAGCAGAACTATAGAAAAACTTAAATAGCCTAAATAGATAATAAATAAATAAATGATACGTTTTCTGTCTAATACAGAAGCTTTTTCTCTGTACTCGACGTATTAATTTATTAAGTTGATGAAAGTTATGAAAACACATCCACATAAAAAAAACTGTCAGGTTTCTTATTTTAGTAACATAAACCTGAGATTAATACATTTATTTTCTAATAAAACGACTAAATAACTACAAACGTATGAATTCTGTTGCAATTTTATGTAAAGAAAAATATTTTAAAATGTGTTTTATGTTGTAAATCCTGACATTCTCCTCACTGAACAACTAATTTAGTTTTTCCTGTCTGGATTCCAATTTTCCACAATTAGATCCAAACTCTGCTTCGTTGTTCTGACCGAACCAGCTGAATAAGCTTTCTGGCGGCATGATGCTGCCACCGCCACCTTTCTACATGGGAATGATGGGAGGCTTCCGTCTGGCCCGAAAACGTTCATCTCCGTTTTCCGGGTGTTATAATTGTTTCCGTTTACTTACTAATTATCCCCAACAAAAGAACAGCTTCCTTTATACTAAAGTTAAACGACGCATAGCTGCACTCTTTGTGCTACTTTGAATTTCTTCAATAGCTCCCAGGTCATGTGACTTCATACAAATAAGTCTTGTTCTTCTGATGGCACAGATGAGGCAGATTTCTTTTTATCTCATTTTAACCCAATTTTTATTTTTTTGTAATTATTAATGTGAAAATGTTTCTTCAATAGAAGAAATCAGTGTTATATTGTTCTAATAGATGGCACAGATGCGGCACACTTGTTTTTATCCAAATCTAACTCATGACCTGGAAGCTATTGAAGAACTATGTCAAATATTTACAGTAAAAATGTAACTGGATAAAAACAAGTGTGTCTCATCGGTTTCATCCTGTAGAATAATCCCAGATTATTGTTTTATGATTGTGTGCCACAACAAGAAAGCTACTAATTCTTATTTTCTTAAGAGTGTTTGGTTCTGAACTTTATTGACGGTCCCTAAATCAACAACCGCGTTTCCTAGGAGGGAGAAACCGAAGAGCTGAAGCCGCCATCAGGATGGAGACACGGTTAACTCTACAGAGCCCTGCTAACTTTGTGATTTTTTATTTTTTCACCCATGTCACCAGAGGGGCTCCGTATTTTAGGGTTAGGAGATAATGACACAAAATTATGTAGTATTGAGAGACTTGATGTCTTGTTTCCAGGTGTTGTTAGTTAAACCATGAACTGAATTTGTCTCTTTGGTTTTTTTGTGGGTTCGACCTTTTATCACGGTTCCCCCTGAAAAACAGAAGCATCTTAACCACGCGGACTCCTTTAACATCGAACCGACATTGAAAGATGCCAACTAAAACACTTCACAATGTTTCTTCAGTGGGCTGAAAATGTCCCTGATGAAGCAAATCTCCCCTTTCATGCAGGATCCGGCCCGATGTGACTCACGCCTTTAAGCCGAAGGAGTGTGAGAGGAAGTTTGGAAGGAGTATTTTGTTCCCAGCGCCGGATCGGGCTGGGCAGGGCTGAATAGTCCGATGGCAAATGAAAGACACCGAGATGCTGGGAGAGCGTGAGAGTGAAGGAAGTGAAAACAGCGAGTGGCTGAAAGAAGCCAGGACTCTCTCCAGCTCCGTTTGTCCCTGCGCCTCTCTGCTGATCCCGCGCAGGAAGCAGGATTGTTTGTGTGTTCTGCGGCCCAGCATGCTCTGCTGTCCTTGGGGAGGTCATGCAGGAAGTGGTTAGGCGTGAGCTGTGACCTCTGGGCAATGAGCGAGGAGCCGGCTGCCACGTTCTCCTCGGCTTTCACATTTAGACGCAGTAAAATCGGTGGAGCGAATGTGAGCAGGTAGCCGCCGCTGAGCAGCTGCTGTGTGTTAACGCCGCTAACCGTGCTAATATAGAGCAACACGATCGGCCATCACTAATGGAATCAGAAACAGGTACCAGACTCTTGTTGTAAACCAGGACTTTATAAGAAACACCTGCTCGGTTTCTGGTTAACACGCTGTAGGCCGGCCAATCACAGAGCTGCATCTGAACAAGTGAACGCAGGATGAAATCCAGCATCACAATAAAGATGTGAGGAAGATCAGCGTGACTCTGTTACTGGCACGGCTGCTGATGTCAAAGAGGCGAATCACATCCACAGAAAAATGTAGATGTCACACAGCAGCATCATGTTCACATTAGTAACAAGACAAAGATAAACGCGGCACCGCTCGCTTCAGACGTGGTTTACGTCCAGATTTACCACGTCTTCTATTATCATGCAACACTATCATTGTGGCTGCAGACAAACTTAAGCAACACTTAAGAAGTTTCAGTTTTGGTTGATTTTGGCGGACCAGTGTGGACAAAAGCAAGGGTGTGTTTTAGCCTGAAGGAGGACTGCATTTCCCATGAGCACCAGCGTGGTAAAATCCTGATCAGTTGGATTAAAGTTCATTTCTGTTTCCAGTGTCTGTGTAAAGGATGAATAGCGATGAGGTGATGAATCTAATTGTGGTGAAACAATGTCATATGATGATGTTGAAGAAAAGAAACGGGGGAAGTGACGTATGCAGTAAAGCAGTCAGTACATTTGTAGTTGTTTTGTGTGGAAGGCAGGGTTCCTGCCACCCTCCTCAAAGTTGCTTAGGGCCGGTTAAAGTGATACGGACCCCCTGAGGCCATGACAGAGACGTCATTCAACAAACTGTAAGTTGAAGTATAATTATAAAAGTTGTGAAGATATTTTACGAAGGTTGAAAAGTTACTTAGTTTTGCTTTAAATATCTTATTTTATGTAAAATCAACATCTGCAGTTTTTTTAGTGCAAACACCTTATTCCACTGGAACAAGACCGAATTAACCTAAAAATAAAGTATTAGCAACTTGAGCTTGTTTTAATGAAAATAATCCTGACATTGATCACAAGTACTCGTTCCATTTTCCATTAAAACTATTTACAAAATCAAAAATAAAGAACAAAAAATTATCCAATGGTGGTTTCGCTTTTTATCTTTACCCCCATAACAAGCACCAGCAGCTCATGGAAAAGTTCCTATTATGTTAGTTTGGTACTAAAATAATGATATAATAATATTCAGACCAGCCGTAATTTTCCGCTGCACCATTTTGTTTCTCCAGATTAAAACCAAAATGCATACAAATGTGAGTAGGTATAGAAAACATGACTAGAGATTTGGAGGTATATTAAAACCAGTTAGATGTGGATTTAGTTGTGAATATAAACACAGACATGCTTTCGCTGAGACTGGATGGACGCCTGCCGTCTTCAGCTCGATGCACCAGTGTGAGAAGACAGGGAAGACAAAGAAAGGACAAAGACATGTCTGGTTTTTGTTTTCAGATCTTCATCTAGTGAAGATGTTGTGCTCCTAGGTTAGGAACAGTGTTTCCTCAGACAGAGGCCGATTCAGCCGTCCGTCCTCAGCGGGGCGTCCGGCCAGGTTCCCAGGACGGCGCTCTGCAGACCCCTTTAAACGAAGAGAACGACAACAGAGGGGGGAATAAAGAGAAGCAGAGAACGGGGAGATGTTCCCAAACCAGAAACACTAAACACAAAACCCTGAGGTTGGAAGTCAGCCGGAGAGCCACTCAGATCCGAGGCAGGTAGCTGCGCCAGCGAGGGGCCAGATTGTCCTTTGTGACACAAGAGGCCTTCAGTGGGAACAGGATGCTGCCTGCGGGACGTCCCAGACCCCTCGGCGCTGCATTGTTGGGAGCGCTTTCAGTGCATGCGTGTGCACGTCTGGCCCACTGTTGACTTTTTTCAGGAGAGATTGACGAGGGGGACACTCGGCTCTCCTCTCTGACACTGACTGAATGCTTGGTGGACGCTCTCAATTAGCCGCCACAGAGGTTTTGAAGGACGTCTCTCCTGCATCTATGGAGCGACTGTTTGACACTCGGCTGCGGTGGAAGTGCGGCAAACACGTCTTCTTTGGCTCTGACACGGTCGCAGATTGACTGCAGACATTCGGAGACTGTGAGAGGAAGAGGAGGAGAAAGAGAGGTGACAGCAACAACAAAGACTTTAACTTAGCCAGACGTTCTTCAAATCTGTCCAGTCCAGTTAAAATGAAGCAAATCTCTCAGTAGAGCAACCTTAAACTGGAAAACAAACGTAATCGACGCTTTCATTAAATGACACATAACTCTAATATAAACACTTATTTTACATTTGGGTCAGTTTAGTTTATTAACAAGGTCATTTTTTAAATCATAATAGGCCAAATTTCTGAACAGTTAACAGTCTTACATGGATTTAATCCAGATTATATCCCACCAGATTGTATTTCTCTTTGCTAGACCTTATCTTTGGAAAACTTCTTTAAGAAGAATTTTAATTGACCTTTGTAAAAAACTGTATTTCTTTTTTAGAAATCATGAATTATTTGACTTAAATTTTGGAAATGTCAATAATATCCTTGAAATAGAATTACGGTCAGTTTTTATCATTATTGATTTTAGAAGTTGGCTGATAATAAAAAAAGATTTACATGTTTTTAGAAAAATGTACATGACGGACGGACGGATGGATGGATGGATGGATGGATGGATGGATGGATGGTTAGATGGATGGACAGACAGATGGATGGATGGATGGATGGAGCATCTGTTGACTCACAGAGACAAAGATATTTCCAGTAAACAAATAAACACTAACACATTTAACTGTAACTGGAAGTCCAGATATGGAACATATTCGTCACAACTGAACTGAACCTCAAAACTGTATAGAGAACTGTCCCAAATGACTGGAATCAAAAGACCTAATTCATGTTTCTGCGCCTCGTCCCGTCTCCTGTCCATGACAGAAAGCCTGGTTCGTATTTGAAGGTTCAGGTGCAGAAAGCGGCTGCGAATGAATTTATGTTCGTTAAAATGTGTGTGTGTGTGTGTGTGTCCGTTCCCATGACAACGGGGATGAAAGCACGCACTTCCTCGCTCCGCGAGCTCATATCAGGAGGCCGCCCAGCAATACCGTTAATGTCACAGCTCGGCGACTGCTCTTTGTGGACGGGGCCGCGCGTAGAGACCTGCACAAAAACTCAAAGGCCAAATGGATTAAAACATGAGAGAAAAGACGACTGAATCAAACGCAGTGGATTGGAGGAGATTAGCTGCAGGGATTATGGGAGAAATGACACACTAATTACTTTCTGCTGGGGTGTGGGGTGAATTCCAGTGAAAGGGGTTTTTCCCCAGGAACATTTTGGGGAACACTTTTCATGCACTTTTTACATTAATGTCTTTAAAAACAGGCTACTGAGCAAATTCAGTATTAAAGACGAACATCTTTCAAGCTGGAGCTGAAAGTGCAGGATCATTCTTCAAAGTTCAGCCAATTCACAAACCAGAAAATGATCTAGATGAGAAAAAATCAATAACATCCTCGTTAAAATCCTTAATAAACACACATTATTTTCTCCCTCCATACTTCATTATGTTTATCACTGTTTATTGAAAATAAAATAACAATGTAGTTTAAATAAATGTAGATTTTTTTATCTGATTTTGAATTTATCCATTTATTTATTTTTTGTTGATAACTTTAACAACAGTCCAGCACAAACCAGTGCGCTGTAAAAGCGTCCCGATCAGTCAGTGAGGTTAACCTGAGGAGGGGAACCGATCAGATTCATGGGGAACGTGGAAACCAGCCGACATGTCGGGCTCAGATTATCAAACGTAACCCCAAACTTTCAACACCTCCCACAAATCTGCGCACGTAAGAGTAGACGGAGCGTTACAGAACGGCTGCCCTACAAAGACTTCGCTTTAATCAGCATCAATAAGCAGCATCGACCCGTTTTGCTCCAAAACAACAAACTCTACCCCAACGGGAGTTTCAGAATGTCAAACTGTCCTTTTCTGTGTTTCTAAAAGCTGCTTTTACGTCGGCTTTTCATTGTTACGCTCCAGACTGGAATGCTCCACTTCATCCTGCTCTGTTTGTGAGGAAACCAAACTCAAGTGAACGACTTTCAGAGGAACAACAGCAGCTACTCAGAGCCCCAGTCCGACTTTCTGACTTCCACCTCCCTCCCCAGAACGGCCGCAGTGCCTCTGACTGCTGATCGTTGGACCCAGCGGCCGTCGAGGAGTTTAGAGGAGAGTCCAGGTTCTCCAATTAGCAGCTGGGAAGGGAAAGGAGAGACAAAGGGAGAGAAACAGGAGGCCAACAGCAAAACAAAACACAGCAATCAACAGGACCTCCTGGCGTCCTCATAGAGGCGGGGGGGCAGGCCTCCTTCACTAAACTCTGGTGTTTTCAGAGCTCCTGCCATCACTGTGGAAACCTGAAGCTTCACCACCCCCCTCATCCTTCCTCACATGCAACACAGACAAACCCTGACCACCCCCCCGATTCACGCCCACCCTTCTTTCTGGGCTAAAACAAAGGCCGGCGCTGAAAGAGCTCCGAGGTAGGTAAATGTATTCAGTGACAGCGGCCGGATGATTCCTTTCTGCGCCAGACCTGTAACATTTGTTTCGGGCCTTGTCTGAGGGCAGCGACGGCGTGTTGGGCCTTTTGTCCGCCGCTGCCCTCGCCGCAGACCTGCAGTTAATGGTGGCCTTGTCCCCGTCTGCTGGACCAGAAAGCGGCGGCCCCCGCTGGGGTACGGGCTTTGGGGGGGCAGGAAGAAACGGGGGAGAGGGGTGAGGATGAGCGAGTTTACGGGGGAACAGGAGCTGCTCAGCTGGTTCACCAATTTAGGAGCGCTTCATTAAAAACCCAAGGCACAACTGGAAAACTGAAGTTCAGAGATTTTCCCCTTCCAAGTTGACCCCCTCTGGTGACATGGGTGAAAAAATTTTAAATCACGTAGCCATGAATTAATAACGCGTGGGAACGAGATCCTATCCCGTGTTCACGACTTGTTTACCACAGCAGTGAAGTTAGCAGAGCTCCGTAGAGTTAGCTCTGTCTCCATCCTGATTGCAGCTTTGGCTCTTCGGTTTCTCCCTCCTAGGAAACACAGTTGTTGTTTAGGGACCGTCAATAAAGTTCAGAACCAAAGCAACAAGAATTTATAACTTTCTTGTTATAACTCACAATGATAAAACAATACCGGGAAGATTATTTTACAGAGATTATGACACAGATGAGACACACATGTTTTTATCCATGTTTAATCCATTTTATGTTCATTTTTACTGCAAAGATGTTTCATTTTTCTTCAATAGCTCCCAGGTCACGTGACACACAAACAATTAGTCTTTTTTTAAATTTATTTATTTTTTAAATAAAATTTATTTGTGATTTTTTTACAAAACAATGAACACCATACATAGACATTCAAGTCATACTTGAGACAGTACTTTGGAGATAAGCACAAACTAATCAATGAAAGAACAAGATAAAAAAGATTAAAAAAAAAAAAAAAACAAGGCACACAAACAAAACACAGCAATTAAATCCATAAGTACGTGGGTAAAAAGTAAGTAACTAAAAAAATAAACAGAGGTAACAGAAAGTAAATAAAATATAAATTAGACAGAAATCAACTAAAATGGGGCACATGCATGACTTTATGTATTTTGTGCTACTAATTGTTATAAGACTTTAATACAAAGTGTAAGCCATTACAATTTGGATGTAAGAGGAGCACCCCTCATGGGGTCACATCGAGTGTCAGAGACATAACATGGTCCAGAAAGGGTGGCCAGATTCTTGAAAAAGTAATTTCAGAGCCCTGGAGAGTATGCCTAATTTTTTCAAGTTTCATGAACGAAAGGGCATCTTCTATCCAATGGGAATGTGTGGGTGGGAGAGAAATCTTCCAATGCATCAGTATAATACGAGGAGCCAGTAGTGTGAGGAAGGCCACAAGGTCAGCATGATGGGGTGACAGTAACTGGTTTTTGGGGAGGACCCCAAATAAAGCATTGAGTCGAGAAGCTTGTACTGTGGTTGAGGTGATTATAGAAAGTGAGGCAAAAACAGATTTCCAAAATTGAGATGAGGAGGAACAGTTCCAAAACATATGGCCGAGAGATTTTATTAACCTCTGTAATAAAATCACATGGTCAACTGTATCAAAGGCGGCGGTCAGGTCCAGAACTAGGACAGAGACTTTGCCTGCATCTGAGTTTAGGCGGATGTCGTTTGTCACCTTGATCAGAGCTGTCTCAGTGCTGTGGTGGGGCCTAAAGCCTGACTGGAAAGCATCAAACACATTGTTAGACAGGAGAAAGTCACTCAGCTGTTGGTATACAACTTTTTCCAGCACTGTTCCTAAGAATGGCAGGTTTGATATGGGCCGGTAGTTGTTCAGTACTGTGGCATCCAGACTGCTCTTCTTTAGGAGAGGCTTAATGACAGCAGTTTTCAAGGCCTTTGGGAATATTCCAGTCTGAAGTGAGAGGTTGTATATTTTTGATATTGTACCCTTTGAAGTGGGACTAATTTCTAGCAGTTGATCAACCACATTGGGGGCCAGAATAATTGGAAAACCTGGGAAACGATGACAAATAAAGTCTCTAACTTGTAGAAATCTAAAAGAGTGGACGGCCGGTAAGATAATTTGAAGATAATTGAGCACATGAGTCAAAAGTACCATCTACTGTAAGTATAGATCTTTTACAGAAAAAAGTCCATGGCTTTTCCACACTGAAAAAGTCTTATCAATGAGTGAAGGTGGAAATAAAAGATTAGTATTTAGTGGTGATAAAAGAGGTATTCTCTGGATCGCAAAGTGTTGCGCAGGATGACAGGGCGAGGGCGGGAAGCCGGGGCGGGCTTGGGGGCGAGGGCGCATTGCGCTCGGTCTATCTCAGATCTGGTCCATCACATGAAAGTTTAGGACTACAAGTGAAAGGCTTCAGCAGTGTGGACGGGTTTGCAGCGTTACGAGGAACTAGCTTTACGTACCAACCACAATGTTGCCCGACATAGGGGCAATAATGCTGGAATAATTTATTACTCCAATACAAACGCCGGCGTTTCTCTTTGGATCTTCACTAAGAACGTGGCTGAAAATTGTAAAGAACTTAATATTGATATTTAAAGACATGCCATATTAACAGATTATTTCTCCTTGAAATATTCAATGTTCGATTTTCACAAAAGAATGAAACCAGAAATACTGTTTATGTTATATAAGCTACAATTTTGTTGTGGACGGGTTGTAAAATTTAGTTATCTCTTTTATTCGATTTTACACAAAAACAAGCAAAAACAACAACAGAGATCAGCGGCTCAGGAGCCACATGTGGTCCTAAAAAACCCCATAAAGGACGTTTTTATTTTGTTTTAGATCTGATGAGCAAGGTTACTGACGAGTTTTTCTTTTGCAAAATCTGCAACAAACTATGCTTTTAAACTATACTAATCATGTTTTAAAGGTACATCTCTTTTAATGGAGGAATTCCTTTAATGTTATTGTTTAATGTGGCTAGTTTTCATTATAAATTCTTTTGTTTTATTATGAATCACAATTTATTTACATTTTTTATTTATGCCTTTGGTTGATTTATACTTTTTTTTATGACTCCTCCAAAATGATATTTAACTTACTGAAACTAAATTTAGCTTATTTGTAGATGTTGTCGTTTTATCTAAAGATTACGTAACATTTTCGGTTCTAAACACGTTTTATTTAACTAGGCTGACGACAGTGAACAAACAGCCCTGTTCTGAAACGATAAGGAACGTTACTAATAAAAATCCCAAACTTGTTTCTGGAGTTTTTCCTTCACATAAACTCCAGCAGTCAACCCCAAAAGCCGCCATGCCAGGAATTCCTGCATTCCCACATTCGTGTCTTTGTCGGCGAGCGGGTGCGAGCGTCCCGCTTGTGTTGTGGACCACCACCGCAAATGGAGAGCAGCGGGGATTAGTGGCTCCTTGACCGCTCCTTCAAACACGCTCCCAGCATGGCCGCTTCGATTATGACCATTAGATACCCTGGAAATGAGAGCGGGATGAAAAAGGAGCTTTTCCCCGGCGATAATCTGACCACACGTCCAGCAGAAATAAATCTATGACTCAGACGCCGACAATGGCCGGAGTGGCTGTGTCCTGGAGTGTTGTGCTTGCTCGCTGAGAGCGGCTTTATGTCTCTATTGCTCTCATTGTAGGAAAAAGTGCCACGATAACGATTAGAGACTTTAGAGGCTGGATTAAAGTGAGGACGAGGGCGGCTTAGGGAGCAAGTTGCTTAATGGGAAAATTCCTGGGAATGAGAGAAACGGTGAGCAGGACTCTGTCCCCCGACGCCCTCAGATCAAAGCGGCACTTTCAGTGAGAACACTGAGTTATACACACCAGGTTTATCCACACACACACACACACACACACACACACCTGCGTCTCGCCACACACGCAGCAGCTCGTCCTGTTACTGTTGAAGCCGGCCGTTCATGGAGGCTGCAGGCGTTGTGGAAGGTGATCCCAGCTCATCCCGGCTGCCTTCACTGCAAAAGGTGAAGGAGCTGCGAGGCAGAAACTCTTTGGCTCATTCCAGACTTTCATTTCTTTGTTTTACGGTCAAACCTGAGTGTATTTTCCTGCCTACCTCACGTTGTTTTAGCTGCTGCTCGATAGAACTAGTTCCTCCGTCGTTTTGCTCGCTTTTGTTTCCTGGTTTTCACGTTTGGGCTTAAAGATAAATCTTTATCGCTTCCTTCGTCCCAGTGAAGTTTTAGCTAATTCGTTTCTAACTTTAATATTAAAGCTTTGGGTGTGTTTTATGGGATGTGCATGAGTTCATCTTGTAGCCTTTGTTTTATAGCGTGCAGTTTTCCGGTCCTTCATTCAGGAATTAATACCGTATTTGTTTTGATTGTTACATTTTTTGCAGAACGTGCAGAAAACGAGTTTAAAGTTCTGTTAATTTTTTCTCTTGGAGAATTCAGCCTCGAATGAACGTTCTCCAATGGCCCACTGTGGACAAAATTGGTAGTGTGTTTAGCCTGAAGGAAGACTACATTTCCCATGAGCACCACCGAATAGCGTGGTAAAATCCTGATCAGTTGGATTGAAGTACATTTCTGTTTCCAGTCTCTATGTGAAGGATGAATAGATGAGGTGATGAATCTAATTGTGGTGAACCAATGTCAGATGATGATGTTGGAGATAAGAAACGGGGGAAGTGACGTATTCAGTAAAGCAGTCAGCACATTTGTAGTTGTTTTGTGTGGAAGGCAGGGTTCCTGCCACCCTCCTCAATGTTGCTTGGTGCCAGTTAAAGCGATACGGACCCCCTCAGGCCATTACAGAGGCGTCATTCAACGAGCTGTAAGTCAAAGTATGATCACAAAAGTAATGAAAAAACTTTAGGAAGGTTGAAAATTTGCTTAGTGTTGCTTTAAAGGGGAGGATTTCCTCTCCACTGTTGCTACATGCTTGCTCAGTATGAAGGATTGCTTTAAAGGCAACGACAACATAAACTCTGATCTTCTGTCTCTTCGTTCTGGTTTCTGGACGAAGGACCCGAGTGAATGCAGAGCTGAAAGTCAATGACTCCATAGACTGGAAACTTTGTTCTTATTTGAATAAAGAACGTAACTCGATGTAACTTTGTTCAACAACTAGGCTAAAGCGGAAGGATTGGATTTAAATATTTGTTCTTCTACAGTCCTTGAAATGACGTGCCGTTGTGGCACAATAGAAATAAACTGAACTGATTATCAGACGTAAAGGGGAATTGTTTTAAAGGCGGGCGAGGAGTGAGGATCTGCAGGGTAAAATGTCAGGATCTGGGATGTTTGTGAGGCTCCAGCATCCATATGGAAAACTGTGAGGACCAACTCTTCTCCCACTGACTGCAAGCTTCAACTTAGCAAACCAGTAGGTCACAGATTCAAAGTTGAGTAAAACATGCAGATTTACTATGATTTACAGTATATAATGAAAATGAAACAGTTCTGATAAGGCTGCTGTAGAGTTTATGTGTGGGAAGCTTCTCAAACAAACTATCCTACCTATTGATTTTGCACCTTTCCTACATGTATTCATGCAAAACAAAGTAAGTATACAGATGTTAATTGTGCATAAAAGTTTGTAACCTAGCTCTGCATTTAATATATCAGCGACAGATGAAACATGTCGCTGAACAGATTCACTATCTGGAAAGAGTCTGATCAGTTCCTTCCTTAATGAATGCAACAATAAATTATTGCTGATCCAAAAAAGCGTCTACAGATGAAATAAGAACACATCTGTAAACTATTTATCAGCCATATTGTACATTTGTACCTAAACCGGTACATCCCAGATTCCCCTGATAACACTGGCAGAAAAAGTGTTGCTTGAACAGGTTTCTTTATATTCTGTAACGTATCTATCTTGAGCATCCAACCAAATATCAAACACACGCTTTTTTTGTTGAGGTTTACTGGCAGGCAGGCTTTTGCCTCTCCGCTCCCAGCCCAGTATTCTCCTCAAATATCCGTTAACTCCCGACAGGAGCCGGTAACAAAGCCGTGTGGGATGCCAACAAAGCCACGGGAGATCCTGAAATATTCGACTGCCGCCTCCTTCTTCTCGCTCCGGGCAGCTAAAAACCCCCTTCTCCCTGCACGGGTTCCTTGTCTGTTCATCTCGGACCAGACGGTGTGTGATTTTTGAGAGAATGTGAAACTCCATGCAGATGTGCCCTCGGGGATGTTTCCTCATCTCGCTCTGGTTTAGGATGAAGGGGAAGGGGGTGGGCTGATGTTAGAAAGGAAAGGTAATTCAAGCAGTGAGAGAGACATCCAGAGGCTTTCACACCTCCTGACTCGGCAGCAGTTTTACTTCCTGTCAGGAGAAACAGGCTAAATCTGAGGAAACCTTCCAGAGCCCTCTGAATTTTTATTGTTTAATACTTGAGTATTATGGTCTGTTAGTAACAACTAGATCTAACACGTTTGCCCAGACCATCCCCTTCCACTACTGTTCTGTCTCAAGCTCGGAGTTACCGCCACCTCCCCAGCTTTGTTGAGTACGGCCTCTAAATATAACAAACCTTCCAGAAATCTCTTTGTTGTGTCGTGTCTGGATCCTTTACTGAGATATTTAAAAATTTGATCCATTGTCTTCAAACTTGAGGATCCATGAAACCGTGCAAAAAGCTGAACTTGCGCCTTTTTCCCCCACTTATTAGTCACATCATTCCCTTTACATTACCTTTCTTAATAAGCATTTCTTTGTTTTATTCAGTATCTAGTTCCTATATGAGCATAAGAAGTTCGAGCTTAGAGGACACAAACTTACAGGTGGCATCACAGGACACAGATTCAACATTTAAAAGGTTCATCGTTTGGCCTGTAGGAGGATGCTGGAGTACCCAGAAAGAAACCACGCAAGAAAAACGTGTGAGCCCCATTCAGAAAGACTCCTGAGTGAGTTTCAAACCTGGGACCTGATAAGCAGAACAGACACTCTTGTGAAAACTGAATTCAAGGTGTTTTAGGTTAAATAAGATATTTAATAAGTTGTGTTTTAAAATTCATCTTTGCCACAAATTGAAAGTACATAAAGTAATAAAAAAGTGAAATAATAACAGTAGAAGCTTCTGAAACTACCCCAGCTCAGATTCATGGAGCATCCGTTATTATTTTAGCTTTAAATTATGACTCTGAACTTGAATGATTTCCTCAGTGTGTGATCAAATTGACTTTGAGACCAGCAGGTGCAACTGTTGCTTATACTTCAGACTGGCCCTGTCCCCCCCCCCCCACCCCCATTATTAATGTTTGTCTTTTTTCATGCCAAATATGAAACCTGAAACATTTGCTAGAAGAGATGATTTCCTTTGAGAAAATTGTGACCCAGGATGACAAAAACAGTTCCTGCCTCCACCACCAGGGGGAGGCGTTGGCTCTGAATGCTCACCTGGATTAAAAAAACAAGACTGATTGAAGCTTTTTCTCCAACAAGCCTGTGTGCTTAAGTGCAGATAATAACAGAGCAGACATTAGAAACTGTTAATATCACATCAGCACTCAGTGGAAGAGCTCGCACCTGGAGATCCCCTCATTCATAAAGATGTTTTACGTTCATGTGTTTGGGTGTTTAGAGATTGATAATGAGCCAAAACTGTTCTCTGTTGGAGGAATAAAGTGTTGCACGAGTCAGTTACTCTTAGTTGGTGAGTAGATATGCAGCATCAACCAAAGTGGCTCAAATTTGCTCTCAGCACCACTTCAATATATTACATTTAATTCAATTCAGTTAAATTATGTGGTGACAATTCACAACACGTTACCTGGAAACATCTTTTCTATCCAATCAGATAGTCTGGCTATCAAACAATTCATCACATTAGTTTAAGTTTTCAATATAAGGAAACCAAGCAGATTCCATGTACTTTTTATGTTTAATTCAGTAAAATAAATAAAGTTGCAGTCCCAAGAAATCACTCTAATAAGAGTAAAAGGATTAGTATGTGGTCATAACATCTGATCAGATTACTTTAGGCTGAAACCATCAGACGGACAAAAGTAATAGTATACGTGCTAATTCTGGTATTTTACAGAACACAATGAAAACAATTGTACAAATAAAAACAAAACCAACAAAATTCGATAGAAACAATGAAATTCTCTGTCAAAAACTAATAATCACAATAGTTGATACTCAAAATTATGTTTGTCTTACATGGACCAGGCTTTGGTCCCCTGGAGGACACAGACACTCTTCTATGGAAGAGAAAACAGAAAGTTCACAGTTGAAATAACAGCAACTAATGCAAACTGGAGAGAAGTATTGGCAGTGGGGTTATTCACAGATGGGGGGGTCCAGAAACTTTACCCAAGTAAATGTCACCAAGTAAATTATTACACCCTGGGTAAAGCCGCTGCTGCTGAAGGTCCAGGACAGACTCAGACTTCCTGCTGAGACTCCCTTCTGTGGCGTGTGTCCTCCTGGGGGAGCATGTTGACTCAGATGGGACGAGTAAACAGAACCGGGGTGAGGCCATGTAGGCCCTGGATCTCATTAAAGCCAGGACCTGTGGATTAGGCTAACGTAGAGGGGGGCTGCTGACAGGAGGTGATGGATTAAGGCTTTGTCTGGGTCCATGTCAGCCTGAGAGACGCGGTGACGAGGTAGGCTTACCGATCCTGAGATCAGAACCGTGCTGACGAGAGATTATCCTCACCGCTGCGGCGGTTCAGGAGCCGAAGTCTCACAGCAGCTCTTGATGCTCGATTAGGATTTTCGGATGAAATCCTTTTTTTTTTTTGTGAGAGCAATCGTTAATTCTGCTTATTAAACATTCTGTGTGAACAGTTTATGACCCCAAAGTGACCAGAAGGACAACGTAGACGTCCCCCCCATCACTAACGATGGACGCCGCCGTCTGTGGACGGACGTTGAGCGACGGGAGCCGACCGTATCGTCGCGAGATCAGAACAAGATGAAGGAAGCTGAGAAAAATAAGAAAGCTGAACTCGGCTCCGCTTGCTTCGGACGTTGTTTATGTCCAGATTTACAACGTCTGGCTTCTTCTGCTGCACAATTATGACACACATCTGACACACGATGATATAAAAGCTGGATAAAATTATCAGATTAAGTACAAAAAAAACGTTAGTTTTTAATGCAAACCTAAACGTATTTGTTGTTTCTATAATTTTCAATTTGGTTTAAATTATAAATTTTACCACTGGAACTAGAACTTTTACTCCACATTCTACAATTATTGCTTTACCTACATCTTGCTGAAAAGTAACCTGTAAGTTAGTTTGGTGTTTTAAGAAATTTGCTCTTGAAACTCGATAAAAAAAATAAAGATTTTAGGTTTTTACTTTGAATGCGACGCAATATAGATTTTTTATGGGCGAATAGAGTTCTGAAAAAGTTGGATAGGGGTCACATTTGCCTGCTGTGTGAACGTACCCCTGGATTTATAGGATGACGGTGGCCGGTACGAGATCATCAAAATCCTGGAACATTTCTAAATGAAGCGTTTCAAAAAGAAAAATCAGAAGCGTGTAAAGTCAGTGAGAGTGAAATATGAAACGCCTTCATGATTTTTAGCTCCTAGAAGAAGTCACTGTAAGAACTGGCGGGCGGCGTGACATCTCAGCCACATTCAGTTGTATTTTTTTCTTTGGTGGAAATGTGAAAAGCAGATTGTTTCTTTTTATGGGCTCCCTTTGAAATCCGGCACAGCTAAGAACTTTACAGCCTGCTCTGGTTTATTTCTGGAAACCTCCTCCAGTCCTCTGCTTGTTTAAAACAAGCGCCTTTTGTTTGTTTTACCAGCGGGACAAACAATAAAGGGAGGCGATAAGAAATCAGCGTTGTCACTGCAAGTCCATGGAGAAAAACCACAGAGAACGTTATGAGTCGACCGTCTGCTGAGTGGAGATTCGTCTGCTGGCCCCGTGTCCACATCTGGGAACTTGTCTCGTATTATTTAATCTGAGAATGGAGTTCTTTTTCATCGTGTTACAGTAAAAGATCCGTAGTCACAGTTTGTGCAAAACGAGCTCTCAATCATCTTGATTTGAGGCACAACACGTTATTCTGGGCATCTCAAATATCGTTCATGTGTGTTGAAGTTAAGCAGATATTATAAGAAACCGTTCCAGTCAGAATTTTATGCAAGAATTTCAGTTAAATTATATATAAAAAAAGTAAAGCAACATGAGATGGCGTTTAGAACTGGTCCTAAAGAAATAAACTGAACTGAAACTGTTTGAATATCAGCTTAATTCTGTAAAAATAAAAAAGTTATATAATGAAAAGCTCAAAATAATAATTGTGTCCTGTATGTAAACTTCTGGCCTGGAGCCGTGAGCACGCATGTTCACATGATGGCGGAGGCCCAGTTGTGGAAAAGTGCAAGAGTGAGACGTGAGTGACATGTGGCGAGGAGGCACCCGTCCGTCTCCTGACGAACGTGTCGCCTCACCACGCTTCATGTGTCGGGCCTGGCAGTGTCGCCGTGTCAGGCGTGGGTGGCCCCATGACACGCGTTCGAGTGTGTGTGTCACGTCCGTCTGGAGTGAAACCGCTCCAGAGCCGCGCGCCCACGTAATGATGCTGACATGGAGCCATCAGGCCCGGATCCGACTGTGATCTCTTCCCTCTGATTCCTCTCGGCTTCTCGCCTGTCCTGTTGCTTGTTCCTCTGCTCCGAGTCTGTCGCTCCCTGAGTTCAGCCACAGCCATTAACATGACATTTAGGCTGGAAGGATTGTATTTTGTTTAATTGAGACCATGAAAGCAGCTCAAGACTAATGTTTGACGTGGAACAGGAACTGCAACAGGAGCTTAATGACCGACCTTTCGTCTTCTGCTTTATGGGGGAACTTTCTCTCTGGATTTGATTATCCGGTTTATTTCCTGGAAAACTCAAAGCAGCTGTGAAGCTGTTTGTAAATAGAGGTTAACCCACATTTATGTTGATAATAATAAACTTAGAAACTTAGAAGGGAACTGCCAGGTATGGGTGCCCGCGCGGTCCCGATTTTAGTTAAAGTTAGCTTAAATGCTGACTTCAGTAATACAGCTAACGTCAGAACGTAGCTATGCATGTTTACTTACACTAAAGTACCTTATCTAGTAGGCCCACGGTAGTGTATGAGCCATTAGAGGCTAAAATGCTAATATTAGCTTAAATGCTATCATTACCGTGTGAGGTCTTACAAGCATGTTGACTGACTCCTACTTTTTGCATTTAGTGGATTAAGTTTCGGTTATACTTTAAAATTAGATTAAATGCTAAAGTTAATGTTAGCCTGTAGACTGTAAGCAGCATGCTTGAATGCTAACTTCAGCAATAAAGCTAAAGTTAGCATGTAAGTATGCATGTTTACTTACACTAATGTACTTCATCTGTCACACACACGGTAATTCAAAAGCCAACGCTAGTTAAAATGCTAACATTAGCTTAAATGCTATTACTGCTATGTGGGTACTTACTAGAATGTTCAATGACACCTAATTTCTGCATTCAGTTTAGCTCATACTTCAAAATTAGCTAAAATGCTAATTTTGAATTTTGAAGCTAATGTTTACATGTAGGTCGTCATCAGTGTTCACTTGCAATAATGTACTTTATCTAGTTGGCACACGGTAGTGTATGAGCCTTTAGAAGCTAAAATGCTAATACTAGCTTAAATGCTATTACCATGTGAGGTCCTACTAGGTTGACTGACACCTACGTGTGTTTCGGTTACATTTTAAAATCAGCCCAAATGCTAAAGCTAATGTTATCGTGTAGGCTGTAATCAGCATGTTCACGTACGCTAATGCTCTCTGAGCTCGGACTAAAAGTGCCTCATAGACACCTCGATCGGAACATTGTGATCATATTCCTGAGATGGGGCTCTTTTACGTTCATGTTTTTTTTACTGATTTCGATTTTCCTGCAGGTGAGTTTGTGTGTGTGTGTGTGTGTTGGGGGGGTCTCTCTGTGATGCAGACATTCTTCACTAAGAATGGAGGTTGTTATTGGGGGAGTTTGCTCTCTGTGGGTGTTGGTGGAGAGGCATTCAAACCCCATTCACCCCCAGAAGACGTCTTACATTCTCTGGATAACTACCTGCCCAGGAGCTCCTTCTTCCCATCTGTCCCCTCCAGACCAGGCAGGGGAGTCCCTTCTGTCCTCTGGCGCTCTTGTGAAGAAACTTTTCATGCCGCTGACTCGGCCTGACAGTGCAGATGAAGCGAGGCGGGGGTTCCAACAGTGCTGAGTGTCCGTGGGTCTCCAGGACGGCCGCTGCTATTTTGGTCTGGGGAAAGAGTCGGCGTGTGTGGGAGTTTCTCTCTGTGTGATTGATGGGTGGGTGCGTGGGTGGACCATGGCGGGTGTAGGTGGATGATAGTGGGTGTGGGTCTGTATGCAGGTGGATGTTTTATTGGTCCCTAAAATAAAAATAAATAAAAGGTTGATGTTAGTTATGAACAGACCTAAAATAAGCTTAGGTGACACTAATCTGTTTACAGGCTCAGGCGTTTTTAATGTCATCACCAGGTAATTCATCGTCTGTGGAGATTTTACGTTGTTACACCAAGAACTTCAAGCAAAGGAGAAATACATCCCATTATTTTCCAGTCTTAGCATTCACTAAATGTTCAGCATGCTGTTTATATGCATATGGGCAGTCGCCCAGGGCGGCGCTAGAAAAGACGCACAGAGGGCGTCAGGTTAGCCCAATATCTCCATTGGAATATCCACGTCTTCGATTAGTTTTTGAAGGCCAGCCATCATTTTGATGAATTACTCTTCTCACACCCGATCACTCGGTGCAGACAGACATTCTCAAAGTAATGCTCTGAGTACACGGTGGATGTAAATAATGTCCTGAACACTGAACGCTCACCTCAATCATGGACCTGACAGTTGAAGAGTAACAGTCGCTGTATTTTGTGACACCGTGTGGATTTTCTTTGTTCAGCCAGCAGAGTGGTTAATTAAACCCACAGCAAATTAAATACAACTGAATGTGATTATTGAAAAACAGGTTTTGAAAGAAATTTTTCTGACTCCCTCAGACAAAATGGCGGATTCTATGGCGCAACTATAAAACATTTCAAATATTTGCCCATGTCTTAATTTTGTGTCTGAGGGGACAGGAAGTTTGCATCACTAACACTCGTACAATTTCCTGTGAGACAAATAAAGTATAATCTAATCTAATCTAACGGTTTAGCAGGCAGGAATTGGAAGGATAAATTTACAGGATTATAAAGATGATAAAAACAAGTAGGTATTACGATAAAAAGCGTCCTTGTGCGTCGTGTGTATCACTGTTGCATTTCTGTTTAGATGAAATGATGCTGATGTTTGATGCCAATTTAAATTGTGTTTTTTTGTAAACATTTTAACACATAAAGATGAAGCTGAAGCTTTTTTCGGATGAACTCGCATCATTTAGACGCCGCCTAGGGGAGCGTGCCTTCGTCTGCTTCGGTGAGCGAGCGGCTTTAGTGCGTTACTCCCATAAGCATGGCTGTAGGAGGAGCCCAGCCGTGACCTTCGTTCCAGTACCAGGATGCTCAGCCCATTAGTCCAATTTACTCAGCTGTCAAACTGCAAACTCCTGTTCTCGTTCTTTGTGAGAGCGGCGAGCTTAAGAAAGAACGGCCTCCTGCATTCCTCCGTCCCTCCACGTTTTAAGCCTTGGTACAGAAACCTGCTGAATAAACCCCGATTTCTGCTCAGCTGTGAGAAAAGCAGGCCAGGCCTCCCACTCTGTAGGTGGCTGTGGACGGGTTAGCTAAACAGTTCTGTGGCGAGCGGGCACGCTGCCGGCTGCAAGCGTGGGAAAGACCTGACTCTGATAATAAGCAGCATTTGGCCCCTCTAACCTCTGCAGGCTTTGGCTCGGCCGAGCCGCCTCTCTTCCTCCCGCTTGTTTTTCCTCTGCTGCGCCGTGTGAGCCTGAGAGGAGGAGGTCAGGCGCGGAGAGGCCCTCGGCCCTCGGCTGCCAGGTCCCGGCGTGTTTATTTGGGCAAGCCCAACCATAATAATCTGCAGCCAGGCATCGCTCCCGAGGACCGGGGCCACCACCGCCGCCGCTTCTTATCCTAACAATAAGGAAAGTTCTCTGATGGACGAGGGAGCAGCGCAGCAGCGACTACAGCTGCCTTAACTGGGACTGCTGCTGAGAGCTGGCTGGAGGGGCCACAGATGTACAGTCGCTCCTGACGAGGATCCTGAATGAGGGCTGAGTTTACCGTCCCCACAAAGTCACTGAAAACATGTTACCATCCTAGCGTTTAGTGTAAATTAGTCATTTGGATCACTTTCCTGTTGTTGTGCGGCTTTTTCTGTACTTTCACCTTTTTTTTTGTTTCGTATTTTTATTGATGTTTGTATAAAAGAATAACAAGAGTGCCTACATGATACCTTGGTGTCAGCGTTAAACATGTTTGTATACATGTATACTTAGATGTAGAATAGCGTTTTTAAGAACAAACAGAGAAAATTGACGTAAGTAAGGCCGCCGTCTGTGGACAGATGTTAAAGTTGTTGAGGAACAGGATTAGATCACAAGATCAGAACAAGAAGAAGGAAGCTGAGCTAAAAAGAAAGCTAAACTTAGCACTGCTTGCTTCGGACGTTGTTTACGTGCAGATTTACGCACGTCTGGCTTCTTCTGCTGGACAATTATGGCGCACGTCTCATGTTGACGAGGGAAAAATTGGATAAAATACAACATGATCGTTCTGACCGCTGACAAACTTTCACTTCTAGCAGGAATTGTTTAAAACTTGTGGTGGTTTGGATCTCCTGCAGGATGAATCTTAAAAAAATGTTTTCGATTCTTTTTAAAAACTCTGTTTTGTTTCTGAAAGAAATTTTAACCTCTTTGAAAGACGATTTGTTGTGGTAAGTAACCCTACAAAACAAGGTGGTTTACAACCGGAAGCATCACAAATGGTCCAAAAGGGCCTCGACTGCAACCACATTGAAGAAACTTGAATATGAGCTAAGAAGTGAATCTTCTTCTGGCATTGATTAAGTATTTTTGATGTGAATTTGGATTATGATTCAGAGCATTTAAAAAGCAGGAAGAACCAGCAGCAGCTTCATCCCTCAGATTACGATATGTGAACGTTTTGGCTGTTGTTTGCTGTTCAGGTGTTCTACTTTTCTCTTGGTTCAAATGCGTCTGAACCTCGTTCTGGTCGTGATTGAAGTCGACTTCTTGTTGTGTAGCTCAAGACAATTTTTGATAAACGTAAGCAAGAGCAACAAAATGTTATTTCTGTCCCATCACCGCCATGAAACACGTTATAAAGAAGTTAGTTTTTGACGTCGGGCGGCTGCTCAGTGAGCAGGAAACAGTGACTGTGTTTGCAGGTTCAGAGCCTCCTCGGCTCTGACTGTGAGGAAACTGTAGGGGTCACAAAGACAAACGCAAGACAAACCGAGCAGGTGTGATGACCGGGACCAGAGGAGGGGCAGCTGTCTGTCAGACTTATGCAACCCAACCTCAACCCCCCCTCCATGATCTGACCTGGTTTCCTGATCCTAAACCCCTCACAGCTAAAAAAACATACTGATGATTTCTGTATTTTCAATAAATTTCTCATTTGAGAAGTTTTTTTTCTACTAGTTTAAAAAACTAAATGAGATTCATGCATGCTGAGCATGCATGTAGCGACAGTGGAGAGGAAAAACTCTCCTTTAACAGGAAGAAACCTTCAACAGAACCAGGCATTTCAGTGCCAGTCTCCCTGCCGGATCGGATCGTACATGCTAACCCTATCGCCTCTCATTCCTGATTTTAATGATAAGATTCATGAGTTTGAAGCCTGGTGTTAACAGTGAACAGGGTGTTTTGATGCATCCTCATCTACAGCCAAAACATATCAGTCCCTCTAGAAAATCGAGATTCTGCGGTAGCAGAAAATCAAGCAAAACAAAGGAAACAGAATATGAGGGGGTGCGCATAATTCTTAAAAAGCTGCATGTTCACCGTATAAATAGCATCTAAGCACACACACACACACACTCACACACACACACACACACACACACACACACACACACACACACACACACACACACACACACACACACACACACACACACACATCGCAGAATTATGTTATATTTTCTCATAAATGTGAAATAATTGATTATTTTCTGACTTTGACTGACACTAACCCCCCCAGCTAAAAGTGAACAGTCCGGCACGTCGCGTATTGACCTCATCACCTCCGTTTGCCACCATAAAGACGTTTTGGTACCAGCAGGGGCGGCACGCCAGCGCGTTGGCCATATTGGATGTGTCAGATCTGTAAACTAATAAAAGCAAATGGACTGAAGTTGATCCAGCGTCTTACTACAGGAGCTTTAAGTTAGTAACAACTGGCTTTGTTCTTAGATTCTGGATTTCAGAACTAAGCAATGTTCATATTTAGCTCATACTACGTTATAGATGACCTTAAATGGTCCAACACTCTAAGTTAGCATAACGGGACTAAATAACTGGCTCAGCTATGCTGCTATGTTATGTCATGTTTGCTGTTTACTAGATGTGGGAGAAGCAGGTTTATTCTCCTACATTTGGAAACAACAATTCACAAGTTTTTCACACTTTTCCTGCTTTTTCATGGCAGAAAACAGGACGAAATGCCGCAGAATTCAACTCAAAATCAAGGATTTCTGTCTACATTTTTCTGGGGGTGGGGGGCTGACATACAGTGTCTGCCACATCTGCCGCCCCTTTTCTCAAACATCACCCCCCCCAAACACATCCCCTGAAATTAAAATGCAGAAATGCTCCCAGCACCCCCCCAGCTCCTTAAAAACATCACTCTGAGCTCTGACAGGAAGTGGGCGACTTGTGACAGCTCGCATTGATCTCCTGGGTGGGAAAGAGGTCGAGCTCACAATAGAGAACATGTGTCCGTTTTGGGACAAGCCTTAACTTGTCTGACCCCCCCTTTGGGATGCGCCCACAGGAAAAAAAGAGCGAGCTATTTCATTTTTTGCGTGAGGAATTTGATCTTTTTCTGCTGATATTCTTTGGCCGACTTCTTCAAAAGGATTAAAATAGTCGTTTCCCCCCCAAATCTAAATAATGTAAATAAACATTTGCAGTGGATTTTTGCCGTCCTGCTTGGTTGGCTTCCCCGTGTTTGATGGGTTCCTTTAAGCAGCAGCAGAGGCGAATGTGTTATAGTCTGTGTGTGATTAAGTTGCTGCGTGTCTGAAGTCTAAATGAGGGCCAGCCTCCTCCTGAAACGTCTCTGATGGATCATATTAACAGCATCAAAGTCTAAAGCAGCGCTGAAATGTTTCATTCTGCTGTCATTAATATCATGAATCATGAAAGCAAACATGGCGACGACTTTTTTTCTACACCCAGGCGCCTTAAACCCAATAAGCTTCTACAGATTTGGGTCCGTCTGCCTACCTGTGTGTGAATCAGACTGAACCCTGAAGGACGACTGATTGATTTACACTGATTATGAAAACGCCTCCACTGACTCCACCCAGATGGGACGGGGGGGTGGGTCTATGGCATTTTCAGGCCAGAAGGGACCAAGAACTTCAGATATTCATGGCACAGAAAGGTTGTACTTTACCCCACATGTTGCTGTTTCTCAACATTTGAGGCTGAAAAGTCTCGAGAACTTTGCAACAAAGATGCGTTAAACTCGAGATCTAGAATAAACGCTTGAAAACCGAAGATCCGATCTTTTTTCAGTCAGTGAACGCACCATGTCTTAGCACCGACATGTCCAGCTGACAAAAACCCTCTTCAGTGTGGAAGTCTTAAGTTTTCTTTCTTTTTTTAGGATAAATGAGGTCTGGCGACGTGTCCAGGGTGAAGCACCGATGACAGGTTGGAGGAGGAAATGAAACGAGCGATCAAAGACACTTCTGAAACGCAAACTGGGTTTACGATAGAGAAAAGTTCCTCTCAAGCTGCTACAAAAAATAGGTTGTTTTATATTATACTTTAAAGCAACACTAAGTAACTTTTAAACCTTCATAAACTTTGTTGTTCATATCTTTTGTGGTTAAACATCGACTTACCTCTGTCATGGCCTGAGGAGGTCAGTATCACTTTAACCGGCACAAAGCAAGTTTGAGGAGGGTGGCAGGAACCCTGCCTTCCACACTGAACAACTACAAATGTGCTGACTGCTTTACTGCATACGTCACTTCCCCCGTTTCTTATCTCTAACATCATCATCTGACATTGTTTCACCACAATTAGATTCATCACCTCATCACTATTCATCCTTCACACAGAAACTGGAAACAGAAACGTACTTCAATCCAGGATCAGGATTTTACCACGCTATGCCCTGGTGCTCATGGGAAATGCAGTCTTCCTTCAGGGCAGAACACAAAACACTACACAACGGAAACTTCTTTAGTTGCTTTAAAAGAGTTCAATTCTGCTGAAGTAGGTAATTTGGCAGCTTTTCAAAATCACACTAGACAATTGTAACCCGCAATTAGTCAAGGACTTTTATTTTTGCGGGCCCACTTCCTGTCTTGCCCCAAACTCTGCCAGCTTTTTAAAGCCCTGCCCCCAGCGGGTGATTTAAAGATCTTCACCTGTTTCCATTGTGATTGTGGCTTGCTGTTGGCCTCTTCCTCCCAAATTCATCTAAATCTTTGAACCTATTGATTTGATATCCTGGTGTGTTCATCATCTGATAGCAGGTTTGCTTCTACTTGTGAAACTTCTGCTCCATTTCTCATTGGAGCGTTGTTTTAGTAGAATCATTACCTGGACCGGGAGTCTGTCAGAGCTGATTGTGGCCCAGTACGCCCCACTCTCTAGATAAGGTAACCTGGTTACTGAATTTTTTTCTCTGACACGTTTACATTGATGTGAGGAAGTGAAATCTAAAATAAGATGGATCAGAACAGAATGTAGCGACACTTAAGTTTGATATGAAGGAGTATTTTTATTTTTTTCTCTCACTTTTTTGATTGATATTTTGGAAGTGCATTTTAACTTTAACTTTAAATTGATTAGCTTGAAATATGATTGATACTCTTTTTGTCTTTATTTGAATTATGGAAATTGACCCATTTAATTAGTAGAAATCAAATTTTTGCATTTAATATGTATAAACTAAATGCCTACATTTAATAATTTTCTTTGTATTGTGTTTGTACATAATTGTTGTTTTTGATAAAACACTTAATGGATTTTTTTATTTATTCCCCTGTCAGATCAGATCCTCATCTGGATCTGAAAATGGAGAGCTAGAAAAAGGACTGTGGACTTTATGATTTTGGAATTAATTTATTATGAGATAATTATTTTGTCTCTCATTGCTGCTGTAATCGTCTATTTTTATACAAATCACTTATTATACGTACACCAGAACTAAAAGCGTGTAAATAAAGTATAAATAAAGTATTTCTGATTGATTTGATTGACTACTTGGAGCTGCGAACTTTATCACCTCAGTGTCACAAAAACTGTTTGTTTGTCTTGTTCTTGAGTTTGAACAACTGCTGTTTGGTCTTTAAATGGTAATGTTTAAATGTACGTAGAAATGAGGCCAACGTCCCCTTTTTTCGGGAGGATTTTAAGAGATGAAGCAGAACTTTTCAGAACAGTTTCTTATAGACTAAATTCACCCAGCAGGTCCTTGATGCTCAATTCAGATTTAGATCTGAAATATGATGAGTTTTTTGTTCACCATGGTCTGATTTGTGGTCACAGTTGCTGTTTGAAGATAATTAAATTAAAGAAGCAACTGATTTCCTAACAGGTCACATGACGATAGCAGAGGGACTGATTTCCATTTAGTGTTGAACTGAACAGCCGGTTTATTCTAAACTTATATTGTAGTAAAGAGATGACGTTCTTATTTGGTACATATTACAAGAAGTTTGTGACCTTTAACCTCTCTTAGGAAGGCATATGAGAGACATCCTTTAGTTTTTCTTCATGACTCAGTTCTGACCTACAGGTTCATTGTAATTGTAGATTCTAAGACTGGCAAGTGTTTGTTTTTTGTTGTTTAAATAATTATAGTTTTGGACAAAATTTACTTTTTTGCTGTTGATGGTTGTTGAAAATGAATCAGCATCAGCAGAGCTTTACAAAACCTGTGACTTTAAATATGTGATAAAATCTCTGAATGGTTAATTTCTGGTGTCAGATGATGAGTTTGCTGAATTGACACCGTGGGAAAAGAGATTTCAGATCGTTCCACATTCCTGTTTCTCGTGTTTTCTGCAGGCACTATTTAACCACTAGCTGCTTCAGATTGAGCGTGTAAGTTGCACCACGCCGCGCCGGCGTCCTAAACGGTTGGATTCACTCGTAGGTGTTGACGTCTGCGAGGTTCTGACTGAAGCGCTGCTGGACGATGATGGTGGAAGAGTCACGCTTTGCTTCTGGTGCCAGACGGCTGCTGCCCACAAACTGAGCACACAGTGTGAGGGCGTCACTGGTCACCAACAAGTTTGTCTCCGAATTTCAAATTAGCGAATTTGATGAATGTTAAATGAAATCTGATGACTTCAAAATGAAAACTCAGTAAAGATTTTAAACCTACAAGCTTTGGACTGCAGTTTGTGCCAATTAAGAGCTGGACGTCAAAGCGTAAAACAAGTTGCTCCATTTCCAATTAAGCGTGTATTCCTGTAGAGTTTGACAAATTGCAGCGTTGATTATCGACGGAAGGAAAGGTGTGAGCGGATTCATGTGAGGAAACAGTAAGATCAGCCGGATGAGAGCAAACGGGATCTCCCAACCGTGTAAACCTATGAAGGGAAAAACATTAGGTATAAAATGTCAATCCACTGCTATCAATGGTAATGTATGGAGTAACATGGCTGCCGATGTGCACAGCTCTAACATTCGTATTTGTGTGTCAATAAAGTTCTTGTGCCCAAAACTCTTGTTTTTATGAGAGTTTAAATCTAAAAACTGTGAGTGCAAAGTCTGAATAAAACTGTCATCTCTACGACTATCTGTGGACACAAATTCAGCTTTGTGGGTAAAAAAATGTTACCATGACGTCACAGGGCGGAGTAATCGACCCGCGATCTCATCAAACTCAGCCCGCTCCAAATGTAAAGATGCCAGAAGAGAGTGGACCGGGTGGAGCCCCCACTTGTTTATATACTGGTATGTGTTGATGTTACCTGTGATGTTTCACCTGAGGCTGATGCTCGGAGAACAAAGCTCAAATTCTCCATCTGCCATCAACCTCTGACGTTTTTTTATCGTAGATGGTGCAGGAGTGAATGCTGAAATTCAGTGATTTGATATGATCTGCTGGGTTTCCTTAGATCGGAACGTTTTGATTTTAACTGATTTGAATAAAAAACTAATATTAAGGCTCTGGTTGCTGATTAGGATGATTGAATTGAAATGAATTTTCTTGTAAAGTGTCTCCAGATAACTTTTTCTGCACTAGAATTTTTAATGTTTCGGTTGCTTGCTCCATTCAAACGTCTCTCTTTTTATGTAAATGTGCCAGGTTTTAAATACTTTGAGTTATTTTGTTTTTTGAGTCTGCTTCCAAACGTGAGGACGGCGAGAGCTCCTTTCAGCCTTGAACTAGGCTGTTGTTCCTCTGGACATGTTGGAGGATTTTAATCTGCACAGAAATCAAAGAGTAGAAAAATCACTCTAATATGTTTGATTTCTGTATAAAACATATTGCTCTTTATTTTTTATTTGGGCTTTTGGTGTCTAGAATATATCAGGCGTTCTGGAACGTACTATGAAACCTTTCCGACTACGTGAAATCTTTATTTTAAACGAGTAAGGACCGTTCAATAGGCTACACAAGAATGTATCACATGTTTGTACTCGGTATCATGGGATAATTGAAGTTCCTGTTTGGGATTTACCAGTTTTAAGGCGCGACGCTCACGCTGGATGTTTGCACTCAAAAGTTATACGGTTAAGACGAGAAGCAGGATTGTGCATCTTTAAGAACTTTGATGCACTCGCATGATTTGAACCTAAGACTGCTCGCCTATCCATCCAGGCCGTCATATTGTGAAGTTTGTGGACGACACAGCAGTGGTTGGATGCATCACAAACAGTGATGAGTCCAGCTACAGGCAGGAGGTGGAACACCTGTAGGGTTGGTGCAGAGAGAACAACCTCTGCATTAATGTAAAGAAAACCAAGGAGATGATTGTGGACTTCAGAAGGTGCATGCCCACCTCTCCCTGCACATGGGAGGATCTGCGGTGGAAGTGGTCAACAGCTACAGATACATGGGAGTACATCTGAGTAACAACCTCACATGGAGCAACAACACTTCCATTCTGGTCAGGAAGGCGCACCAGTGGCTCTACTTCCTCAGGAGGTTGGGAAGAGCTGGACTCGGGAGCTCAGTTCTCACTTCCTTCTACAGATGTGTGGTGGAGAGCGTCTTGTGCTCCAGCATCAATGTGTGGCATGGAAGCTGCTCTGCTGCAGACAGGAAAGCTCTGCAGAGAGTGGTGAAGGCTGCACAGAGGACTGTTGGAGTCAGCCTCCCCACCACAGACATTTACACCTCCAGATGCAGGAAGAGGGCCTCTGGCTTAATGAAGGATCCCACCCACCCAGCACACTCACTTTTTGTCCCGCTCCCCTCAGGCAGGAGGCTGCGGAGCATCAAGTGTAAAACAACCAGACTGAGAAACAGCTTCATTCCTGAAGCTGTGAGACTCTTGAACACACGCAAGGAAAATTAGAAATGAAATGACTTTAATATGTCACTTTATTAACCATCCATTTTTTGTTTCCAGTTTTCTTGAAGTTGCAACTTATTCAAGAGGAGAAGCACGTCAAGATGTCTGTTTCTTTTCAGTGCAAGCTTTTACTTTGTTTACTGCTTTTCTAGCAGGAAATGCACAAATATTGCGGATATTGTTCTAAAGTGAGACACAAGACCATCGTAGAGCGATTCCTTAGCGTTGGCTCGTATTTAATGTCTAAAACTGTTCATGCGGCTCAGCAAAAAAACTGATCCTGAAGAACTTCCATCGCTTGCAGAAGTAAGCAGGAAGAGACAGAAGTTTCCTTTAGTCCAAGTCTAAAGTTTCAAACTCTAAAATAACTTTTAGTCGTACTGGAGTGAGATTGCTTGTTCATCCTCAAACGCTTCAGGAAATACTGTAAAAGGAGGTTCTCCCTGTTCGAACATCAACTAATTAACTGTTATTTGTTGTAAATATACTCTCAGTTTAGCCTTTAAACAAACAAAACTTGCAGTATTAAATTAAATGTTGCACTTTTTAAGTGTACATTATTTTCTTGGAGGACTACCGAACAGAAACTCTGTTGGAAGTATTTAGACTCTTAGGTGGGATGTTTAGCTACAATGCAACGCGGTCATTGCAGTTTTTCTTCTACAACATTCAACATCGACATGTTGTCCCTCACAACCAGCAACAAAACATCTCTTACCCAGCAGCCTTTGTTGCTTTGCTAGTTGAGGATGAATCCTCAACAATCATGGTGAGATAATTGGCAGGTTTATTAAGAAAACATTTACCCTTCGCCAATAAACGCCTGGACGGTTTCTCTTACTGCTTTGACCTTTTCCAGAAGATGTCGAGACACAGATGGAAGTGAAAAAACAAACATTCAAAAGTAAATCTGTTTGTCTAGTTTCTTCATGAAATCTTTATCCTTTTACGGACCTTTTATAGCCGGCACACATTAACCCGTCGTTTTTCGGCCGCTTCCAGGGGCAAAGGTCAACCTCAGAAATCAATAGTTGCTTTCTCACGACGCGTCCGCTTCTGTCTCGACAAACAGCAGCTTCCAGTTATCTTCTAAAGACTTGTGAGTTATGAAATTTGTTTAGAAACCACGAGGATGATGATCCCACGTGTTGTGAATAAGCTCCTTAATCACCAGCCCTGTTTGGTTGTGTCTTTGTTGATGTTGGGTTCTCCTTTACACTCTGCGGATCTGAAAGCCGACTTGTAGGGCGGAGCCAGTGTTTCTTCTTGGACGAGTCATTAACTGTATCTCCATCAAACCTTTGTGGATTTTAAGTGAACTTTTAAACTTTTTTGATGCCCGAATCTGAAGTTTTAACTTCATGTCGTCTTCTTCTGTATAAAAGCACCTGTTAATGTTTAGAGTTCATTTAGTTAACCATCAAAATGCTCGAGGTCTTAAACTAGCGGATCTTCAATAAACGTAGAAAAACAAGGAATTTGGGAACTTGAGTCTCAAACTATAAAAAAACGAGCGATGAATGAGAAGTGGGGAAACTTGCTTTGCTGGTGAAGCGTTTGTGTACGTGTGTGTTTGACGGGACGTGGGAGTGAAACGAGGCCTCTCTATTAACACGCATTTTATCTCTAATTAACTCTCAGGAGGTTCCTGCTGACCTCGCTGCACCTGAGCAGAAACACCAGAGCTTTTAAGGAGGCAGAGCTGCTCGTTTGATATAAATCCACCTCGAGGCTCCGACCCGACTAACGGGTAAAACGAGTTCATGAAGCAGCCCGCGCTGAGATTATTCCAGAAGAGCAGCGATGTTGGGAGCACATCAGCGGGTTCCCAGCGTCTTCCCGCTCAGCTACCTGGGATTCAGTTCATATCCCGGTCTGAGCAACCAAAAGAGCTCTGCTTTGATGGCTTAAAGTTAATTAGTAACCTAATGAGTCTAAAACTTCCTCATCAGACCCGGTTTAATCTGGATGCTGATATCTGGTGTCAACCCTGTTTGAAAATCAAGCAATGTTCTGTTAATTTGGGAGATAAAACCAGGAAAACGAGGCGAAGGAGAAATCCACTTAATCTGTTTCCTCAATTAGTGCAAAAATATTCACTATTTTTAAAGAAACGCTAAGTAACTTTTCAACCTTCATAAAATATTTAATAACGTTTGTGATCATACGTCGACTTACAGCTCGTTGAATGACGTTTCTGTCATGGCCGGAGAGGGTCTATATCGCTTTAACTGGCACTAAGCAACTTAGAGGAGGGTGGCAGGAACCCTGCCTTCCACTCTAAACAACTACAAATGTGCTGACTGCTTTACTGCATACGTCACTTCCCCCGTTTCTTATCTCCAACATCATCATCTGACATTGTTTCACCACAATTAGATTCATCACCTCATCTCTATTCATCCTTCACACAGACACTGGAAACAGAAATTAACTTCAGTCCAACTGATCAGGATTTTAACACGCTATGCGCTGGTGCTCATAGGAAATTATTAGTCCCACAAAGCGGAAATGATGTTTGTGGTGGCAGAAAGTAAAAACTGAAGATAAAAAAATCCAGTGTAGAAATAAGAACATCATAAAAACCTGCTAGACAAAAAATTATAAAAATATAAATGCGTATAAAAATGATTCAGGTTTCTGGTGCAAACATGTTAGTGCACTACGTCGTACGTATTAACCAAGAAGCAAATTTTCAGCGAAATATAGGAGCTAGTTTTACGTCGACAATGTTTGAATATTGATAAAAAAATGTTTTCGTTCTTTTAGATATTTTTCCACTGTTTGAAACTAAATAAGACTCCCTTTGATCTGAAGACTTGATAAATGATCTGAGGGATTCTTTCCTTGTTTCGTGCTCTTGTGCTGCTACACGGATCTCCGCGATGCATGCGGGGAGCGTTTGGAGTCAGATTTGAGGACACGGCTCCCCTAAGGAGAGGTTAAGCAGGAGGGTCTTGCTCTCTGCCGCCATGTCATCCATCCTGGAGCCTAACCAAGTTATCCCCCCGACAAATCTCTGACACTTCCAGAAAGACACCCACGGGGCTGCAGCTAATTTCCAGCAGCAGGGCGTTGCTAAGAGAGGAGCCGGGCACCTGTAAAGGTCTGGCCCCTGCTGGGCACCACGCTGCTCTCTGGTCTCTTGGTCAGCCGTGGAGCACTGTGGAAGAGGGAACTCTGGGTAATGCTCCTCACAATAGGCACACAATGGGAGTGCTACATCACCAAGACTGTCAATAAAAGTCCTAAAACAGCCCACGAACAATTAGCCGAAGGGGCACCGAGGTTTGGTGGCGGCCGGCTTCAGACAGCAGAGAAATGTCCGCCTACGATCCGATGGCAGCTGGCGACTCCGGGCCGCAGACCTTTGAAGATGAAGGACATGCAGGGTTAAGGCTCACTGGGGGTAGGAAATGTCGCCCAGCGTTTAGATTTAAGAAGGTTTGCCGCTATTTTCCCACGATGACGCGATACCTGTCCCGCCGATGGTCTTGGGGTTTCACTTAAAGGAGACCAGAGTGAGTCGTCAGCAGATCCTGGGTCTCTCGCTGTCCCTCTGGATTTGATTTTTGTGAGATCATCGGTTTTGTTTTGCTTTGTCTCTGCAGCCCTGGAATCCCGCAGCACGAGAAAACGAATGCCATCTTTGATTTGGGTGAGGTCCATGTGTTCATAATACTCCAGCGGGAGCCAAATGCCCTTCAGGGCCACCAGCACAAGAAACCTCGGAGTCTCTAAACTTATCCTGGGATCTCCTGGCTTGATGAAATTAGATAAACATGTTGGCGAGCGATTAACGGTTCTGCGACAAGACGACAGTTTTGACTTTTGGTATGGAAACCGCATTTCTGAAGAAGTGATCTCGCCCATGCTGTGTCCATTAAATAGAAGATGACTCCGTGGCATCTGATCCTTTTTTTGCTAAACTTAAAATGAAAGTCTGTAAAATCCTGAAAGTTTAGAGTAAATCATTTGCGGTTTGAAATGAGGAAAACATTGAGCACATTGTGCCTTTTGAGGATCTAAACAAAAAACCGGGGGCCCGATTTGCCCCTCTTGGCTTTCTCTCCGTCCAGCGTCTATAAATCATCGGTGCGCCCAGCGCCGCGCCCCATCGCTGACCCGATGGCCGGCGGCCAGGACTGGCCGGACGAGGCCCTGACCCGTGAACTCTGGCCGGAGCCCTCGGGCCATCAGGGCCGTGGCCCTTAAGAGCCGTGGCCAGGCTACCTGCTGCTCTTGCATAAAGCAATTGGACACAGCCATCAGAATGATAGAGCACACGGTTTATCCACGCTGGCCAGTCCGAGTCTGATCCTGACCGCTGCAGGAAACACGGTACTCTGAGGAATCTGAGGGCCGTCCCCACATCGAGCCACAGACGCGTTTTACCAGAGATGGTGCTTTAAAGTTGTCTTAAAGCTGCAGGTTTTTTTATTCAGCACAATTTTGCTCTCGGTTATAAAATGTCTTGTTCTGAACATTTTGACAGTTAAGGACCAACCAATTAAAGTCTGTTGTAAAACAATTCAGTTATATGACGCCATTAAATGATGTCTGTGGGAAAAAAACTCACTTTAATGTCTTTGTCTCTGTAACACTGTTCAAGAAAATTTAATTCAATCCAATCAATTTAATCTGTTAATGCAGAAAGTTCGGTTTTTATTTAAATTCCTTCAGAAAGTTTTCAACCCAGCAGATTGATTCAAGTCGTTTGCAGCTTTCACTTGTCCAGGACCAGCTGCTGATAATCCCAACACAGATTAGGTCCGTGTCTGTTTAATGCTAGGCCTACATGTAGCTGCTTGGCAGCGTCCATAAGAAACATAAGACTAAACGACATGGCTGCTTGTAGTCAAATAAAATACGGGGACGTGATGGTGAGTAGGGACACGGAGAAGTTCTAGAATCAAAAATATTTCATCATTACTCTTGACAGACGGTTCTCCTTTGCTCTACTTTCTTCATGTCTCACTCTATAGGGTTAAGTTATTTAAGTTTTTCTAAAGTTCTGCTGCTATAGGCTTAGACTGCTGGAGGACAATCTGACCACTTCTCTCTCTGCTACTTTCTTCCTTTGTCCAATCTACTTAGTTACCGTTATTTCAACCTTGTTAACCTTTTGTTTTCTCTTAGTGTTCTTCTCTCCATAGTAGCCACACCTGGTCTGGTTCTGTTATCTGAGACAGCTTCTTGGAGGAGAACATGGGCTGAGATGCTTCCAGTGACGTTCTACAACTGCTGCTATAATCTCTATTATTTCAGTATCCTGTGCTTCTAATTTAGTTTTCTGTCTCTTCAAACCCCCAGTCGGTCGTGGCAGACGGCTGCTTGTACTGAGCCTGGTTCTGCTGGAAGGGGAGTTTTTCCTCTCCACTGTCGCTACATGCATGCTCAGTATGAGGGATTGCAGTAAAGTCAACGACAACACAAGCCATTGTTTCTGTCTGCTGATTCCAGAGGAGTGAATGTTGCAAATCAATGACTCCATGAATCTGCTGGGGTTCCTTAGACTGGAAACTTTCTTAAATTGATTTGTTTATGATGCATCTTTGATTTTAATTGATTTTCTTGCAAAGTGCCTTGAGACGACACCTTTTGTAAATTGGCGCTATATAAATAAACTTTGCAGATTCCACAGACGTGGAATACTGATACTAACACCATATATATATATATATATATATATATATATATATATATATATATATATATATATCTGTGTGTATATGTGTGTGTGTTTTTTATTCACATTTTGACTGAAAACTGCAAATTTCCACATAAATTAGGTTCACAAAATAGAGTTCATGTTTGAGTGTTTTTTGTGCGTCTTTCCCAGAAGAGATTTAAAACGGCAAAGTTGAGATGGACTCTCCTTTCAACTGAATCACAAACAGTAACGTGACAGAAATAAATATAATACCGACCTCGTCTTGCTAATTTTACCGATACGTTGGAAAATAATTAACATCAGCCGATAATTTAGGCAGACATGTCTTGAATCCCTTGTATTTATAGCTGTTTTTATTGTTCGTAATGCGTCTGTACTTATGTGTCCTGCGCGGTGAAAGCCCAAATCCAGGTTCCTGAATGACTGTCCTCCCTCGCCTCCACCTCTGCTTTGTGAATGCAGCGAGGCTCACGCTGCTAGCATAATTACAAACGTTAGAACGACTCAACCACGACTCTGCAGGACGCCAGAGGAGGAAAAGAAGCACGCTGCCCATCACTGTTTAAACTACAGGAACACTGCAGCATTCCTGCAGGTGCCCCCACCCTCCTGTCCAAACAAACTCACCTGATGAACCCCCTCCCCCCTTCAAGTTAACACAATTACCATCCTCCGTACCCCGTGGAGTTAAACTCTCTCTGCACACAAATGCACCCAACTGACAGGCAGCTTAGGCTAATGGCTTGTTTGGGGAGCCGGCCGAGTGTTTGGGTCGACATAAAGGCAGCGAGTGGATCACATCTGGGAGCGTTTGCATTACAGAACACCGTGAGAACGAGCGCGATGAGGCGCACCTGAATTCACACAAGATGGATTCGTCAGAGCCGGATTTGCAGCTTCCTACGTTTTACACACGCCAGCTGGTGTGTTAGAGGTCTCAGATAAGGAGATGAGGATTCAGATGGAAATTTATCACGAACGAAAGTCGACACTCGAGTTTCACGGTAACGGCTGTAAGTGCCTATCATTCCAGTCACAAACTGATTTCACTGACGATCCCAAAAGGAGTTTAATGTAGCTCATAGTATCCAAGTTTCTACAAAGATTGTTGTAGATGCTGATCTCCTGTAGTGGTCTGTGTCAATGCTAATCTGTGTAGCTTCTGACTGAAGACATTGTAGTTAATGCTGCCAGAAACTCTAGATTCTCCTCCTGCTATTTAGTTTACTTGTGATGCTCATCAGTAACATTTCTGCCATCATCTGTCTTCAGTGTCATCAGGTTCATAAAAATGCTGAATGTGTTGATATAAATATTCTAGTGAAGACATTTAAAGTATCAAAAAAGTCCGAAAGCAACACAAAATGCCAAATGATTGCTCTTGTAGTGAATTGCAAACAATGAGAGAGGGTAAAAAGAATTGGGAGCTGTAGAACATCCTTTAATTATATTCATATGTTCTAAAAAGGACATTTCTTCCTCATCTCAGAAGTTAAAACAGTTATTCAACCTTTCAGTGTCGCAAATCTGGATGAACTAACGATTGTCGCTACAATAAAACTATAAGAAAACATCAGTTTTATTTTTTTGAACTGTTCAATAAGTCCCTAAATGTTCGGTAGGCTTTAGACGAGAAGAAAGTGGTGACCCGCCGGGGGCGGGGGTGCCGGGGTTAGCCGATGACTGATGCCCCACAACCAATCGATTTGCCAGCGATAGTTGGAGATAAGAAGCCGGAGCTTTTTTTCGGGCCAGGAGAGGTCTCTGACCCCGCGACCATCCATCTCTGTCCCCGTCGGGTCCTGCAGATACGCAGCCGCTCCGCTCCTCCATTAAACTCTCCTTCGCTGACAAAGCAGGCAGATGCAGCCATCGGTTTGTCCAGACCGGCCTATTAGGAGAGAATGCACACCCACCTCCTCTCGCTCTCTCTGCAGCCTGGACGCTTTGACCTCTTGCAAAAAGACATTTGTAGCGGCTTCTTTTTAAGCGCAGGTGCCGCAGCTGGACGCTTCCAGAGATGAGTGATGGGATCTACTGGCCCTCACTGAAAATGCTTCTGAGATGCTCCACCAGGTTTTTTTAGGATAATCTAAAGGCCGATTTCACAGTGAGCTAAAAAAAGGAGAAATCTTGTGGAAGTCGCTCGTTTAAAACATCTGAGGCGTTTGTAGAGAAATCGGAAACCAACAGAAGAAGGCCATGAATAAAACATAATACATAAATAGTTATTTCGTGTTTAGTTAGTGGCCAAAAACCATAAAGTGGTTTAAAACTCTATTCCTTCTGGAAAACAAGCCGCGGTTTTAACTAAGGGTGAAAAATGTAACTGTCAGTTTAAAGCAAAATACATTTTAATCAGTTCCCCGTTAATCTCCTCACTTTGATTCAATTGTGATAAACCTTCTTATGATGGCATATAAAGTTGAACTAACAAGATTGTTTTATTTGATTAGCAGGTTTTTTGTTCAAGGTAGCTAATTTCCAGTAATGTCTTCAATTAGTCTTTTAAAATCACCAAATAAAACGTGAATACTTTTCTAGAAAAACGTTTCATTTTCGGTTATGCTACCTACCTGCTTCCATGTATTATATGTTACATTTCTATGTAGTATTTCTATCTTTACATTTAGAGTCTCATCGGTTCTTATAAGGATTGAATTAAGGTACTTTATAAAAAAAGTACGTGTCAGTCAACCTGCTAATCAGCACATAGTAATGATAGCATTAGCTTTAAGTGTTAGCGTTTTAGCTAATATTTGCGCATGCATAACCGTTTTCATGCTAGATGAAGTACGTTAGTCTAAGTGAATGTCGTCCTGCTACTGTTATAATTATCACCCTCATTTTTGTGACTATAAAAAACATTTTATCGATGTCATTTCATCCAAACCTAATTAGAAATACCCAGCAGACTATTGTGACTGAAAACGTTTCTCCTGCAACGTCACATTTTACCTCCGTAAAGACAAACGAATCTAAAACCAGATAAATACTGAAGACGTGACGTTCTGTGAGTCTCAGCTGGAGGGACAGACGTGCCAGCAGACAGAAACACGACGCTGTGCAGGGGGGCCATTAGGGCCCCCAGACCAGGAGAGCCAAGAGGATGTCTGCACTCCAGGATCCTAATCCGGTTCTTCGGGTTCTTGGTTCAGCCGCGCGCTTTAACTCCACCAATTAGCCGTCCTTACAGTTCGGCCACTTGTGACCCCAAGCTAAGCTTACAGCTTCAACTGTGGTCCCAAAAGTCAGCGGGGTTCCTCTTTGGGTTTTTTAGCTTGGTTACCTTTATTGTCTCTGTTTTTATCCTCTCTCAGGGTTTAATGACATCCAAACCAAACTTGGACTGGGGGATCTTTTCACACGACGCCAGGAATGGCGTAATTCTCAAAGCATCCGGATAGAGTTTCTAACTGAATCAAGCCGTCGAGTCGGTATCGAACGCTGCCTGAGCTTTAGACTCTTGTAAGTCTCTGTTTGCGTGTAATGTTGGTCCCTGCTCTGCTTTTCTCATCCGCACTCTCTAGCTTTCGGTCTTTGGCCTATGAACATCTGCTGGGTGGAGTTGTTCACCGCCTCACCTTTTCATCTGGGCGTTGGTTCTTATCTCGACTGCATGTGAGTGAAACTGACGGCGTGTTAAGGAGAGTGGAATTAACGGCTTGGCCTGAAACCCGTGTCCTCAGCCGGCTTAGCTGCTCACAGATCCCCCTGATCCTGCTTGTTACAGGCGCTCGGTCGCTGTAGGGTTAGGGGATGATTGTGTGCTTTCGGCCTCTTGTCTCTCCCTCTTTTGTCTTGTGAGGTAGTCCAGGGCTCTCTTCTTTTGTCCGCCCCCATGTTCCCTTTCAGGTGGTATCACAGCTGTGGCTCTACCCCCCCAGGAGGACACTGTAAATGCTCACACACACTCCTCGGTACACACACAAACGGAGGCTACATTCGCACAGCAGAGCCCATTCTGTCACCCCAATCTGACGTTCATATGAAACTTAATCATGTACGTATCTAGCGATAAACTAACTCCCTGCAGGAGGCGATTGAATCTGTGTGATTGACGTGATGCATGGATGCAGTTTGCCGGATCATTATTTGTGTTACTGATCTTTATAGTCTGGAAACAGAGAAACTCAAAGGTCTGACTGTGGTGCAAACTTGATTTTTGTGTTCGAGAGAAAGAGGCAAAGCAATGCTACATTCACACAGCAGCTTTTACCACAGTTGCGGGATTAAAGCCTCTGCAGTCAATACGGTTCATCGGACTTTTACATCATCGTCGTGTGACGTGCGTCATAATTGTGCAACAGAAGACGGCGGCGGCCGTCGTTACTGACGTAAGCCTGGCGCTGCTGCTGGGGGACGTCCGTATTCTTCTTTTGGGGTCCTAAACCGTTCATATAGAAGTCTGAGGGCATTTAATTAACAGTATGAACAATTTCCCAATCCAATTTAAGCATGAAATTGTTTTGTCCGAACAAAGTCAATGACGAAGCCCCTGAACAACTAAGCAATATTTACACCTAATGATGGAAGACTCTGAGAAATGTGTAACATCGTTGTTCCAGTTGACATTTGTGAGTCAGGTCATCCCTGAGAATCCCCCTGTTGTGCGTTGTCTGGCCATCTGTGCGCTCCGAACATGCTGACTCATTAAAGCTCCACTAGTGCAGCAGCTATACAGGCAGACAATCGGCCCTCAACAGCTTGGTAATGGTTTTACGGTGTCCGGAATGACGGTCTGCTAAATAAAACTACAGGATTCCCACAAAAACCCGACATGGCTGTAAATATGTATTAACCAGAAAATGGGTCTTGCATGGGATCATTTAGGGGGGACAAAGAAGGGCCCACCGACAAAGCAGGAAGAAAGGAGACTCTACTTAGCTAATGAGTTTCTCCTTAGAAATGTAAAATCAACGGGTCTTTAGGCAGAGCAGCGGTCCTGCTGCTCGGGCCTCGTCGGCTGTAAACTGAGGTCTAACCGTAATGCCGACTGTCCATTGTGGACATGCTCGTTCACACACAGCCAGCAGTTACAGTCAAAGTGGCTTTTTATTGAGGTGCTGCGTGAAAGGGAAGCAAAGTCATTACAGGAAGTGGACGGACATCTTGAAGATAAGCGCCCTCCATGCAGTCGAGCAGGAAAATGAAAAGGCTCAAACCGAGTGTTGAAGAGTCTTCCGGTTGTCACTGAGGGTCCTTCTGTGTCGCGACCAAGAGTTCCTCATCCAAGCGTGAGGAGCTGTCGACCTTTAAGAAGGAGCACGAAGACTCTTGAGTCAGACAGCACACAAACCAGTGTCTTATGTTTATCTTTTGTTGCCTTGTGAGTGTGTGAGAGGAAAAGTAATGACTTCTTGGAAGTAATAAATATAAAAGTATGGAACTTGTTTTAAATTCCTCCATTGACAAAAAACATAACAAAAGTGTTTTACCGCGTTGCAGAAACACAAAATCTTACCAAATATTCTGGTGCCTTTTTTTTTCAGCACTAAACCTGAAATAAGATGAAAACCACTTACGAGCAACTTTTTAGCAAAACATAAAGCTTGTTAGTCAGTAGTACATGAATATTGACTAAATTTATATATATATATATAAATATACATCCAACGATTCTATGGATAGAAATAGACAGACAGAAAACAGAGAGTTGACAGTGACATAACAGCCATTAATGCAGATAATAGAGTCGCAGAAGAAGAAATTGAGAAGTCAGAATGTCTTCCAGCAGCAGAACTACAAAAATAGTTCAGGATAAACTAACTTAGAATGAGATTTGAAGTGAAACTAAGTAACTTTTCAACCTTCATAAAATATCTTCATAACTTTTATCATACGTTGATTTACAGCTCATTGAATGATGCCTCTGTCATGGTCCGTATCGCTTTATCCGGCACTAAGCAACTTCGAGGAGGGTGGCAGGAACCCTGCCTTCCACACAAAACAACTACAAATGTGCTGACTGCTTTACTGCTTTACGTCTCTTCCCCCGTTTCTTATCTACAACATCATCATCTGACATTGTTTCACCACATTTAGATTCATCACCTCATCTCTATTCATCCTTCACACAGACACTGGAAAGATGTACTTTAATCCACTTGATCAGGATTTTACCACGCTATGCGCTGGTGCTCATTGGAAATGGAGTCTTCCTTCACACTACAGTTTTTGTCCATACTGGGCTGCCAAAACCACCAAAACTGTAACTTCTTTAGAGTTTCTTTAAGTGAATAAATCTACCATTTAACGTATTCAAATATAACAACGTTCAAGAACTATTGACTTAAAGCAAGCTACCGATTGTCTTGTTCGAACTGTCCTGATTTATTTAAGTAGACACTAAAATAACACAATGGAAAGATTGAATATGTGACCTAAGATTATAGTTTCTACCTCTAAGGTGGCAGAAACATCATTAAAGCCCTGCAGCTCCTTCTGCAGCCTCACAGACTTTGGGCCAATCCCCTTCGTTATCACATCTAAATGACTGAATTAGCGTGGATGTCAGGTTTTTTATGTGTCGGCAGAGATGGCTGCTTGGAGATTACACCACCGATTGAAATGTAAAAGAGCTGTGGCAATTACCCATAACCTCGATGCGAACCTTGCCTGAAAGAATGCGTCTAGTTTCAAAGGCTGAGCGGGAGGAACGACCCTAAGAGGCAACGCCAGATAACAAGGAGGCGTCATTAAAGGTAAAGGAAGGGAGAAGATCTCTTTGTCTCTCCCTGCAGCGACAGAAGAGCTTCAGTCCAACGGCATTCTGACGTTTATCCTCACGGCGAATTAAAGTCAGTTGGACATTAAAGTGGAAAAAAGAACGTTTTGTGGTGAAAAGGAAAAACAACGAGGTGAAAGAAAAGTTTTAAAGGTGATAAAAAACTAACCAAAACTGAAATGTTAGCTTAAGTTGATAAAAACTAATGAATACAGATAAACTGTAACAAATGAAACTAAAACTACCTGAAACTTAAGAAATTATAATTTCATTTTCCTGTTTGTTCAACTATTTATTATCTCAGGAACTCTGGCCTGATTTGATTATTTTCATACAAGCAGTTTTGTAATTGAAAACATTGTAAAATCTCGTGTAGAGTATTTATTCCCCAAGAATTGAATGAACACATTATCACATTAATAAATCCTGAACCTATAAATAGTCCAACCCCGAGAAGAACGCGGGAAAAAAAATCCTTGATAATGGATTCAATTATGCGACATTTTGTCCTTTTCTGCCATGAGAATGTGGAAAGTGTGAAAAACAACGCAAACGGGCAACGACAGTGTTGTGGTTTAGTTTTTGCAAATGATGGCAAAATATTTGTTATTGATCAATTTTGATTATTGGCCCAATATTTCTCTGGGAAGATTCATTAAACTGCAAATATACAGAAATAAAAATAAAGGTTTTTCACATACTATATCGAAGTCCAGCTCTAATAAAAAGCTTTGCAAAACCTGACATGGACTCCAGGGGAATATAAATGAGAGTCAGTCCCCCCAGAAAATCGTTGGCAAAAATCCTTGATTTTGCTGTGAATTCTGCGACATTTCGTCCTGTTTTCTGCGATGAAAATGTGGAAAACTGTGAAAATATGCGGAAAAGTGTAAAAAAACTTGTGAATTGTTGTTTTTCAAATGTATGAGTATAAACCTGCTTCTCCCACATCTAGTAAACAACAAACATGACATAACACAGCAGCATAGCTGAGCCAGTTATTTAGTCCCGTTATGCTAACTTAGAGTCTTGGACCATTTAAGGTCATCTATAACGTAGTATGAGCTAAATATGAACATTGCTTAGTTCTGAAATCCAGAATCTAAGAACAAAGCCAGTTGTTACTAACTTAAAGCTCCTGTAGTAAGACGCTGGATCAACTTCACTCCATTTGCTTTTATTAGTTTACGGGGCAGATCTGACACATCCAATATGGCCAACACGCGTTATGGTGGTGGAAGGAGGTGATGACATCACTACGCTACGCGCCGGACCGTTCAAAAATATGCAGGATCAGTAAAAATCAGGTGAATTTACATAATTTTGAGATTTTTATACTTAGATGCTATTTATGCGATGAATATGGGGCTTTTTTTTAAAAGTATGCGCACACTTTGCATATTCTGCGCCATTTCCTTCATTTTGCAGGATTTTCTGCGATCGTAGAATCAAAGTTTTTCTGGAGGGGCTGTTTAAAAATAACAGAGTATGAACAACTAAAAGCACCATTTAAACTAAGAAAATTAAACCAAAACTATATCACAATAAATTACCAATAAATTACTAAATTAACTACTAAAAGTTGCAAACACTCTAAATACTAAATAACAATGATAGAATTAGACAAACTAAAACTTTTAAAAAAAAATCCCAAACTATTATAAACTTGTTCAGTGGTAGCTGTGTGCCAGCTTAGTCCAGCCTGTTCAGAGCTGCTTTTAGCACTAATTTGGATGCTAATCCGGCAAATCTGGCACAAAGACCAGATACATGGGATTAGAACAACTGCTACCTTTTAGAAAAGGACTGGGCTTCTTCTCTATTTCACCAGGGAGGTCTTTTAAAGTGACAAAACGAACTGCGTATTGTTGGGGGCTGATTTAAGACAGTTGGCTGAGAACGTCTAATCTGGGCAGATGGACAGGTTTCAGCCTCTGTTCTGATGTTTGCTGGCGTCCTGCTAATGCCAGCCTTTATTCTCCCAGCCTCAGCAGGCTGACCTCAGCTCGGCCTCGGCCCACTTGAGAAGGACCTCCATCCTCCTCCGGATCTGTCGCACCGCGCTGCCTCAGGATGAACGGCACATGCGAAGCATGAGCCGATCTGCCGTCTCCATCCTCTCAGCAGCGCTCCTTCATCTGAGGCGGGTTTAGACGGAGGGTGTGCAAACCTCAGTCAGACCTTGGTGCTGTTTGAGAAGAGCTGGCTGTTTGGGCCTGGAGTCGTGCCGTCACAAATACTCTTTGAAATACTGTTTGGATAGATCTGCTTTAGGACGAGCTTTGATGAAGCTTTGTGCGTGTTTACGCTGGCAGAAATGTTATTAACTTGTTGATGGAAGCCAGTAAAACTCCTCAGAGCCAGAGAAAGTGGCGTTTTAACTTAACACTTGAAACTTTCATTTCTTTTGGCAGTTAGATATAATTAATAGTAGTTTTTAGGAAGTCATCATTGGCCTAAAAAATATAAAAATCTAAATAAGTTTTAAAAAAGCCTTAAAGTCATAATTTGCTATAGTTTATTTTCCTAAACCCAGAACAGTTTATCAAGCTTCTATTATTAATTTAACTCAGTTAAGTTTATTTACATGAAACGTATTTACACCAATTAAACAGTTACAGAGAACAAAGCTAGTTTCATCCTCTCATGTCTCAGATTCTCCTAATTTATCTGTAGTTCTGTGGCTTTAATCTGAGGCTGCTAGAGGATAATCTGACCCCCTTCTCTGGTAGTTTCTTCTTCTTCTTCTGTTGTTTACTTTTCTCTGTGTTTCTCTGCACGTAACTCAACCTTCTCTTTCACCTGATGGTAACTTTTCATGTCTGTTTTACATAGAAAGTATCCCTCTGCTTCTTTTTCCTGAGCCAGGTTCTGGTTCAGGTTCTGCTGGAGGTTTCTTGTTGTTTAATGGAGTTGTTCCTATCCACAGCTGCTGCATCCTGAATGATGCGAGTCAAAAAAGATCTACAATGTTTTTAAACTAATTGAAATACTGAATGAAAACAACGATGAGATGACATGTTGTAAACTGATGCTTAAATCTTTGGTTTGCGTATAAATCCCTAAATGGCTCGGCATCAAAGCAAAATTAAAGATCTGTTGTTTCAGCCTTCCAGACATCTCAGGTCTTCTGGTTCAGTTTTATTCTACAGAACCAAACATAAACAAGCAGGATTCAGTTTTTAATCTGGAAAACAACATACAGAAAACTGGAGAACTGATGAAACTCTCAGTTTCTTCTGATAAACTAAACACCCTTTTTTCAGTTAACTTTGATTAATAAGTGATTTATTCTAGTGTACATTTGGTTTTGTTACCTCTCTTTGTTTGCCAGTGTAAATTTTATGATTTTTTAATGCAAACGTCTCAACAACAGGATCAAAATCCTTAAACAAATATGCTGTAGCCTAATATTTTTCTTATAAACTGAATGGTGAGGGATATTAGTAATTTATTTTTACCATGTGCACAAGACAAATCATTCAGCTGCTATAAACCTGTGAAGCATCTACAGTATCTAGACCAGGGATCAAAAACATGAGGCTCCAGAGCCACAGGCTGCTAGTTAGATCTTCCAAACTAAGCTAAGTTTGTAATAAATTTCCACATAAACAGCCACAAAAAAGGCTTTCTGGACTGATTTAGACACTTATAAAAAATGATCAATTAGCTCCTAATACACATCAATGTTTCAGTTTCTTCCCTCAGCAGTCAAAACTTAAAACTTAAATGAAGATTACACGCCGCAGCTCATAGTTAGAAACATTGGCTTTCTTATTTATGAAGCTTTTATTGCAATCTGGCCTCATTTTATTTAAATGATTCTGATATATCTTACAGAATGACAAAAATGTAATTTACATGCAACGTGATGTTTCATTAACGGCAGTTGGGATTTGAATCTATATTTTCTGCAGTAAAACTGAGTTGCTGACTGCTCCGCGAGCCTGGCTGGACCGGCCTGAGGGGCCCACCGAAGGACACAATGGGGTGGGGTGGGGGGGCAATGTTTCCAAAAGGAAGCTGTGACACAAACCGCTGGCTTTTAGCCTCAAGGTGTGAAACACATTAGCACCTTATAAGCCTTGTCACACATTACCAGGTGAATAAGGAGAGTTCACAATTAAGCAGCATGACTTCTCATTTGAGCTTTTATCTATTCAGCCTCCTCACATGTTGACCGGGTATCAGCTGACCTGCGGTTCGTGATAACGCGGCGGCCAGGCTTGGCGTGTGATAACATCTGTGATAAAGAGATCTAAGATGATGCTTCGAGTCCTGTGACCCGTGTTTCCCCTTTATGGTCGTCCTCCGGCTATGCTACAATCGGAGGTCGACTTCTCGAGAGGCCGAAGGCGAAAAGGTGGAATCATGAGGGTCTTTGGCCAGAGGGAGGTGGGTGGGGGCTGAGATTACTGCAGAGCTAGTTGTTGAGATTATATGATGTAAGGAGAACACATTGTGAACATGTTTACTGCAGAAGCAAGGAGTCTGTAATGCAAAGCAAGAGTTGAGTGTAAAAATCCCATCGTCACTGAGGAGAAACCCAACACACAAGATGGTATAGTGAGTGCAGCATGTGAGAGACTCTCCAATCATTGGTCAGTCCATGAAGCACTCTTTGGTTGGTTGTAGTGCGGCACAGACCATAAAGGTGAACGTTTTTGAACGAGTTGTCGTGTTGTGTCGGCGAGTGTGCACGTCTACGTGTACAAACTCCAGTTTTACCGCGTCAATCTCGCTGGTCGCTCGCCTAGATGAAGGAAAGGGACTGTGGCCTCATCATGCAGGTTCTATAGAATAGGAAGGGGAGCGGTGTTGAATCCGACTTTTTCACAACAATTAGGGCCAAATTTTGACCTCCACTGATTCTCTCCACCTTCATGAGTTTCTCTTTCATGAAAGAACAGAAACTAGTAAGTCAATCCCTTAAACTGGGTGGCATCAAATTGGCCTCTGGTAACAAAGAACCTTGGTGTTATTTTTGATCAGGATCTTTCAAGTCCCATATAAAACAGGTCTCTTAAATTTCCTCCTTTCACCTTAGGAATATAGCAAAAATTAGAAATATTCTCTCTAGGGCTGATGATGAAGAACTAGTCCATGCATTTGTTACTTCAAGGCTGGACTATTGTGATTCTTTGTTAGCAGGAAGTTCACAACACTGTGAACTTCAACTGTGTTCACAAAACACAGTTAAAAGTCTTCAGTTGGTCCAAAACGCTGCAGCAAGAGTTCTGATGAAACTTAAAAAGAGAGATCATATCTCCCCTATTTTAGCTTCCCTTCATTGGCTCCCTGTCAAACTTAGAAAAGATTTTAAGATTCTTCTTTTGATATATAAAGCCCTCACTAATAAAGCTCCATCGTATATCAGAGATCTGATTACTCCTTATATCCCTAACAGAGCACTTCGCTCTCAGACTGCAGGTTTACTGGTGGTTCCTAGAATCTCTAAAAGCGCAATGGGAGGCAGATCTTTCAGTTATCAGGCTCCTCTCATGTGGAACCAGCTTCCAGCTTTAGTCCGTGAGGCAGACACCCTGTCTAGTTTCAAATCTAGGCTTAAAACCTTCCTGTTTTATAAAGTTTATAGTTAGGAAGAGGTAGAGAAGACAGCGTAATCCGGTTGGGGGAGGCACTCAGTCTTGACAGACGGTTCTCCTTTGCTCTACCTTCTTCATGTCTCACTCTATAGGGTTAAGTTATTTAAGTTTTTCTATAGTTCTGCTGCTATAGGCTTAGACTGCTGGAGGACAATGTGACCACTTCTCTCTCTGCTACTTTCTTCCTTTGTCCAATCTACTTAGTTACCGTTATTTCAACCTTGTTAACCTTTTGTTTTCTCTTAATTGATTTTTTTTTAGAGTACCTTAAAACGACCTCTGTTGTAAATTGGCGCTGTAAACATAAACTGATAATTGATTCTTGAAAGCTCAAGCCTTTTTAGACTCATTTCAGAGTTTTAAAAGATGATGACCTGTTTTGTTCCACACTTAAGTTTGATCACTGTTGCCACAGTTCTGCTAGAGTGACCCTTGGTTTGGAAATGACATAAATTTTCATAAAAACTGTGAACATTTGGACTAATAATGTGAAACATAATTAGATTTTATGCTGGGATCACAAAACAGTAGATTGGAAATTCTTCCAAAGCTGAAAGCTGCAGGCATGAGAGAAACCATCCACCTCTGCATGAAGCTGCTCGGTCTCATCTAAATGTCTGAAAAATGTCCCTGGCTGCAGTTTCACTCCTTAATTGCACCGTTAAATTTGCAAAACATATGTAAATGAGATAGCACCAAGGATGGAGGCGATGGGATGCACATGCAGCGATTAGACCTCACCTAAGTGATCTTGTCTAAGATGTGCAGCTATTGATGCTAATTCTAACAGGACACACTGAAGGTGGATCAGTGCGACTAGATCAGGCTACTAGAAACAGCAGATCAGAGCAAGTCATACTACAGTAGCAGTGGTGTTACTACGGAGCAATTGATGTATTCCATCCATTTTCCTGCCGCTTATCCGAAGTCGGGGGCAGCAGCCCGAGCAAGGAAACCCAGACTTCCCTCTTCCCGGTCACGACTACCAGCTCCTCCTGGAGGATTCCGAGGCGCTCCCAGGAGAGCCGGGACACATAGTCCCTCCAGTGCATCCTTTGTCTACCCCGGGGTCTCCTCCCGGTGGGACATGCCCGGAATACCTCACCAGGGAGGCGTCCAGGGGGCATCGTGACCAAGAATCAAGAATCAGTTTATTTATATAGCGCCAATTTACAACAGGTGTCATCTCAAGGCACTTCAGAGAAAATCAATTAAAATCAAAGATACATCATAAACAAAAATTCGAGCTCCATCCTCTATCAGGTTTCTCTCATGTCTCATTGTAAGGTTAATTTATCCTGATCTATCTCTGCAGTTCTGCTGCTTCAGGACAATCTGACTTCTCACTCTCATACTTTCTCATTTTTCTACTTTACTCTCTGCAGTAGTTGCTGTTATCTTAACTGTTAAGTGTCTGTTCAGGGTTTTTCTCTTTATAGAAGCTGTACCTCGTCAGATAAAGTAACTAATTTTAGCTACTTAAGTACCTTTTTGATGTATTTTATTGAGTTGTGTTAATTATTTAAAAGTTTGTGTGGACAACTGGCTGAACATGAGACGCAACAGTGAAGCGTTTAGTAATGAAGAAAGCTTGGGTTGCTAAAGGTTATTTCTTCTATGAGTCTGTTGTTGAGACTAATCTCAACTCTGATCATCTGTTGATTCTGTTCTGGTGTGCAAAGAATGGTCCTTTAGATTACAAAGAAAATTATGGATGACTCTAATTATCCTCTTAACGAGAATGCTTTACAGAAGGACAATGTCTTCAGTTAGAGGCTAATGGATTTGCTTTAACACAGACTGCTACGGAAAGTCTTTCCTGCCCACAGTCGTCAGCAGCTACAACAACTTTCTGAACAAGTTTAAATATTCTATTTGGGAATAATAATGTATTTTAGGATTCCATTTAAATGGTTGTTCTTGCAATTTTTACCCACTGTGAGAAACTTTACTGAAGCAAAACAAGCAGGATTTAACCAAAAAATGCAACAGAAACAAATCTACAGTTTGATAAAGTCTTGTTTGTTGTTTTTAAACCGCTGAGCTGATTCATTATAGCAGAATGTTCACGCAAAATTGTCGGTCTGAAGACATCCTTTTAAAAACAATCAACACCAGATCAATTATATTGATACTATGATCAGTATCTTCATTTCTTGGATGGCTACTGTTATCTTTTACGTGAGTAAAAACCTGCTGAAGTTGTGCTGCTTTAGCCACCTCTCCTCGATGGACGCTGGGGAGCAGATAGAGGGTGTGTCAGACGGGCTTCGACATTTCCAGATTCAAATGCTCTTTGATACATCCCCCTAACTTTTATCAAAAAATAAAAAAATAAAAAAAACACTCCGCTTTCTTTATTTACTTAAGACAAACCTCAAGGGAAAATCTAAAGATTAATTAACTAGGTTTATTGCATGTCAGTGCATGCTTTACAACAACTCACATACATGTACGAAATTAATACTCGGATGTTGACCTGAGCGGGCTACGTCGTTGTCCCGACCTTGGTTCCCACGGTTACCCAGAATGCTTAGAATGCTAGCAAAAATTGCTAACATAAGCATTATAAACTGTGAACTATAATTTCAGTTACTATCAAACAGTCAGATACCATGACTGATATTAGCTTAGGATGACACGGTAATATAGAATCATTTAGTCAATGAGTTTAATTTAAGGTGATTTAGTGTTAGCTCAGCACATTTGTGTTGTTGTCATATTCATATTGAATGACTGAGCCTGTTAGCTTGTTATCTCGCCTTATAGCCATAGTAAAAAAACTTTTGGATTCCAGAATCGAGCGCAGACACAGAGCCGAGAGCGACCAGAGTGAGCTGAGTGGGCGAGCGAGCAGTTTGTCAGAGTGTAGCTCGTGTCCGAACATCTATTAGCGCGCGCGCCTGAGATTCATACGCACACACTCACAATTATTGCTCCTTCATATAGCTCTGTGGGCGCAAACCTGGAGGCACAAAAATCACGGCACACTATTCTATGAGCCTTATAATGTGGTGCGCCTTATATATGAACAAAGTTTTAAAATAGGCCGTTCATTGAAGGTGCGCCTTATAATGTGGTGCGCCTTATAGTGCGGAAAATACGGTACTGTGTATCAACAATCAGTTTATTTATATAGCGCCAATTTACAACAGGTGTCGTCTCAAGGCACTTTACAAGAAAATCAATTAAAATCAAAGATACATCATAAACAAATCAATTTGAAAAAGTTTCCAATCTAAGGCACCCCAGCAGATTCATGGAGTCATTAATGGCTCTGATGCCTTAATGCAGTTATAATGTTTATGCTATGTTCAAATGTTATCATGTTCCTACAGGTGGTTTATGTCATAGCTGAGTAATAGCGACGCCTGTAGAGCATCAGAGTATATTCCTTGCAAAATGTTGGGGAGCAGGGGAGTTGCTGGCAGCTTTGCCCCCCCTCGCGCCAGTTCCAGAAACCTATCCGCGCCCCTGGATGGACACCAGCTCCGACGGGGCCAAGTGTCTGGGTGGGGTGTGCAGAGGTGGAGAGGCCCTGGCTGAATCACTTGAGTCACAGATGAGTTCATTAGAGAGAGGGTCAGTTGGTAAATCATGCTAGGTTTCACTGGTGCATTTAGCCGCGCTGATGTAACACACAGCCAGACACAAACAGACGCCAGACTCGGCGGTGACGCACTCCATCACGGCTGCGGTGAGTCACCTGAGCAGCCCGGAGACGGGCAAGAGGAAGCCAACGCCGCACGCCTGGCTCTGGTGATGTCATCCCCAGGAGACGGCCAGGGCCCTCCGTCTGATGGACGGCACACTCCGAGCCCATCTTCTCAACCAGATCCACGGTCCTTACAGCAGCTCATAAAATAACGACAGGACAAAGAAAGGGGTCAACGTAGATGGAGGGAGAAGTTTGGGGGGGGGGGGGG
>JAVLVB010000668.1:743557-754435 GCA_032876305.1 Orestias chungarensis
AGACTGAATTTGTGTTACTATGGGAAGCTTGGAAGCTTGAATTATTATTTCCTGAGCTAAGCCTCGAGACCTGCAGCTACACGCTACCTGTCTGCTGTCTTTAACTTACTGCTTGGTCGCTAATATTCTCAAATAAACCTGTGCAACATTTACAGCGTAGCTACACTCATACAATACTTAAATTACAAACTTCCTTGTTTAACTATGTTCGTCCGTTTTGATTTCACTGCAATGTTTACTTGTAAATGGTCTTTATTTTTATTTTATGGGATGCCGTAGCCAGGGAGGGGTGGCATACAAAGCTGGCAGTAATTAGTCCAACAATGAATGGCTGAGAACAAACGAAATGCTGAAATGTTGAAATGTTTGTCAAACAAGATTTGTATTATATATATATATATATATATATATATATATATAAAATCACCTGTCACCTGTCGAGAGCTGGGGGGCTCCTACACAGGTATTTTCTGAAATGAGTTGCAACAGATTTGGATTAGTGGTATTAGAGCAAAGGGGGCTGAGCACATATGCATGCCACACATTTCAGTTGCTTCCTTCGTAAAATCCAACATAATTTCCTTCCACATCATCTTTTAACAACGTGGATTATTTTACATTAAGACAATCCACCAGCGTTTGACTCCTGACTTCCAGACACACGTAATCCTCCAGGCCTGGGTTTAAAAACCCCTGAACCTAAAATAAAAACAGCACTTAAATCTGCGTTTATCTCTCCTAAAACCAGAAACATTTCTCATTCTGAATGACAAGCATGCATTATGTTCGCTTGTCATTGCAAACAGAAGGGGAGATAAAGTGTAAATCCTGTTGTAGTTCGTAATTATGGGGTGTGTCGAATCTTATCGGTCACACAGGGAGCTGGGAGGAGAAGAAGGAAATAATGTTATGCAATTATTAGTAAAGATAATATTATGACTCAGATAACACAGGTTTCTTTTTAAACTATGTGAGTCAATCAGTGCCTATGATGTGAAAAAATCCTCAGGTTACTTCTATCTCATGCACTGTTGGCTGATGTTTTCATACCATTGAGATCTTAAGTGTGGATCATTTACCGCTGGTTTCTGCACAGACACGACAGGCCAAACAAAAAGCAGAGGTACGTCTGCAGAGGGAGGTATAATGATCTTTATTATCATTATCAGTCGTCTGTGTTACGTAACCAGCATCATGGTCAAGAAGGGATCAAATGCAGACCTCCACAATTAAACAGAGAGAAACATAAAGAAACCCTTTAGTCTGATGTTAGTGGAAGTGAAAATCAATACTTTCTAAAAGGAAACAATTGATCTAAAAGTGCAAAAAAACTAAAACTTCCTTTTAGATTTTTAGTTTGCCAAACATTGCAGCACTAAAGACTAAATTGGTTCCAAGTATGGAGAGGAACAAATCAGATTTTTGAGGGTTTAAACGATAAAAACTGGAAAGTTCCAGCTGGCTGAAAAAGTTCTGATATGGGTCTAATAGAGCTGCTGTGTGAACACAGTCGAGGTTTTAGGCTCTTCAAACAGAAGCAATGAGATGATTGAATGTCTTTCAGATAAAATATTTCATTATTGTCTTGTAGTTCCGTCTAGCATCACAGAGCGCTGCTGTTACATCAGAGGTTTATCAGCTCTTTATGTTTGAGTCTGTACGTACAATTTTGACCATGGTTTAGTTTCCGAAAATCCACAATAAATTCAAGGTTTTGCACACAAAGAAAAATCATAGGAGCCATGTTTCCGATAATTAATACCCAGTGAAATAATTAGTTAAAAGCTGAAAATGATGAGCCCACGTAAACGTCTGATGACCAGAACTGTTGGGTTTAACTCATCAGCCTGGAAGGAACAGCAGGGAAAACTTCAACCAGAAGCATTCAGGAATCTGGGAGGATTTGTGGAGAAGGAGAGCTCATGATTAAAGAACCACAAAGGAACCCACAACTGCGTCTGCAGAACTTTGAAAGCCAACATGTATGATGGGACAACATAAGCTTCCCTGCGCGTCCCCCCCACCCCCGTTCGTCCCTGATGGACAGTCTTTGTGCTGCTGTTATGGTGGGGATTCCCAGCTTCAGCCACAGAGCCAGATATGGGAGTGTGGGAATGGAGCTGGGGCCTGGCAGCCTAACGAGGTCTTAGGCAGGAGGGGGAGCCCAGGCCAACCAGTGTAGCCCAGAGACGCTTATTCCAGTGGAGGAGGACGCCAGCGCTGTGTGTGAGCGAAACCCTCGGTCACTCATCCTCCCCATCGGTCAGGATTTAAAAAATGAAAAGAAAACACATCCTTGGATCTTCAGTGGTAAAAACACAGTCCTCTTTATCTTTAATAGTGCCTGTTACAAATATTCATGTGTGAGCGGAGCTTGGAGAACAGTAGACGCCTGATTTTAGGGGGGGTTGTTGATCAGAATAGCAAAACTCCATGGATATTTAAGTTCCTCCCTCGTATGTTCGCATTTCGGCTTCCCAGGCTTCATTTTGTCTTAAGTACTTTAAATACTCTATGCAACAAAATAAAAATATTTAGTTCTCACTCAATAATTATATTCCATGAAAAAATCTACGGATATTGAGCCGCGAACACACAAACCGCAGTTTCGTCTACAGGATGAGATTGTTGGCTTGACCGTGTAAAAAATCTGGCCCTGTCTTCTGCAGCTTAGTAAAAACAAGTTTTTCCCACTATCATTTCAGTTTGACTTGTGTCCAAGATAATAATAGCTACTTCAATTTAGTCTTTTCTGTGACACTAATTCACAACTCATGTCATCTCAAGACGCGCTACAATTAATTTCAGTCCAACTGATTCTATATATCAGTCAGTGCATCGAGTTCAGTGTAATCAAAAACGTTGAGTCTAAGAAAACCCAGGAGATTGAATTGAGTCAACAACTATCAGCATTAACCTTTGCTTAACCAACAGAGGCATTAGATAATAGATAATGTTGTTTTGTTGACTTTAGAATAATCCCTCATACTGAGCATGCATGCAGCGACAGTGGAGAAGAAAAACTCCCCTTTAACAGGAAGAAACCTCCACCGAAACTAGAACCTAGATCAATATGAGCGGCTGACTGGAAGTTTGAAGAGACCGAAGCAAAAAAATCAAAAGCACAGACGGCAAGTATTTTCTATTTTAGAGTAAATTAAAGAAAGAAATTTGGGGAGAGGAAGATCGATCCATTCTTCCATTCATCCAACGATTCTATGGATAGAAATGGACAGAGAGAAAACAGAGGGTTGACAGTGATATAACAGCCACTAATGCAGATTATAGAGTCGCAGAAGAAGAAAGTGAGAAGTCAGAATGTCTTCCAGCAGCAGAACTACAAAAATAGTTCAGGATAAACTAACTTAGAATGAGATTTGAAGTGACACTAAGTAACTTTCCAACCTTCATAAAATATCTTCATAACTTTTGTGATAATACGTCGACTTACAGCTCAGCTCGTTGAATGACGCCTCTGTCATGGCCTGAGGGGGTCCGTATCGCACCAAGCAACTTTGAGGAGGGTGGCAGGAACCCTGCCTTCCACACAAAACAACTACAAATGTTCTGACTGCTTTACTGCATATGTCACTTCCCCCGTTTCTGATCTCCATCATCATCATCTGACATTGTTTCACCACAATTAGATTCATCACCTCATCACTATTCATCCTTCACACAGACACTGGATACAGAAATGTACTTCAATCCAGGATCAGGATTTTACCACGCTAGGCGCTGGTGCTCATGGGAAATGGAGTCTTTCTTCAGGCAAATAAAAACACTGGGCAGCCAAAATTAACCAAAACTGAAACGTCTTTAGTGTTGATTTAAGAGATTTATAACCTGGAGAACTAGCATGATGATCCGACACCCTGAGGTCACTGTGGGTGACTGGAGCCGCCGGTTTTAGATCCAAGGCTGCGGGAGCTGAGCAGAGGTCTGCTTTTATTTACTGATGTCACAGACAGGAAATAGCAGATCTGCCGCCGCCATCTGCTAAAGTGATCGTGGCAGCTTGTCCAAGATCAAACCTGCTGGAGCAGACTCGTTTTACGACGCGTGGGCAGGCCGGGCGAAGCGCGGCAGGTGTGGGGAGGATATTTTTAGGTCCTTCTGCGGAGGAGGTAGGAATGATTGGCACACGTGTGGCTGGAAAAACCAGCTGACTGCAGAAATAACAACAACAGTGATAAAGAGGGAAAAACTCAAGGGAAGGCAGGATCTGTTCATGTTGCACACTACGTGGTCCAAAACGTGCTGTAACTCTGTGTTATTGGCCTGTGTAGGTATTTCATGGGAAATGAAGTAACTCCTGGCAGCAGCAGGATGTACACATGCCAGAGTAATATTTGCATTATTTATCCTTTTTTCTTTTGGCTGTAAACTTAAAGCTTTCACTGTGATGTAAACATGCAAACATTACGAGAACACTTTTTAATGTTTATGTTTGAGAGGAAGGGGCAAAGTAAGGCTACGTTTACACTCCAATGAATTACCTGGTTCTGATATTTTTCATGATTCTGCAGTCTCAACCGTCATTTTATCGCCTTTTATCCGACTTTTCCATCATCTGCGTGAGACGTGCGTCATAATTGTGCAGCAGAAGAAGCCAGACGTGCTAAATCTGGATGTAAAGAATGTCTGAAGCGAGCAGTGCTGAGTTTAGCTTTCTTCTTTTAGTCAGCTTCCTTCATCTTGTTCTGATCTTCCGTCCACAGACGGCGGCGTACGTCCATACTGACGTGAACATGGACGCTGCTGGGGGACGGCTACTTTCTTCTTCTTCTTCATGCTTTGGGGTTGTAAACCGTTCACACAGAAGTGAGATGGCGGTCTGTTTTAAGAACGACCAAGATTAACCAATAGATCTGAGCTGGTCCTGTTCTGTAGTTCCTGCTGAGAACTGGAGGAGTTTCCCCGTCTGAGTTTTGAGTTTGTTTCTGTGTGTGTTGAGAGCTTGATGTTGGCATTAAGCTGTCTGCAGGAAGCGGCAGCTCCACGCCGCTGGCCAACGCTCTCAGCTCCCTTCCTGTGTGCCGGGAGGCCGGCAGCCGCACGCACACACTCGCACACACTCACCCAGAGATGGAGCGGGCCAGAGCGTCCGCCTGGAGAGTCGGCCAACGAAACGAGAGAGCAAAGAAAGGCGGAGGGAGGAAGGGAGGGAGTTCAGCAGAGAGCAGCACTTTCCCACAGTCTGGGGATTTGACACATGGCTCTCACACATTCCTCAGTCCTGCCGCCGGCCGAGCACCAGCACTCAGGGAAGCAGGGAGAGAAAGAGACACGCTAGGCTTCAGGAGGACAGGGAGCATGCTCAATGTGTTCCACATTTGTGTGTGTTTGACTGGTGTTTGGCTCATGGGCCGGCGTTTAACCCTGACATTCTGACAGCCACCGTAAAGGCTGGTCAGGTGTTACTGTGCCCGAGCAGCACAGCATCATCATCGACTCCTAACATGTCAAAGTTGTCTTTAACAGGCTTGCAAGCATGGAAATGATTCAGAATATCGGTTGATAAATCAAATCAGGTAAAGTTTATTAGTATAGAGTAGAAGTACTTCACCAACAAGGCCTTTTAAACTGGTTTTAATGAAACAAATGACATAACCTATGAAAAAAACAACAAAGTACATTTCTAAATTTCTAAACCACCATAATCAAAAGTGATTACAGTAATAACTTTTAGTCTTTGAATGTAAACTAGAATGAATCAGTGTTTCAGTTCTTTTTTATCAATGACTTATTGAAACCAATGGGGTTTTATCCTTGATTTAAAGGAACCCTCCATCTTTGCAGAGATCTTGAGGTTTATTGCAGATTAGATTAGCGTTAAACCTGAGTGTTTCTTATCCATGTCTAGACCTGAGTGGTCTAGAAGGTTGATGGAGGAACAACAGTTATATGATTTTATTTTGTATTTTAAAGTCTCTTCTCTGAGCTCCAGGTTAGAACCCATGTTCTCCGCGTTCTGGATCAGCTGCTTCTGTCTGTGAAGATGCTGTTTTATCTCCACACTCAGATTTCAGGCCTGCAAAGAAAGCAGGTCACTTAATTTCTGCACAAACTAAAATCGACTCCTTCATCCCCTTTTAGACTAACGTCTACCACGTCCCTTCTTCACTTCACTCACCCGCCGGCTCATATTTCGGTGAATCGTCCTATAATTCTCCAAAGCAAGTTGACTTTGGAGTTGAAAATCTTACCGAATTGAGTTTTTTCAGTGGCTGCACGTTGTCTTAGTCTGAAACTGAATTGTTATCTGACTGTTGAGAAAGAACATCTTCTAAAAGACTCATTATGATGTTTTCCTCTAGTTCACCAAAGCTGAGGTAAAAGTGGAGCTGCTGCAAATATGTTTGTGCTGTTATTGTTACATCCAACCTGCTGGGGAATCTGTGCTCCTTTGCTGTGGTGTTAGAGCCGCTCTGTGTCACGGATATTCAGGAGAGGAAGTGAAACATCCGGGCATGAGGAGAGGATGAAGAGATGCATGCCACATCTTTCCCAAAGTACCGATCAGGATGTCCCTCTCTTCTTGTCGAGCTCCTTCCTCTTTCGAGCTGCGCTCACAGGTCGGGGTCAGCGTACGAGGCGCACAGTCGATGCTACTGGGAGGAAAACCTCTGTGATCCAGAACGAACAAAGATTTGATTGTAGGAAGATGACAACAAAGCCTCCCCTCGGAGAGATGCAGCGGCGGGGCCGAGCGGCTCTGCGTGTCCGTGACTCTTTGACTCAGCAGCTTCCTGCTAATTAAGAGCCGCAGGTCTCCTGCCTCTCAGCACATCCTCGGCCCGTCTGTGTCTCAGAGGCTGCAGAGGTCAGCTGGACGGGAGATAGGAAGGGATGGGTGGGAGAGAGCGTGTTTAAACTGATGCGTAAGATGAGGTTTGCGGCTGATCTGTAGGTGTGGTTTCATTTCTCATTTATCGCCAGTTTCTGTTTATGTTGCAAAGGAATCAGGAAACCAGCTGCCAAACAGTTTAGAGCACGGAAACAGATATTCACTGTGCAACTCATCATGTATGTGATCAACTAAACAGAACCTGTCTAGCAGAAGGAAGTAGGCTAAAAGACGTTCACGTCGGTTGTTTTATTTCAAGGGGGAAAAATGATTTAACAAAGAAAAGAAAGCATTTAAACTTTAACTTTAAGGCCCTTTTATGGAGTCTTTTATTTACCTAAAGACAAGAAAGTCTCTAAATTACATTTTTTTTTGTTGCTGATTGAGGCTGAGGTGCGATTAGAAGTATGAGCTTTTTTCAGAAAATTGTGACATGTTGTTGTTTTTATTCTTTATGCAGCACAAGGTGATGACTTTAAAGGTCTCAGACGCTTTAATATCATCTGAATAAAATGTTTCTCTAGGGCTAGTTGTGATTTCATCTGTGCTGAGCCGTCAGGGCCAGCAAGGCCTTCTCTGCTGGCCTAAATATCATTGGAAATCTAATGTGCTTATTTTTTCATAAATATGTATTAAATTATTCCCCGTAGTGTATTATCTTCATTTCATAGCTATCTTCTTGGTTGCGCTGCCGCCTGCTTCCAGTGTTGTTTATCTATGTTAGTGCCTTCATCCAATTCAGATTTAAGAGCGAAAGCGTTTGTTCGCTTAAACGAACTCAAACAGACAGTTTTGATAATCAGATTTTGAATTTGCGCCGTTGGGGTCCGCTAGCAGGTGTGATGTTGAATGTTCGCGTCCTGGTTGGTTACGCTCTAGTGAGAGGCGGAGCTACGAAAGGTAACGGTCCAAGCAGAAGCTGTTGTCCCGTTGGCGACTTGAAGGAGCTAAAAAGTTCCTTTTTGTTGATCTCGCTAACCCACAATGGCAGAAGCAGGAGAAGAGATTGATTTGGTCGCTGGTATAATTACGTCATTTTCAAAACGGAGGTTTAAACAAAAACTGGATATTATGAGGATAGGGTTAGCATTAGCATCAGCTAACACTATTAGCATTAGCGTCTGTGACGATAGAAAATGATTTATTGGTGGAACATATTGGAGTAATTGACGTATCCTTGACCAAAGAAATCAGGATGGACGTTGTGTTTAAACAAGCAGCTGTTTTGGTGAATTTATTTTGTTAGTATTAAATCAAGGTTAACAAAATAAACTGACAATTATATTAAACAATGAATGCTTGATGGTTCTGCAAGATATAATGTGGACACTGTGACTTCAGTGAAGGGGGTGAATTGTTTCTGCTTTATTTTATATGATATTGGAGGAACCATGGCGTCGTACTGATGGTATTAAGAGGTGGATTCCTACAGGTAGGACTATGTAAGACATCACCGAAGGCCTTGGCCTGACAAGCATGGCTCGCCACTGCTTATTAATAATTAGCAGTTTGGGTCAGTGAACCTAACCATTCCATAAACGATGTTATCTTTGTTGAAATCCCTTTTTAATGATCTGAAACATTTAAGTGTACATATAAAAAACAATATATAGGAATTTTCCTGTAAGAACTGTTAAAAGATGAGAAATGTTTGGTTCCTTGAAGTATCTGGGATGATAATACATTTTTTTTGGTTTGCAGACACCTGGATTTGTTGTGGGCGTGCTCTTCAGTGTAAATCTCTTTTTGTTGCGTTGTCGTTCCAAAGTGTGAATTTATGACCTCATAACCCATGACCTTTATGGGGCATCTGCTCTCCACTGAAGCTTGATGTTTTCAGAGATGGTCTAAGTGCTCCTTTCGTGTCCAGATGACTTCCCAGCGGAGGAAACGTCTCCATCAGTCGGCAGCAGAAGGAAAACGACTCACAAGCAATCCGAGTCTCAAAGTTTGTGCAACCTGGCTTTGATGTTTCCGTATGATGTTGTTCAGCTTGGTGGAAGCCGTGAACCACAAAACCGTCCGGTGTTTGTGAAGACGAGGATTAGTCTAGTCCTCCTAACGAGGCTTTTTTGATGTGAGGACCCAATTATTGCGGAGGAGCTTAAAGACACGGCGGGGGGTGTTGGTGTTGGATGGGCTCCATCCTCTGTGACGACTCCAACGACCTCGCCATCCACCTTTGAGTCTCATTAACACGGATCTGTCCCTCCATGCCTGATTGTTTTTAGTGCTGATGTTTAGGTTAAAGACGCCATGAAGAAGTTTCAGTTTTGGTCGATTTTGGCTGTCCAGTGTGGACAAAAGTGGTAGGAAGACTACATTTCCCATGAGCACCAGCGTATAGCGTGGTAAAATCCTGGTCAGGTGGATTGAAGTTCATTTCTGTTTCCAGTGTCTGTGTGAAGGATGAATAGTGATGAGGTGATGAATCTAATTGTGGTGAAACAATGTCAGATGATGATGTTGGAGATAAGAAACGGGGGAAGTGACGTATGCAGTAAAGCAGTCAGCACATTTGTAGTTGTTTTGTGTGAAAGGGTTCCTGCCACCCTCCTCAAAGTTGCTCAGTAAAGCGATACGGACCCCAACGGGCCATGACAGAGGCGTCATTCAACGATTTGTAAGTAGAGGTATGATCACAATAGTTATGAAAATATTTTATTGAGGTTGAAAAGTTAGTTAGTGTTGCTTTAAACAGCAAGTTGTTAGCATGTTTTTAATGTCTGCTGCTAATGTTTGCTAATTGTCATTACGCCACCTTTCAAAGGAAGTCTCACCCCAGAAGGGTAAAATTAAATTAAATTCTAAATATTTTGTTTAATCAAGCTAGGAAAATATTTTATGAAGGTTGAAAAGTGACTTAATGTTGCTTTAAAGGTCATTTTCATGATAAATAGGTGTGAACTGTAAGCACTAGACCAGAATAAATGATAGAAATGTGACGTTACATCCAGTAACTCAGCACAGACGAGCGCTCTGTGTGTGTGCGTCCAGATCAGGGTAACAAAAATCGCAAATCAAGAATTGGTTTATTCACATAGCGCCAATTTAGAACAGATGTCATGCTGAGGCACTTTACAAGGAAATCATAGATACATCATAAACAAATCAATTTAAGAAAGTTTCCACTCCAAACACTCCAAACGATGGATACAGCATAATCACTGGGCAGCAACCACCTGAGCTGTTGACCTGTGCAGCTCACCCAGGGTTATCATGACATTTGCATTTATGTATTTAGCGGACGATTTTATCCAAAGCGACTTACAAAAGATGGTTGAACGTTGAACTGCAACACAGTTTACAAACTATAAGTTGCCTTCGGTATCCTGGAAGACCATTTAACATTACCTACGGCCTTTGGCCTGTATTTGTAATCATGTTTCAGTAAAAATGGCTGCAGATCTTTTAGTGTTTAATTTCTCGCTCAGCTGATTCCGTCTGGACTTTGACTAGGCCGATACTATAACATATAATAATGTGCAGGTGATGATGGAGACAGATTTAGTAGCACATCTGGAAGGGGTGAAAAGATCAGAACTGCTTCAGACTGGAGTGAAACGTTTAGTCACAACAACAGAGACCTGAGCTTGGTGTGATTTTGAATAAATGCTGTTCATGTTGTTTTGCCCATATTTGTCAATTCCAATATCCAGAAACCAAAGAAAGCTGGGAGGTCTCATTCTAATTCTATGTGCAAAAACAAATCAAACATCCTCAGTTTCCTGGAGGCGAGAAGCACGAAGGAGACTGGAGAGAAAAGAGGCAGCTAAGAGGCTCGGCCACGGTTTAGGCCCGTATCTGAGAGAGGGTAAATATTTGGCTTGTGGGAAGGGGAGAGGTGGAGTTTGTTAGTGAACATGCAAAGTGTGAGAGGACGTCTGGCTGCGCGTTCCGTGCCAATATTGTTTGTACAAGACGAGTGTGAGGTGGAGTGTGAGTATTAGTGTGAGCAAAAATATACACATACTTCTGCTGAGCGTGTGTGTGTGTGTGTGTGTGTGTGTGTGTGTGTGTGTGTGTGT
>JAVLVB010000668.1:770460-780460 GCA_032876305.1 Orestias chungarensis
AGAACGTCACTGGAAGCATCTCAGCCCATGTTCTCATCCAAGAAGCTGTCTCAGCTAACAGAACGCCAGACCAGGTGTGGCTACTATGGAGAGAAGAACACTAAGAGAAAACAAAAGGTTAACAAGGTTGAAATAACGGTAACTAAGTAGATTGGACAAAGGAAGAAAGTAGCAGAGAGAGAAGTGGTCAGATTGTCCTTCAGCAGTCTAAGCCTATAGCAGCAGATCTATAGAAATACCTTAAATAACCTCAATAAATAGAGATGGGGGAGCAGTAACCTGTGTGTGAAGCCTCAGAGAGGATCTGCTGAGAAAGCGTTGGTCCCACCGTGGCCGTAAAGAGTCTCTTGTTTCCATCTTGTCTCCTGTAGCATCTCTGGGCTGAAGTGGGCGAGTGAGAACGTCCTCCAGCCTGGACAAGATGTAAGTCGTTAACTCTCTCCTTTTGATGTCCTTCCCATCTCTCCCATCTCCCTCCTGTCCGCTCCACTTATCTTTTCCCTCGACCATAAACGCTGTGAACAGATCCCTGCTGCTGTCCTGCTGTAAAGGGCCCCTCTCTGAAAAACGGGCCCCCGCTTGGAGGAGCGGGGAACATGAAAGGAGCGAACTAACTACAGGGGATGGATGCATTCCACTGCAACTCGACCTGCCACCGCCGCCGCCGCCCGGTGGCGTGGCGGGAGGGGGGGGACGCGCAGCGAGGCGCACCGACGCCTCAAAGTGAGGTGGAGGGGGTGCGGGGGTGCATATCTGGGCCCCCTCAGATCAGGCATGCAGCAAGCAGCACTTGACCTTTTGCAGGACTAACGGAATATGACAGCCGTGAAGCCGACGGGGGGAAGGTGGCGGGGCCTGAGGAGGGGAGATGTGAGCGCAGAGACAAAAGCCACACAAAGTGCAGCCTGCCACCGAATCAGTTGGTTTGCAATCAACGTCAGTCAAACACCCCCCCACCCCGCCGGGACAGTTTGATTTTCACTTTTCAAATGAGGCGTTTATTTTTGGACTGATAACAGGGCTGGCTAAATTGAAATTGGCAGCTCGACAATCTACAGATAATAGTCAGCTACGCAGGAGATCATGTGACGGGCCCTTTTAGTTTGCCTAAACCAACCCCCCCATTCCACCCCATGACCCACCCGCGCTACAGAGGAAGACGAGGAAAAGGGATAATCTTAGCAACAATCAGAGAACGCTGAGAAGGCAAAAAAAAAAGGAACTTAAACTGATGGGAAGAAGAACGAAAGGAGGGGAGAAAGTCTCGGTTTGAGTAATTTGCTGATGATTGGGGGGGGTATGGGGCGTATGGGGCGGGGTGTACAGGAGAGGTGAGGAGAGAAAGAAGGGAATTACTTTAATGTTTCTGGCAGCATACCAGCCGAGGTCTCAAGGTTATCCCGGCTTTTCAAAAATCCCACGGGAAAGGTGGAGAGCTGAGGGCCGTGGGGGGGGCTTGGCTCCACAGTTTGTATTGGGGGGGGCGGGGTAAGGTTGGCCTTGGCCCAGGTAGGAGGAGGAGCTGAGGACGCGGCTCTGAGGCTTTGCAGCTGAACGCCAAGGTTTCATAAATGAAATGAATCCTACAGGGAAGTTGTTTCTATGCAGTGATTATTAAAGGAGAAGTTCTCACTGCAGGTGTTTGATGCTCTGATGTTTTCACTGAAATCTGACTTTTGTTTTGAATAAATGTGATCATCAGACGTCTGCATGGACGGTTTACGTCACCCCAAAACGAGTAGAAGAAGAACGTGGACGTCCCCCAGCAGCGGCCATGTTTACATCAGTGACAACGCCGTCTGTGGACGGAGGTTAAAGACGTCAAAGCGACTGGAGCCGACCGATTCATCACAAGATCAGAGGAAGAAAAAAGAAAGCCAAACTCGGCACTGCTTGCTTCGGACACAGTTTACGTCAAGATTTACAGAATGGCTTCACATCTGTCAGTGTTGTTTCTCTACCCGTTCAGTTTCTCTCAGATTAGATGTAGAGCATCTATAAACACAAACTTGTCACCTCTTCCCATTTCTCTCCGGACTTTGACTAGGCCATTCTGACACAATCATATGATTTCATCAAAAACGATTCTATTCAAATACATAACAAACAAAATAATAACATTAACTCAGTGGGACTTTTTTGCTGCTTTACTTCCTGTCCTTTTTTAAGCTACCCCCTCTTTCCCCACAACAAATTTACTCATCGTTCTCCCTCAACTGCTGTTAACTTTTTACTTTTCTCTAAGTTACAAAAGCAGCTCTGGATCACTTTCTCTGCTTCGTCTTTTCTGTCTCTTCTCTGTCTTCGACCCTCAGTTCATCATGGCAGACGGTCGCTCAGGTTCTGGTTCTGCTGGAGGTTAAAGGGAGTTGTTCCTCTCCACTGTAGCTGCGGGAGTGACACTCTGCTGGGTTTCCTTAGATATGAATACATATAAGCTAATCTTCCTGATGAACTGATGGGTTGTTTGTTAACTAGGATTATTTGTAATGAATAGATGATTGGACTGAAATGATTTCTCCGGTAAATTTGAATGAGATCATAAAGGTTTGTTGCCTTGCTCAAGGACACTCCAACAACTCAAATGTTTCTCCAAATGCGTTTTTTTTATTTTATTTCTTCCATCTTTCATAGAAATAAAAAACAATCTGCTGCAAAATCCAGACTTTAGCACTTTAGCTTTTTCTTTTTAATGCATTATCTTCCCTCTGGGGTAGAACTGGAGAAACTACTGAAACAAGGTTTGATTTGTTGGGAAGACTAAACCTCCTCTTTGAACCAGCATTAACCCCAAACTTCTCTGTTCTCCATCAAAGAGATAAGGACCATCGACGCCGCAGAGTGAACCGCCGCTGGTTCATCCTGATGTGCCGTTGGAGTTGTTTAGAGGTTTCTGTATTTGTTTACACCAGAGTTGGCTCATTAAAGATAATTGATTCACAGTTAGCTGTGCCAGGCCCAGCTCACTTCCATCAACAAACCCTCTCGACAGCGACTCTTCTGTTTGTTTGTGTTTAATGTGGATCCAATCATAAGTGATGGGATAAACGATAATGAACATATAGAAATCCAGCAGCCCTGACTAAACTCTGAAGGCATTTATTTGGGTCTAAGGAGCAAAACAGGAAGATCCTTTCTAACAGGAATGCAAAAAGAATGAAACAAATGAATCTATTAGTTTAGCACATTTTTATCCCATTAAAAGTCCTTTATGTAAAATAAAAATGCTTTAGATTAATGTTCAGAGTTTTCAGATAGATAAATAGATAGATAGATAGATAGATAGATAGATAGATAGATAGATAGATAGATAGATAGATAGATAGATAGATAGATAGATAGATAGATAGATAGATAGATAGAACACTTTTGAAATTTAATAATTATTATACTAGCGTGCAGCAAAAACTTTACCTTGGGTAGAATGCAAATAATTATTCAATAATTACTTTTCTAATAAAATATCATTTATAAGTTTGAGCTAATATAATTTAAACAAAAATAACTACAATGCAGTTTATAAATAATTACAATTTTAAGTAAACTTTATTATATACAAAACTACATACAGTTGTTTTGTATTAATATTCTATAGTATAATATTTGTTTTGCACATGTTAATTTTGCCTAGTCACATTTTGTGTGATTGTCCTTTTTTCCATTTTCTCTTTTTTTCTTTTTTTTCCCCTTTTTTCTCTTTATTTCCTTTTTTTCTTTTTTCCCCTTTTTTTCTTTTTTCCCCTTTTTTCCTTTTTACCCTTTTTGTAAAGTGCATCTAGTCTAGCGTTAATTTCAAATATTATAAGACTCTGGGAACTTGGATTAAAATGAAGTTTAGCTGTTATATTCAGGTGGATCTTCTGCAAACGACTTCATTTCTAACTTCACTCATGCGGCGCTGCACCACGGCAACACAGTTTTCATTAAAAAAGAAGTAAGACTGTAAACTTTTAACCAAAGTCTCCTAAATTCTTTATCTGGACTCGCGTCTTCAGCTCAGCTGTTCAGAAACGCGTCCGCGATTCAGAGCATCCAGTACAACCGCGGCTCATTTGCATGAGTGGCCTTCACCCCCCACTCTCTCATCACAAAGAAGCTACAGAAGATGTATTCCCAGTTCGCTCCAGCCTCGGGCGTGCTAACCAGAGACTCGGGCCAACACGCTGGTGCTCTCCCCAACCACTTCCTGTTCACTGCTGCTGGGTTTGACTCACCGTGACCTCCGACCTCTTCCACGCTACACAGCCTCCCTCACACATGCAAATAGCGGCGGTCTGCACCAAGAGGCATTAAAAAAAGGGAAAAGATGGAGGGAAAGAGAAAGAACAAGTAAACAGAGCGTTGTGGATGGATGGAGGCTGAGGGAGCGGGCGCTGGAGAGGAGACCCCCCCCCTCTGAAGTGGAAGGAGGCCATGGCAGCTGTCTGGGGAGCCTCGGCCTGAAAACAGCTCCCAGTCTGAGCCAGCTGAACGGATCCCGGTTCCTGTGTCTGCGAGGCTCACAGTGACCCACGCTGATCTCTCTGAGTGTTGCTGTTCATGCATGCTCTGGCTCGTACGGGGAAAACCGGCACCTTCACTGTGCGCTTAATGCTTTCCTTGCTCCCAGGCTGCTTGGGGCTCTTCGGTTTGTGCGTCTGAGGGGAGGCAGTGATGCGATGTGTGCGGCTGCATCTGGAGAGCCTCCAAAAAGGAAAAAAAACCACCCTGGTCTCCTCTCCTCTGTTCTCTGCGCTCGGAGGATCTGTCAGTTCTCCTCCTCCTCTGTCTCTCTTTGATCCTGCTCTCCCAGCCTTGGCTGGCCTCGCTAACAGCAGCTGAGCACAGGTCCTGCTTCACTCCCACTACAACAACACACATCCACTCCGCACTGGGATGAAGCGGCGGAGCGCACACACACCCACCCACACACACTTTCACCCGCTGCTTCACTTAGCGCTCTGTAGCGCACTCACTAACACTCGCCTATCGTCTCGTGTAAGTCGACCAAGCTAATCGCTTTCGCACGGCGCTCTGTAAACTGTAACCAGGCGCTCACACCCCGGGTGATGGGTCACTCTGGCTGACTGCGGGTGAAGCTCCCGCTAACCAAAACTACACTTGTGTTAGCAGAAGATACTAAATTGCACATTTGATCACAGCTTCTCTCCACCGCGGGCATTTTAAAGGCGTCCTGATGTAAACACGTGACACGTTTGGGTTTCAAAACCCTGGTAGACTTTGTCCAAACTCCGTCCTCCAGACCCGTCTGTCCTGCAGGTTTTAGCTGCTTCAACACGCCTGAACTACATGAACGGCTCATTTCCAGGCTTTTTTTTTTTTACCAAACCTGGTGGCGCTGGATCATTTGATGCAGCAGGACCACATCTCTGGAGAGAGTTGCTTTTGGGTCCTTCTGAATGGTTTAGTTCTGTTTTCCAGTTATTCCTTTATAGAAATATAAACGCGTCTCATCAACCCTCTTTTTGTACAATGTTGGATGAAACTGAGAGAGCGGCTCAGCTTTATTCGGTTTCAGCGCTAGTTTCGTGTCCCTCAAATTAGCCAAAGAACGTCGGACGCTCCGAACACTCTGGTCACAACACGCCGCGAGACTTTTCGACGCTCTTCGTCAACTTTGCATGTAAACCAGACGCTCTTGACGCTCCGGACACTTTTGGTGTCAGTAGAAACCGCTAAGTCCATCTCAGTCTCTGTGTCACTTAATCGTGTTTACATCTGACCGTGGAGAGTCTGCATGGTCGGGTCCAAGTGCAGAAATCAGTTCTCACCGTCGCAATTGTAAGAGTAAAACAATAACGTCTTAGAGTCGCGCTTGTAACCTGTGACTCCGCCCCCCCTCCTAGCCAATCAGTGACAGTCTTCTGACGTCAGCCGCCCCATGAGCTGTAGATCTCTGCGTCTCCTCCAGAGTTACAGTCCAGGGTCAACGCTGAACCTCGGAAGCTTGTGAACGCAAGACGCCGCCATGTTTTAGAGGCTTCTACTTTCGTTTAAAGGCGACAGATCAACCGAAATTCAAAGAGATGCTCGCTGTACTGGACGTAGGAAACATTGAGATTCATGAGAGAATTTTATCAGCAACACAAAAATCATTATTTGTATTTTCTGCTCCCATTTAACCTCAGTGATGAGGCTCCAGGGGGGGACTGACTGCTGCCACCGTCGGTCTGCATGCAGGGATTTCAACAGACTTCCATCCACAGTTTGCATTTCCGCCCTCTGGTAGCGACAGCTTACACATTAATGGAGGCATGGAGACTCTTTCTCCCATAATAAACACACAGGTCGTGTTTTGGCCGAGTGCACTATTATGGCACGGCGGTCCAATCTCAAGAGACATCAATAAAGATACCAGTCCTGGGAAAATGTGAGCAGAGGTATGAAAAGAGGAAGAGGGAGATAAAAGGATAGAGTGCTGATAAAAAACCGAGAGATAAGAGCAGAAGAGATAAGAAAGTGTCGCTGGCGAGAGTTCACTTTTGGATCCTCGTGGTGTTTCTGAACGATTCCTGACAGGAAGCCACGATCTGGTGGTTTTATCCTCCAATCGTCTCGCAGCACGGCTCCCTCAAAGGGTTCAACAAAAGAGAGCCGCGGTTCCCATGGACCGCCGCGCAGGTAACTGGCCAGGTGGCCAGATAAGAGACAGCACAGGCAGGGGCCACCTGAGCCAGGGGCCACCAGGGGCCACAGCTCCGAGCCCCGTAGAGAGTTCTGGCAGCATGAGCGTGAGAAAGTCACTCAGGCGGAGAACGGTTTTGCAGACTCTGTTCTGGGCATAAAGGGGCCAAAGATGAGTCAGGTGCGCAGCTCGTACCAGCAGGGAGCTGCGCATGCGCGGTGGGACGCAGGGACAGGTTTCATTAGGAAAAGACTAATAAAAATCACGACTGAAGCCAGACAGCAAACCATCAACTCTCAGATTGAAATGTTGAACAATAATAGCCAGAGATAAAATAATAACAATGAATGTTTCAATCATTCAATCATGCCCAAAATGCTCCTGTCATGTTTTCTATTGAGATTGTGAGATTATAACGCTTATAGTAAATTTGCATATTTTGCTAATTCTATCCATCCATCCATCCATCCATCTATCCATCCATCCATCCATCCATCCATCCATCCATCCATCCATCCATCCATCCATCTATCTATCTATCTATCTATCTATCTATCTATCTATCTATCTATCTATCTATCTATCTATCTATCTATCTATCTATCTATCCATCCATCCATCCATCCATCCATCCATCCATCCATCCATCCATCCATCTATCCATCCTATAAATATATGTGATCAGCTATAACTATAGCTGCATTTCTGTGGTAGCAGCCTTGGCCAGATGACAGGAGACGCGCTCCGCGGCGTCGCTTCTGCGCAGACTCGAGAAACCCGCGTTTTGCGGCGAACCGCCGGCGACGCCCCGCAGGTCCGGGGCGGCAGGCCGGCGGAGGAGCGGCTTCCCCCGGGCGCCTGCGCGCCACGTGTCGCGGTCTGAGCTCCAGCTGGGCGTGTGCGAGCGCGCAGTCCAACCCGTGCGTGTGACTGTTTCTCATCATCGACTCACGTCGCGCGCGGCTCGTGTTTCTGAAAGCTTTAATAAAAACAACAAAATCCGGAAAGAAAAAGTTGATTTTCCTATTCTGATCATCTCACTGTTGGATTTAAGGAGCAGGAATGAAATGTTTGTACTTTGTTAGTGTTTTAAACTTCTGGTTTTACCTGCAGGTGAAATTTGTTCAGCTGACAAATGCACCTATAATTAGGAAGTTTGATGAATGCTCAGAGATGATTGAATCAAACAAGATCCATTCTTACTGGAAAGTCATTTCTGTCTGCTTCCAACGAATCTGACACATTTCTAACAACCGTTCGCGTTTCTGGATGAGACTGAGGTTCTGGTTCTGAGCGTCCCTGGTGGAGCAGCAGATCCTCCAGGATCCTCCAGGATCTGCTCCATAAACTGCTCCCATCTGACTGCAGTAAAGATAAGGAAATGAAATTATGACCTGGTATCTACCAAAGCCCTGCGCGCCGTGGAGGAGGAAGAGGCTGGGGGGCGTGGCCTGCGCAGGCTCGGTTCTGGCAGCCTGGTCCAGCTCCCTGAGTGGGCGTGGTTTTCCCAGGCTTTTAAAACAGCAGCTGCTATTTACCGTCCCTCTAATGTAAACCAGCAACCCCCCCACAGCCAAAAACCTCCACCCAGCGCGCACTCATAAAACCTCTTGGCACGTGCTCCACCTTCGCGGCGCGGCGCGTGATAAAGTGGCTGTGGCGCAAGTGCTGCGTGGAGCCGCGGGGCTGTGCGCGCGCAGGGTCGCGCCGGGCCCGGAGGTCAGCCTGTCATGTGGTTTCCTCATGAGGTTTCCACTCGTCGGGAACTGACGTCTCACGTTGATTCCTGCACAGATGTGATTATTCCAGTTAGCTGGGAAGGAAAAGGAACAGCAACGGGCCGGCCTGAGGCATAAGAACACTCTGCCTCCTCTCTGAAGGGTCTCCCCCAGCTCCTGATGCTCAGTTTTAAATGTGAAAACCTGCAAGATGTTCACGTCACTAACGATGAACGTCACCCGCAGAACAAGACGAAGGAAGCTGAGAGAAGAAACAAAGCTAAGCTCGGCACCGCTCGCTTCGGACGTTGCATCTCAGATTCACGTCTGGCTTCTTCACGCTGATGAAGGAAAACCTGGATAAACGTGTCATGGATGCTGTGAAAACTATCAGACATTTATAAGATGCTGAACCAAATTTGATTTTTGCACAAGTCTTAATTTGGTTGCTTTATCTGCTGTGTGAACTTTTGGAGATCCTCTGGGTTAACAGGCTTAAAACGTTTGGTTATTCTGAAGGAATCTAATTTAATAAATGAAAAGCGTCTTTGCAGCTTTTCTATATATATATATTTTACAGGATGATGCAACATCTCTGCACTTTTGTCTCAACTGTGACAAAAGCAGATGAATAAATAATTGTAGACCCTGAATTCTTAGCATTACTCAAAAATGTATTAATTAGCGGGCATCAGCACTTTAACACAGGCTCTGTTCAACTCATCACATGTAATCCTAAAGAACAAAACACGGTGGTGGCAGCATCATGCTGTGGGAATGCTTGCTGGTGCATCTCTTTACAATCTTTTTTTATGCACGAATTTAAGAAAATAAAACAAACAAAAAAGATGTTTTAAATCAAATGAGGAGATTTTGGTTTTATTGGCATAAAAATGCAATTCTGTAATGGACAGGGGCGTGGCTATGGGTGGACAGTGATGGGCGTGGTCACATCTGTGTAGTTCCAGGGTCCACCCAATAAGATTTTGGGGTGTCATCAAATAAAATAAAGCAGCTTATCTGTGATTAAAAGGAAACTTCCATGTTTGGATCTGCTGCGATCGGCTAGTTTATACAACGTATGACCTCTGAACTCTGCAGACATGCAGGCTTAGTGTTTTTACTCATAAATCCTTTTATTGAGCCAAAAAAACCTCTAAACTGCTGAGCAACCTGAACAAACACATGAGCAAAAAAACCACGTTTATATTTCATTAGTTTGTGGTGAATTTACACCTGGACGGTCTAAAGTGTGGCGGCTTGGCCGGAGCTCTGGCTGTGACCCGCGCCGCTGCTCCTCTCTCTGAGCCGCTCCGCTCCGCTCCTGGAGGTGACTGACGGCTGCAGGCTCCGCCTCCCATTGGCCGCCAGCTGCACGAGGCCGGCAGCCAATGGGAGCCCGCCGACCACGAGCCGTCCTCCCTCGGGGCCTCGTGTCCCTCGCGCTGATTGGCTGAAAGTTACTGTGGGAAAGAAAGTTTGGGAAGTTTCACACGAGCCGCTCGCGTGCAGTGGGAGATATAAATACGAGGCGCGCGCGGCGAGGGCGACAGACAAGCGCGTCCGCGGCTGCGCGCCACGCAAGGATCTGATCTGAGCTGCCTGGATTTGTTCCCGCACGCAGTCGGACTCTAAGCTCGCCGTTTTCTCCCCGGAT
>JAVLVB010000668.1:785356-797122 GCA_032876305.1 Orestias chungarensis
CCCTCGCCTTCTCCTGCAGTTGCAAGGCAAGGCTGTTTTTCTGGCAGGAAGTGAATAGTTCCCAGATGAGCGCAGGAACCAGAGAGGTCGTGAGAAAGAGGCAAACCCCCCCGCCCTCACTCTGCAGGCCCGGCTTGCTGCCAGCCGCCGGGGGGGATGTGGGAGAGCGCCTCTCTGACACACGCATCAACCCTGTTGGCCTGACTGCCCGCCCGCCCGAACGCTGGGGCCCCCAGCCTGACAGATGGGGCCAGCTGCCACCGAGCCAGGCAGGCAGGCAGGCAGGCAGGCAGGCAGGCGGGCGGGCGGCGCTGCTCGGTCAGAAGGCCTGGCGTGGAGGGAAGGGAAAGCCGTGGGAGGGGAGGACGAGGGGTTGGGCCGGGTTGTGAGTTCGCACTTAGAATCCTGACCCAGGCGTGCTTCATGCGTCATGGTCCGGTCTGCAGCTTCACTTTCACAGGTTTTAACACCTTTATGATCCATTTTCACAGATTTTGGTCGCCCTGCGAGCGAGCGAGCACACGCACTCTCTCCTCTCTCTCTCCTAGATGATCACTCCGTTCCCAGTCGGGCCTTTTCTCTCTTTGCTTCTACGATCTCTGAACCAGCGTTTACGCCGTTACTGGATGTGGTCAGACCCGGTTAATAAGTCTGTATGTTCATGGACGTTACACAACATGGACAGGAAGCAACTTATTCAATAAAACCAACTAAACCAGGGGTGCCCACACTTTTCCAGCTTGAGAGCAACTTAAAACACGACCATTACAAAGGCATCTACCAATGCCCCCCCTAAAATAAATACACCTACTTATTTTATATTATTTAAATAATTTTATTCTATATTTTGTCCTTTCAGGATGAAGTACACTTTAATAGAAATTAAATTTAATCTGTGACACAAATGAGTTTGTTTTGCATGAATGCATCAACCCACTGTGGAACGTGTGTACGTAGTATATCCGGTCTATGTCGATTTCAGGGGGTTTGGAGCTGCCCTGGGCTCTGGCTCCCCTAGCTCCGCCTCTGCTAAGAGAGACTGGTAGACTCGCTACGCGACACCTTAGTTTGCTAAGGCGGCTAACTCAAAGCTAAGTATGTGGAGAGAAAGAAGATGTAGAACACGTACTGATAAACTGTAAAACATATGAACCTGAAAGGGAGAAACTGAGAAGAATGGTTGGTCAAGAATGGAGTCTTAAAGGAATATTGGGAAATGAAGGAAACATCATGGATATTTATTTATCTTCAGGATACAAAATTAAAAAATAGAATTTGACCGATGTAAAGTAATGTTGCTACGCACTCATGCTCCTGGCACGGCCCCTCTGTCAAATTTTTGAACCCATTCTGGCCCGCAAGTTAAAAAGTTTGCCCATCCCTGATCTAGCTCTTTCCATCAACATTCAAGAATTATTGACCTATAGAAGCTCCTTTCCATCCCTGGTGCTCAGGTCCGACTGTCCTGCACGGTTTGAGACGGGCCTCCTGTCCGAGCACGCCTGAATCCGATGACCGCATCCCCTCCGTGTCTCTCGGCTGCTTCTCTGACCAGCTCTTCTGGTCTGGAACATGCTGGTGCTGTTTTTCAGATGATTGACCGAACATGGGCGTAACAAGACAACCAGTGGTCAGGACATTACTTTGACCCGTCTGCAGTGTTTGTCTCAACAGTGTTTCTTTTATCAGTCTCTTGGTTTCCTCATCTCAGACAGCAGAGATATTGCAGCCAGCTAAATAAACCCTTTGTTTCAACAAAATGATGACAGAAAGTGACAGAAAGTAGATCCTATTCGGTCAAATGTAGCAGTAATGCGATCACAATGTTGTTCAGGATAGAAATAAAACTAAAGAGCTTTAAAATAATAGCATCAGCAGCTTTTTATCATCTAAAAACACAGTAGAATAAAAGGAATAGCCAGACTCAGGCTGTGTTCATTCAGCAGGCTTAAAAAAGTAGCTTGTGTTTTCTTTAATGTAAAGAATTTTAACTTATGTTCTTCATAAAGAAGTCAAGTATCTGCTGACTGATCAAAAGTACCAGTATTTATAAAAATCCATTCGTTGTTTTGTTCTCAGTACTAGAAATTTCAATTATTGTTTCCTAAACTGCAAAAACGATTTCTTTACTTTAGCTTGTTTTTATTCCCCCCCCCCCCAGTACATAAACTCCAACAATGCTACACAATGAAGGTTGGAACCCTGAACAACTTAAATTAAATGTTTAGGTTTCTCTCATTTTTCGTGCACTTAACGCACGACTTGGTGATTCTACCCTGGAAACCTGCGGTCTTACATGAGGCTAATAATAAAGAGCATATTCCCTCCATTAAAGCTGATGTTGTCAGGGAAAAGAGAGAGAGGGGGGGTTAAGATAGCAAAAGGCCAACCAGATCACATGGATTTAATCTTCCCCTCCACTATTATTAGTGCACCAGTCATAAAAGTTATTTTGTCCCATTACTTTATGACTCCGTCCCCGTTTAACTGCAGACAACAGGCCTCCCTCCTCCGCGCCGCCGCTTCCCAGAGTTCCCGCCGCTCTTTCCCATACCGTCTTTGTCTCCTGCGAGCCCGGCACCAAGCCGGGCTCCTATGGTAACCTGCGGGCCCAGTAAACAGGACAAGCTGTGCGCCCACTCCTCTTGGCTCACCGTGCGTGACAACAGAAACCCCCGCCAGAGGCTCGCCACCGCCGGCCCATTCACATGTCAGCCGTGCCGTTTGAAGTCGCGGGCCACTATGCAAATCCACGGTGTTTCTCAGCGCTCACACGCACTCCAGAACAAGAGCACCGGCTAAAGGTGGTCCTGTGATGCTGGATGATGGCTTCTTTTATGTGCTCCAGCCTTTGGTTAAGGCTTTCTTTCATCCCTCGGGTCCATTCTCACAGTTTTAATGTGACTGCGGCGTGTAGTTCTCCAGCAGAACATGGCGTCCATACGCGTCTGTCAGTCGAGAGGTTGGCACGTCGCTCGGCTCTGAGCGGCGACAGTGACGACCCCATCACACTGCGCCTTTGTTCGAACCCCAAGGCAAGTTGAGAATGGAGGTCTCCCTCCTTCGGAGACCGTCACAACAAACAAGTGGAAGAGGCAAACAAGTTCCCACCGCACCGCGGTCCAAACAACTGCCAGCGGTGAGAGTCGGGCTCGGTTGTGATGATTCACAAAGAGCCTCTTCATGAACTGCTGAAGGGAACCTGCCTGATCTCTCAAAGCCAGGACGTCCCATGGCGGACTAACAAGCCCAGAACCTTTACTTTATGAAACCACCAAATCTAACTGACGTGCTGCTGATATATAAAGGGCTAGACTGAGTTTTGTGATTGTAGGATAATTGCTGTGCTTTATTGCTTAATTGCTGAGACCAACAACTCACCTTCAGATGAAGGAAAAGCAAATCAGGGCTCAAGAACGACAGAGTAGACTAAGGCTCAAGTCTAAAATAAAAGTAAAAGTTTGGTTACGTTTGTTCTGTTCGTTTTCACTACAACAGACAAACTTTTCTCTGATAAATCCAGAGTGTAAAGATTAATAGATTTCACCTGTTTGTAGCTCGATCTATCAAAATCCAGCCGGTCTGTGAAGCAGGGTCGGAACTAGGGGGGGTCCAAGGGTGGCCTACTCTCAAATGGGATCTGAACCTGTAAAGCAACATTAGAGAAGTTTCTGATTCGGCCGACAGAAGCGGTAGAAAGACTGCATTTCCCATGAGCACCAGCACATAGAGTGGTAAAATCCTGATCAGTTGGATTGTAGTTCATTTCTGTCTCCTGATCAGTTGGATTGTAGTTCATTTCTGTTTCCAGTGTCTGTGTGAAGGATGAATAGTGATGAGGTGATGAATCTAATTGTGGTGAAACCATGTCAGATGATGATGTTGGGGATAAGAAACGGGGGAAGTGACGTATGCAGTAAAGCAGTCAGCACATTTGTAGATGTTCAGTGCGGAAGGGTTCCTCCCACCCTCCTCAAAGTTGCTTAGTGCCGGTTAAAGTGATACAGACCCTCTCGGGCCATGACAGAAACGTCATTCAACGAGCTGTAAGTCGACGTATGATCGAAAAAGTTATAAAAATGTTTAATGAAGGTTGAAAAGTTACTTAGTGTTGCTTTAAGAATTACAAACTCTCATTTTCTTTTACTGTAGAAGAAGTTAAACTTAAAAGGCAGTGACTTTTTTTTATGTTTGAAAAGTTTCCAATTTTAATTAGAAATAAGAAGGAAGGTTGGTTAGCTGGGACATAAATTATGGAGCAACTTTCACTAACATTTGTTGCCCAACTATAATTGTTGAATCTGCGATTTAGCTCATAACTAGACTATAACCAAAAATTAAAATTAAAAATAAGACAGAAATAAAGAAAAAGCTGCTTTTCTCAGCTCCAGCTGACATGGATGAGTTTGTAAATGTAACTTACAGACAGCGGTGCACAGTTTTATTAATCGTATTTTGTTTATAATTTGTAAAAATCAAAAGTTAAAAGACAAAAATCCCTGTTGTAGGTGTGGAGACGATTAAAGGAGTGTTAAAATACAAAAACTATATTCCCTAAAAATTTGACCTTTTCTTCTTCTTCTATGTCTGCAGAAACTTGACTTTTCTTGTTTGTTTCAGTTCGGCTGCTGATTCTTTGCTGCGCGCCACCGTTGGGGAACGTTGCATCATGTTGGCATTCAGAGACATGAAATGGCATCATCCCACCTTCTCCTTCTCTATCTGTACAGAAGCGGCATGAATGGTGACGTGGACCAGAGCTTAATCCTCTTTATGGTTTTGGCTGCAGTGGCAGGAACCACAGAGGAGCTGGTCGCAGAGATATGACCACCAGGCGCAGATTAGACAAAGGAGCCCATGTGTGTGTGAAGGTCTGCACAATAACGACTTCGTCTGGGTCGTTTAGAGGGTGTGAGTGGATGATGCCGAGTGTTAGGATGTTGATCATCTTTCTAAACACATGAAAGAAGCCTGAGTGGGAATTTTTTAAAAGACGGAGTGTGTGTGTGTGTGTGTGTGTGTGTGTGTGTGTGTGTGTGTGTGTGTGTGTGTGTGTGTGTGTGTGTGTGTGTGTGTGTGTGTGTGTGCCCTTCCCTCCCACCTCATTTGCATGAGCAACTTCATCTCTGCAGAGCAAGCCTCCAAAAACTCCTACAAGGCCGTGTTATCCCAGCCTCAGTTTGCATCACTAACGAGACTTATGTGGGTGTGTGTGTGTGTGTGTGCGCGCGTTGCGTTGAACTTCTGTTTCCTGCGAGTCGTCCAAGGCCTCCTTTCTTGTAAATCCTGGTTTTTCTGGGAGATGCGTCCAGAAGCTAGAGTGGGTGCAGGAAATCCAGCCTAGCAAGAATCAAACGACTTCAGTTAAAGGTTGTTTTATGAAAAACCTTTCTTTATTTTTATTTTCTTGAAAACCTTTTCTGTTCATCGTAAAGGTAATTTTATGAATCCGTAACATGATCTTGCACCCAAACAGCGACTAATTTCTGCAATAACTGCTGACACATTATGTTGGGACTCTGTGATAAACCAGAGGTCTTAAACTCGTGGCGCCAGAGCTGCAAGCAGGAAAATGATAATATATAGGGGCCGGACAATGAAACTGAAACACCTGTCATGTTAGTGTGGGAGGTTTCATGGGTAAATTGGAGCAGAAAATCTTCATTAATTGCACCAGTGAGATCAGAGTGTGAAAGTCCAATTAGCAGGTTAGAGCTCAGTTCTGCTCAAAATATTGTAATGAACACAACATCATGGGTGACATACCAGAGTCCAAAAGAGGACAAACTGTTGGTGCACGTCTCGCTGGTGCATCTGTGACCAAGACAGAAAGTCTTTGTGACGTATCAAGAGTCACGGTATCCTGGGTAACGTCAGCGTACCAACAAGAACGACCAACAACATTCAACAGGATTAACTGTGAACGCAAGAGGAAGCCGTCTGAAAGGGATATTCAGCTGATAAAACAACAGCAGAATTGAATGAGCACCTCAACTCTCCTGGTTCCAGTAAAACTGTCCATCAGGAGCTCCACAGGGTCGATATACACGGCCGGGCTGCTACAAACAAACCTTTGGTCACTCGTGCCAAACTTTGTTTTTAATAGTGCAAGGAGTTCAGATCTTGGGCTGTGGACAATGTGAGACATGTATTGTCCTCTGATGAGTCCACCTTTACATCCAAGAGAGTTACGCTGTGGAGAAGCCCAAAAGAAGCATAAGACCCAGACTGTTGCATGCCCAGAGTGAAGCATGGGGGTGGATCAGTGGTGGTCTGGGCTGCCATATCATTGCATTCCCTTGGCCCAATACTTGTGCTAGATGGACGCGTCACTGCCAAGGACTACCGAACCATTCTTGAGGACCATGTGCATTCAATGGTTCAAATGTTGTATCCTGAAGGTGGTGCCGTGTATCAGGATGACAATGCACCAACACACACAGCTAGACTGGTGAGAGATTGGTTTGATGAACATGAAAGTGAAGTTGAACATCTCCCATGGCTGCACAGTCACCAGATCTAAATATTATTGAGACACTTTGGGGTGTTGAGGAGGAGTCAGGAAGCGTTTTCCTCCACCAGCATCATGTTGTGACCTGGTCACTCTCCTCCAAGAAGAATTAAAATCCCTCTGACCACTGAGCAGGACTTATTTATGTCATTACCAAGATGAACTGAGGCTGTATCGGCCCCAAAAGGAGGCCCTACACCATACTAATAAATGATTGTGGTCTAAAACCAGATGTTTCAGTCTCATTGTCCAACCAGATGATTTAAAATACATCCTGGGTGACGTTGCTCTGCAGCCAGTTTGATGACAATCCTCCTGCACGGATCTTTGCTCTTTTAGTGAATTTTAAAGATTGGTTTTGTCTGTGTTTCAGAATGACGCTTATCTCTCAAAAATGATAAATCTTTCTCTGGAGGTCATATTGGTAAACACTGCAGTGATAATATCCGTTGCCATTAGTGACTGTTTTGTTCTTTTCTCTCTTCTTGTCATCAGTGCTTCCATTAATTTGCGACCTCCCGCGTTTTGACCAACATCATTATGGTCCAGTGTGAACATCTTCTACCGTGAAACTAAAACTTACATTAGCATGAAAACGTCACACCATCTAACATATTAGCCAACAATTCCTGCATTCCAGTTGTTCCCCTAAGATGTGAACGTTGCACACACTGACAAAGCGATACAGATGTAAACATGATAGATTGCGCTGGCCTTCCAAGATGGCTCTTAAATATTATTAACAAAAAAGGAACACACTTGTATTTTTAAATGTTAACATAAAAACAAATGCAGGTTTTACCAATGTTTGAGATTTTCATAGAATAACTGCATACAATAATTCAATAATTACATTAAATTATGTTTCATTAGCTTGGTAACATAAGTTTTCTTGAAAAGCAAAATTTCATAGAAAACAAATGTTCCATTCTCTCTCTAAAGTTTTGTATTTACTAAAATGTATTCCTGATATTTATCAACAAGCATAAATTGGCTCATTCTTCAAAATTTCATGTAACATTTGTGGCCTTAAATTAATTTTATTTAGCTGGAGTACAAAAACACCAGCTTACACATAAACACATGTAAATTAAATGGCTTTAAAATATGTTTAGATGTTAGATCAGTGTCACTCAAGCAAAAAGTTTTTATTTCATGGGAAATGAGACATTAATCTCTGAAATGATAACAAAACAAACTTAAAAGAAAGTTCGTATTTGGTGGAAAAATGTTGTCATATCTCAATAATCTATGGACAATCGTTGCTGGTGGATTTAGGTTTTAAATGATTCTGTTGGTTTAACCTGCAAGTGTTTTTAAGTAGCCAAAGTTTGATCAGTTCCCCTGATTATATTAACCTTGAGATGCCATTTCACATTTAGATCTAAGTAAAACATATTTATTAAGTTCAAATTAAAGCAGAAACAGAGAAACCGAAGGCGTCGTGCGGTGTGCCGAGCTTCTGTCAAAGCTGAGCCGTTCTAAGCAGCCAACGCACTTTTACCTCTGCTAGATTTATTTTGTCATGTGTTCAAAAGCGTGAGGATAAAACTTTTACAACCATCCTCATTGTCCCGTTATGCTTAACAGGATGATTTGATCGACCATTCTAGTAAGTTTCCCCTCCTCGTTGCTTCGGCCAGCAGACGACGAGGCCGTCAGGGCTGCTGATGTTTCGCCGCGCGGTGGGACGGTCGCGCCTCTGCTTTCCCCCACGTCCTCTGGAGCTCCAGCGGTGAGCAGGCGACCCTCCACAGACCATATCAGGGTAATTGACAGTGACTGGAGATATGCAGCATCACTGAGCCTCGACCCCGTGTGACTAACAGGGTTAGAGCCCCCTCCCCTTTCGGAAAGCGGCCAGTCCCATCGAGCCATCACTGATATTCGGTTTGTCTCGCAGTTCCCTTTGAGCTGGCCCCCGGGGGCCAGATTTTATTAACATATTTAATGGCTGGCTCTTGGATGTGGCCCATAGTGGCTCTCACGGTGATGACAGCAGCGAGGCCTGACTGCGGCTGACAGAGAAGTGACTGGAGCTCAATGGGACGAGGAGCCCTGCTTTCCTGCGCCGGCTTGAAGCTAATCAGAAGTGATTCATGCATTGGATTGAATTTGTCTCATCTACGGTTCTCTCCACCACTTACCGCCGTCCAAATAAATGGCGCGCAGACAATGGGAGCTGTTTGTGGGGACATTTTTCCCACAGTCCCGTCTGTCATGAAAGCGGACACACACTGACTCGTGGACAAAGCACGCAGACAGACGCGCGCTCGAACCCGACTTCCGAGGGTTTCTACAGTACGGACATTCCTGCACTCTCCGCACGCCTCGATCATTGTCTGCAGCGGGACCGCTGCAGACAAAAGAGGCGTCCTCTCTTCCTGCTGCAGTCCAGTTAAATGTACCCGCGTTAAAAGGAGACTCTTCTTCCCTCGGTTTTTATAGCCACCAGACGCATCTGCAGGCATGAGGAGCCCCTTTCACTGTCAACCTTTAAACTGCTGACGTTCTTCAGTCAGAGCTGCAGTAAATCTCTTTTGCAGCAGATTCAATGTTGGTACTCAAGTGAGGGCGGCGTCACTCTTGCAGATTTTTACTCAAAGTAAAACGTTGTTTCTGCAGCGCCAATTCAAAACTCCTGTCATCTGAAGACACTTTACAAGATCCAGTTGATCCTAGTTATCAAACTCTCTGTTAACTTTTTCAAATTGGTTTAAAAATGTTCGATATAAAATAACCCAGCCGATTGCATGGAGTCATTGACCTGCAGCATTCACTCCTCCTCAACCAGCATGCATGTGGCGACAGTGGGGAGGAAAAACTGCCCTTCAACGGGAAAAAACAGAACCAGAACCGGAACCCTAATCAGTACAAGCAGCCGTCTGACCAAACTGTGGAGGTTTGAGAAGATGACTTCATTTTAGTTATACTGACACGGATTATTTTAAAATGACTAAAATATAAAAGTTACGTGTCAGTTCTTTTTTTTTAAAGGAAATCCTAAATCACAAAATTATAAAACCACAAATTTGACGGATGAAAATTTTTTTTTCCAAATCAAATTGTGACACTAAAAGCCGAAATAGGATAGTAATGTAGATACAGAGTAAAGGTCCTTAAGTAATAATATCTAGTGTTCACTGTCTATTCAACTGATCTCTAAATGGCTCAGCAGATAGAAAATAACATTAAACAACAAACAGGGGGTCACACTTTTAAAAACTGCAGGTTTGTGTTGGTTTCTGGTGCATTGTTTAAAATTTAAATATGCTTGTTTTGTTTAAGTAAAGTTACTCCCAGTGGGTGGAGTACCCAGAAAACGTACTCAAGTTAGCAGTGCAATACTCCAAAAATAATCCTACTCAAGTAAAAGAGTATGGTTCAGCAAAAACTACTCCTAAAAGTAATTTTCTCTCCAAAATGTTACTTTTTTAAACATTTTATTACAAATGAAACTGGAACTTTTGATCAATAGTCAAGAATTTGTAGCAAAAACTCTCTCTTATTGAAAAGTTACTTGTTGGTTACTTGTTGGTTTATTTTGTGTAGAATGCTTAGAAAACTTTATTCGTACCCAAGGGGAAATTTCAATTCCAGCATACCCATCCAGACAGACGTCAAATTACAATACATGGGCAGACTGAGGCTATGCAGCCATCGCCGGCGCTTGGCTGAAAGGAACGTAAAGGCCTTTAAAAGAGTGCTTACGAGGAGAAACAAAGAACAGGTGGTTGTCGCCGGTTCTAACCGATCCTCCCCCATCCCCCCACACTGGTTAGGTTTCAGTGATAGAGACCCAAAGGTTTGTTTGCTCTTTATTTCTGCAAAGATGTGTGAAAAGATGGAGGACCACTAACCCCCACTCTTCCTGCCTTCAGTATTTGGCCTGAATCTGAGGTACAGCGAGGCCTAGGCGTCCGTTTTTTCAGACTCTCTGACATTTGAGGGAAAATATACACTGTGTCTGAAGAAATGTTTAAGAAAACGCTGCGGTCACACCGAAAGCGCCTGAAGCGTCAAAAGCGTCCAGTTTACATGCAAAGTCTAATTGGACGCGCGTCTAGAAGCGTCAAAAAGTTGGCGCGTTACGTGCGTCCACAACAGAGCGTTTTGAGCTTATTGAGCATCCAACTCGTCTCCAAACGCTCGACCCCTTGTCAGCACAGCTCCAGGAGTAGGTGGAGAAAACCAGAACTCACCTAAATCTGCAGACACGTTTGGTGTGAACGCAGCATAACTCTGGACTTTTTAAAGTCTGTGTGCACGCAGCTCCAGGCTGGGGTCCTGATAAACCAGTGCTAGTTGGTCCTGTTTGTCTAAGTTCTGCCCTGTAATTGGCTGTTGACCTATTTGTTGAATGGTTCAGTTTTTGAGTAGCTGTTGGATGTTTACAGATCTATTCACTATTAAAAAACAAAGAATCTAATAAAGGACAGATGCATTGTGATGGATTAAACATTTTCTTTAAAAATTCCATTAAAAAAATGTTTCTTTTTACTTAAGCTCCCTTTTCTGGAGAGCTATATTTAATTTAGCTGGCAGCGTTTTTCTGGAGTCCCTGCAGAAAAACGCTCTTCTGCTATGGCCAAAAATCCTGCAAAATCAAGGAAAGGGCGCAGAATCATGCAGGGGGCGCATAATTCTTAAAAAGCAGCATATTAACCGCATAAATAGCATCTAAGCGCAGAAATCTGAGAATGATGTAAATTCGCCTGATCTCTCCCTCACCCCAGACAAAAGTGAACGGTCCGGCGCGTCGCGTAGTGACGTCATCACCTCCGTGCGCCATCATAACAAACACACGTTTAGGTCTCAGCAGCGGCGGCACGTCAGCCATATTGGATGTGTCAGATCTGCCCCGTAACTAATAAAGCAAATGGACTAAAGTTCACTAGTATAAAATGTTACAGCTAGCATGGCAACACTAACTTAAAGCGTTACAGTTAGCATGCTAACACTAGTGTAAAGTGTTAGAGTTAGCATGCTAACACTAGCGTAAAGCGTTAGTGTTAGGATGCTAACACTAGCGTAAAGCGTTAGAGTTAGCATGCTAACACTATCGTAAAGCGTTAGAGTTAGCATGCTAACACTAGCGTAAAGCGTTAGAGTTAGCATGCTAACACTAGTGTAAAGTGTTACAGTTAGCATGCTAACACTAGCTTAAAGCGTTACAGTTAGCATGCTAACACTAGCTTAAAGCGTTACAGTTAGCATGCTAACACTAGCTTAAAGTGTAGTCTAACTAGTAGGCT
>JAVLVB010000668.1:805060-841545 GCA_032876305.1 Orestias chungarensis
TATATATATATATATATATATATATATATATATATATATATATATATATATATATATATATATATATATATATATATATATATATATATATATATATATATATATATATATATATATATATATATATATATATATATATATATATATATATATATATATATATATATATATATATATATATATATATATATATATGAGAATGGCTCAGATTATGTCCTTAGGCATAGATTTATAAAATAAATTTAAATTATACTTCATTCTAAAAGGATAAAATATACAATAAAATGATAGGCTTTGTGCTTTTTGTGTGGTGGTGGTCCGGGGAGGAGTGGGGGGTTGTCATTTCAGTTAGTCATTAGTCGTTTGGTCATCTTTTAAGTAGCTTGCACCCCTATCCTATCCTAATTCTTACCCAGACCTCTATACCTCCTCTACTACTCTCTCTGTACTTCCCTCTATCTCTTCACTGTCACAACTCTCACATGGGATTTTTCTCTACATATCTTATGGTCAGATTGATAATAAGTGTAACATTGTGTCTACTTTGTAAATCGCTTTGGATAGAAGGGTCAGATAAATGCAAAAACTCCGAGATTATAAAACGTGTTACAGAGCAATGCAACAACCCAACCACCACTTAAACATCCAGACTTGGACAAGATTATTCCGAAGACAGTTTTAATGTACTGGCAAAATAAGAATAATCCTTGATGAAGCAACTAGATTGTCCAAATCAGAACCAGGGACAGAGGTCAACCTGTATCAGACACTAGTATGATGGCCGTGTGGCTCTGGTATAGCACTACTAACCTAGAGACAGTAATCACAGGTAAACAGATGTAGCTGGGGAGGAGTGCAGGCAGAGGGAAATCAGGAGATGTAAAAAAGCTAGAAGGGAGACAGATTTAAACAAATCTGCGACACAGGAAACCCTGGTGGAAAAAAACACTGATGCACAGCAAACAGAGAGATGCACTAATCTAAGAACTTGCATCTTATACTCAATTCATAATGAGACAAGAAGTAAAACACACAAAGTAAATAAATAAAATCCAACTAAAAGTAAATACACAGGACTAAAGTCCAAACACCCACAGGAAGTTGATCACCTGCAGATCATGGAACCCGTAGACTTCACAAATCTCCGGCTGGTGACGGTTCTGGGAACCAAGTCAGTAACGGATATGAATACACCCTCCTTCAAATAAATACCTACTAAGAACCATGATTTAGTCAGTCCCTCCAGAAAATCGCGATACTGCGATTGCAGAAAATCCCGCAAAATCAAGGAAAATAGTGCACAACATGCTGGGGTGCACATAATTCTTAAAGAGGCGCATATTCACCGCATAAATAGCATCTAAGTGCAGAAATCTCAGAATTATGTAAATTCGCCCGATTTTACTGTATAATTGATTATTTTCTTACTGTTGACTGACACTAACCCCCCCAGCTAAAAGTGAACGGTCCGGCGCGTTGCGTAGTGACGTCATCACCTCCGTGCGCCACCATAACAAACACGTTTTGGTCCCAGCAGCGGCGGCACGTCAGCGCGTCGGCCATATTGGATGAGTCAGATCTGCCCCGTAAACTAATCAAAGCAAATGGACTGAAGTTGATCCAGCGTCTTACTACAGGAGCTTTAAGTTAGTTACAACTGGCTTTGTTCTTAGATCCTGGATTTCAGAACTAAGCAATGTTCATATTTAGCTCATACTACGTTATAGATGACCTTAAATGGTCCAAGACTCTAAGTTAGCATAACGGGACTAAATAACTCGCTCAGCTATGCTGCTATGTTATGTCATGTTTGCTGTTTACTATATGTGGGAGAAGAAGGTTTATTCTCCGCATATTTTCGCACATTTTCGCATTGTCATTGTAGAAAACAGCACAAAATGCCGCCGAATTTTTGCCTGGGTTTTTCTGGCAGAACTGTATAGTCAACAAAATACCAAAATGCTATGATTGTTGCTGTGTTTCCTCCTACTCTTACAAATCTGATCTTTGTTTTAACCAATCTTAATTTCTAATTAATGAATAGGTTTTTTTACTAGTAGGATGAGAAAAAAACAGCTGATTCTGCATATTTTGTAATGATCAGGTTGTAAAGTCAGTGGTGAGAGGAAATGTTCCACTTAATTTTAGTCATTTTTTTTTAAAGATGTAATAAATAAACACTGATAGTTTAACTCCGGGTAGATAAAGATTACATTTTCATCAGATTGCATTTCATTTAGATAACATCCAAACCCCGAGCATGCATGGTAACGTTGAACGTTATAGGGAAACGACACTTTCATGAATTCATGATGTGAAAACATTTAACAGATTCTTGCAGGTCGTCTCTTTAAAGTGACATTACATCGCGGTGAACGTCAGCCCCAGACTGGAGAGTGAGAGAGACGCCCCAGAGAATAGCTGCTGTTTTTGTACCCACGCTGCTTAGCGGCATCATGAAAGCGTCAGGTGAAACCGTGACATGACGACATTATTACAATCAGAGTCGTCAAACTTCCCACCTGAGAATCAAGAAGCTAAAATAACATCTGTCAGTTTGTGTGATAAAAAACTAAATAAGAATAATAATAATCCAGACGACTTCTGTGCTTAAAGATTTGAATTTGAAATGAATGGTTGATTTACCTAAAACAGTTCAAAGAAGGATATTGTCAGAAAATATGAGATTCATAATTTATTTGCAGATTTATCACAGTATTTGGGCTTTAAACCATTTCTGGTTCACCATGGAAACATGCCTTGCCTTTGGGTTCAGCGGTGCAGAGATGCATCCTGAGACGAGACAATACACAATATTGCATGACAGGTTTTAGAAACGATAATCTGTTTTTTGACAGAGAACAAGGGCCGGTTGTTCCATATATTCCAAATCTAAGGCCCAGAATTCAACAGAGCAGTGAAAATGTCGGCATTTGAATTATCTGAGTTAATCTAAAGGAGTGAGGTTTTTATCTACCTCTCACCCTCTCACTCTGTCGAGATAAAACTCAAAAAAGTTTCTTTGTTTTATCGTCTCCCGGCTGTTTGTGATTAAACGCAGCGGCTCTCTGATGGTTCTCTCCAAAATCCCGATCCCTCTGCAGATGCTCTCAGCGTTCGGTTACGTTTCAGTCCTTCATGATGCAGCACAACATTTGGCTTGGATGTTCTGCTTGACGTCAGACACAATGACTTTTGTTAAAACTGAGTCCTCTGGCAATAATGTTTGGTGTTGTGCTGTGGATGCCTTCTTGAATCCATTGATGTTTATGTTGGGAGTTCACTGCTCTGCCATGTTTCAGACATCTATCTGCTGTATGTTTCCTTTTGTGATCTGTGAGATTTAAATTTATTTTTTTAAAATGATGGATAAACTTGAAAAAAGACATTTACATGAATGCTCTTTTTCAAACCGTCTGAATTTAAATGAGGGAAAACCCTTTTCTGTTAGCATTAGTAAAAGTATGTCTTCGTGTATTATGTGGGGGTTTATAATGTAGATATATTCAACAGTGAGAAGTCACAGTGTTTGTTTTTCAAATGACCCACAGCTAGACCCCATAAAGTCAGTGTTTCGAAAGATCTCAGTCCCATAGAAAAGGGTTTAGATGCACTTATTATATTTTGCTATTACAACCCATAAAACATACGTTTTGTTGCTTTAAGAAACAAAACTTATGTTTGTTTCTTAAAGAAGTTTCAGGGTTTTTTTTTTGGTTACCCGCTGTGGACAAAAGCAATAGTGTTTTGAGTTTAGCCTGTGGGAAGACTACATTTCCCATGAGCACCAGCGCCTAGCGTGGTAAAATCCTGATTGAAGTACATTTCTGTTTCCAGTGTCTGTGTGAAGGATGAATAGTGATGAGGTGATGAATCTAATTGTGGTGAAACAATGTCAGATGATGATGTTGGAGATAAGAAACGGGGGAAGTGACGTATGCCGTAAAGCAGTCAGGACATTTGGAGTTGTTTAGTGTGGAAGGCAGGGTTCCTGCCACCCTCCTCAAAGTTGCTTAGTGCTGGTTAAAGAGATACTGACCCCCTCAGGCCATGACAGAGGCATCATTCAACGACCTGTAAGTCGACGTATAATTATAAAAGTTATGAAGATATTTTATGAAGGTTAAAAAGTTACTTAGCGTTGATTTATAGAACAAATACAAATCTTTTTCAAAGATCTGATGTTTCTTACATTCTGAACCCAACGGCAAACACAGACTTGCTACTAGTTTGCCTTATTTGAACGTTTTGAAAAAGAAAAGAAGAAACGTCTAAACCCTCCATCTAAATTCATTTAGCACAGACTCTAAAATACTGTTTACCTTTTTAAGTTGATAAGAAGCCACAAATACAACATTATCTTTAGCATCAGCGGCTAACAGCCTGGTGTAATAACTATACTTGCTAGTTTATGAAATGCTGCTCGGCAAACGATTCAAAAGTGAAAGAGGCTTCTTCTGAGGCTAGTCTTCATTTGCCAATTCTGTCCACTCACCGTTTACCACATTGAAAATAGATTAAAACCGTCAAAGTGACATGTGATGAGAAGCTGAATGTTGCAAGTCTTGCACTGAGAGGCCAGGATGAGACACGAGTGTGTCTAAACCCTTCTTTACTGTCTCTTCTGGAAAGCGTGCATGTAGTCGCCGATGGAGTCTGGGATCACACTAATGACCCTGTGGGTTAGCTCACATTCCTGGCCCCAGCACACTCCCCCTCTCGTGCATCTGCACCCTGGCAGACCCCCTGCTGTCATGTAATAAATGTTCAGTACTTTAATCAATTTGCAATGCTTGGGGAGCAACTCTCTTGATTCGGGCTGTAAAAAAAAAAAAAACGAGTGAGAGAAAAGGATGACACAGATCAAGGAAGATGAGAAAGGTTTCAGTGAATGTGGTGGTCGGTGTGTGTGTGGGGGGGGGGTTAGACTTCCTGTGGCGTAAACAGTATTCATGGATGACAGAGTGGTCATGGAGGATAGACGAGGGTCTTCTTCTCTGCGCTGCTGGACTGACGCATTCTTTGGCTCCTTTGTGTCGGATCAGCAGGTAGCGGCGAAGCAGCCGGTCGACTCCCGGACCGCCACAAAAAAAAAACTCTTCCCGCTGTGACCCCTGCTGGGGTTTTCTCTCCGTGTGAGGAAAATTGTGAAGTTGTGTTGACAAGACTGAGATATAAGTGTAAGAAATGTGCTACAAAAAAGCCCAGAAGTTCAGAAGGTAAACAATTTTATTTTATTTAGTTTTTTAAAACTTCGCTATTGTCTGTTATAACTCTGAATAAAAGCCTCATTTTATTTCCACTAAGGAAACATGTGGTCGTTGCTCCATAAAACACAACAAAACTGCATTTATGTTCCATCACACATCTTCAGTCGCAGCCGTCGACGGTTTGAGGCGTTTTCTTTCTGTGCTTCTACGGAAACTCGGGACACTTTTCCCAGTGGGGGGGTTCCCGCCGCCCGTAAGCGCGCCGCCTAATCGAATGACCGCCTCAGCGTGGCGCCACAGTGTGAGAGCTGTCCCCACAGGGGGAGTTTGACCGGAGACTGCAGGTACTTTTCATCTTCAGCCTGGCGAGCCGGCTCCTCTCCACAGACTCCCGCTGCTAGAAATTTGTCGGACCCCCTCCGGTTCTCTTTCTCACAGTGTCATCCGTGGGGCCCCCCGATGGGAGATTTGTTGATATGATAACTCGATTAGACTACAGGACGGATGACACGGTGGCAGCAGGCCAGTCGGCAGCACACAGGGAAGGCAATGACTCCTCTCTTTAACCTCTCCTCAGGAGCCCGTCACCTGGCCTCGGCTAAAGAGCCCCGCCGCCCAGATCACGGCCTGGAGGCTGAAGTGAAGCCCGGCTTCAAAAAAACATCATCAAATCCTCAGGATCACTCACAGTAATCTGTGTATCGTTCGTTGTTTATATTTTTAATTGTCAATGAAACATAAAAAGAAGGAAAAAGTGACGTTTTAATTAGTTTTTTGATTTTTAACATGAAAAAAAGCCTGTTTTTTAAAAATGTGAAGTCAAAAAACGTCCCACACGACTGCATTAGATTATAACATTACTTGCTCTGGTGTACGTGGCCCGGAAATGGCTTTGCGTGGGTAAAGTTAGACAGATATTCACAGAATCCGCATCAACGCAACATCGTCTCTACAAATCCCACACCTCACTGCCATCAGAGTTAGGTGGACTGTAAACTACAGTCGCATTTTTCTAAAAACGGCCCGAGTTTGGCACTGGAAGAACTGCTTTGTGCTCTAATCAGCGCCAAGAAAACAAGTGGAAGGTAAAATAAAGAGCCTCACCAAGGTGTAATGTTATCAAAATCATTTTATATGATATTGTAATTAGAGAATTTTAGATTATTAACTAATAAACAGACCAATAAAGTTGCTATTACATATCGTGGTTCCTCTAAACTCTCCTCTTGTTCATACTGCAGCTCTCAAAAGTGTTTTTGGTAAATGTTTATTCAATAAATAATAATAAAAGTACTATTAACTTCTTTATTGCTCCTTTTGGTGCCATCAAACTCACAGTTCACATAATCCAGCTCCTTTTGACCACGTTACAGGTCTTAGTCTTAAAAAAGTTCATATAAAATGCTGTAGGCAAAAAGTCTAAAAACGCTTAACAGCGCCGGTTAGCCTATTTCAAAAGAGTATTTTTGTAGGAACGAACGAGGAAAACCCACAGTTTAGTGATCATGTTAGTAGACCCACAGGCTGAGACCGTAAATGTTACTTGTTACGTGACTCTGCCATCGTAACGGCCTGGTTTATGAAGACGCTGGTGAGTCTAGTGGTTAGAGAACAGAGTCTTCTGTTGAATGTTTCCATGATGGTGAGTTATGAAGAACTCACCCTCTTCAGTTAGTGCAGGAAAATGGTATAAATGGTGGGAAGTTTGTCCCCAAGGTGTGACCTTCTTAAAATAATGACTTGATAGACAAAGCCTTAGTAGGTGCTCTGAATAATTACCTCCTCTGGGGGCTAAACCATCCTTGTCTCTCAAACCTAGGAACATCTCTGCTTTACAATTAAAACAAGTTTTTTTTTTGAACATGTGAACAAATATCAAAGGCTTGACCTTCATTTTTCCACATTTTTCCAGCTTCAATGATACAAAGAACCTTAACGTGAATGACGGTGAAAACGATGCAGATTATTTACTGTCAGCCTGATTCATTACCACCTTTAAACCTTTCCATGAGAAAGCAGATGGGATTTCCAGGATTGTCTCAAAGCCAGCTCTTACTTGGCCTCCTCCTGTTACTGATGGGAGTTTCTCTCTGAAGTGACACTTCCTCACAGTGTCGGATGTGTCTGTTGGCACATCCTCCAGTAAGATGGCAATCACTCGTTTAGTTCAATATTTTCTTTGGTCTGTTATAAGCCGTGATGACACAGTGATTGCTCGTCTCATGAGGTAATTTATTAGTGATTTATAGTAAAAACAAATGATGCAGAATCCTTTGAATCCTTTCAACGCCTCTAAAACCTCATCATTGACCGACGTCTAGCTGCCTTTCTCTGCCAAAATCAGGTGGCGTAAAACTCTCCAGGGTCTCATTAGCTGGAACGACAGAGGACCATCAAACTTTCATCACAGGTTAGAGGAGCCGAAGGTCCTTTCCGATGCACAATACCTTCTCTGTGTCTCCTCCAGGTTGGAGGCAACACGGTGCAGAGGGGCCACTCAAGTCAATTAAGTTCACATCCCCACTTTGGCTAAACGAGGGATTGTGGCGGAATGAGGAGCGTTTAAAGACCAACAGGAGCCTCCCCTTCCCAGCCCATGTATTGAGAAGCAGCGAAAAGGACACCAAACAAAGGCCGGCCCCTCTGTGTCTCGATGACTCCTCTCTTTGTCGCCTCCTCAGGCCCTATAAAGGAAGAGGGACGCTCTTGTTTGCCCAGGAGGTGGTTTAATGGCCCCGGGTAGAACAATGGCGCCACATTCAACCGTCCAGCGGGGCTCATTATATGGGGCCGTCCTAAAATGCCCGATTCCCCGGACTTTTCCCACTGGAGTGCTGGGTGAATGGTTCTGATGGGCGTGGTGGGCCACAGAGGGCACACAGGGGGGAGAATAGAGACCATTGAGGTGACAAGCAGGTTCCATCTGCCCCCAGTGCCTCCTCACCTTGCATCACTGCAACTGGGGGCCTCCCGGTGCACAAAGGGCAAATTTAGTGTGTCGAGGTGCTTTAAGACGTTCACTTTAGAGAGACCATAAAGGGAAATATCAACACTGTGGACCAGGGAACGGAGCATTCAGCCCCTCGCTGTCCCTTCCCATTCACCCAGATCCTTCTCCTTTTGGATCTTTTCTCCTTTTTTTGCTCCATTCAAGCCGCGCTTCTCTCATCTCGCCAGCTCATCAGTTCGGGCCATTTTTCCCATACCTTGCAAAGGGGCGGATGACAAGAATTAAGTTAGTTCTGGCCCGGCCCCATCGGTTTTGTCCTCTCCAAACAGTGGCAGGTATCTGGGACGAAATGGGTCATCAATTCCCAGCCAGGCCCTCACTAGTGATCCGATACGAACTCTGGAGACCTGCAGACGTTAGAACCAGTTTATGGACATCATCAATAGATGTTTAGGTAAAAAAAACGTCAAATACGGCCACATAGATTAAAGTTTCTGTCATGAATTTCAATGTTTTATTGGGATTTTGTGTAATAGACCAGAGCAGAGTAGTGTAGCATCAGAAGGGCGTGGAAATTAAGTTATTCATAGTTTCTAATGGTTCTATGTCAATTAAATTTATTGAATCTGTTGAGATTAAACTACACTAGAGGTCTAAACACCTTGATTAAATGGCTAAACCACGTCTTTAGATTGGAGTCAACCTCACCTGAAAGTTGTAGGTCACCTACCTGGAGTACCCAGAAATACCAGGTGTTCATTCAGAGCGACCCATTAATGGCAAATTATGTCTATTTTTGTCCACGTAGATCTTTTCTAAATGTCAGAAATGTTTACTAGAAAGTTTTAGTTGTTTATAATCCTCAATTACAGAAATAAAAATGGAAAGTTATATAGAAAAACATTAATTTCATTTAGTTAATAGTTCTGTTCAAATTGTTGTGCAAATATGGAAATTCTCCTGAGAAACCCAAAACGGCACTTCTACTTTCTTAATCATTCATGTTTGAGGCTTAACAACAGTTGGGATTAACCCAAACGTATGTAGTCGATGATTAATAAATTAATCCACAGAAGATTTGCCTAATAATTTTAAAATAAAGAAGGTCCAATGTCTCCAGAAGCTTCCTAATAGGAGATGATATGTGTCCAATGTGATCTCAGAACATTAGTGATTAATCAGCATATTTAAGATTAAGCTACGTATTGGAGAGGTCAGGGATAAACAGTCCCCCAGAAAAACGCAAGCATTCTCCCACATCTAGTCTCCAGCAAACATGACATAACATAGCAGCATAGCTGAGCCAGTTATTTAGTCCCGTTATGCTAACTTAGAGTCTTGGACCATTTAAGGTCATCTATAACGTAGAATGAGCTAAATATGAACATTGCTTAGTTCTGAAATCCAGGATCTGTCTGCTACAAGCCAAAGCAATTGTTAAATGTAAAGAAATAATGAAATGAGAAATCTCTTTTCACCTCTTTCCCCTTGAAATCAGACTGACTGTGGATGGAAACTCTGATCAGGGATGACACAGAAATCCATCAGCTGCTCTGACACATGTGAGCTGTGTTGACGTCGATTCACGGACCTCCACGAACGTAAACTGTGTTCATTTCTCAGGACCCCTTCGGTGTGAGGCCATGGGAACGGCAGCGGGTACAAAGACGTTGACACAATCGTCGCCGTCTAAGAGTCAACGTCTGCATCTGAGGAGCGTTAGGCCTAAAGGAGCCAGCCTCCACGCTCATGCCGCCGCCGCCGGGCTTTCAGTCTCCAGGACGGCATTTTACAGACTCCCCGCTGTGCATCTCACAGCCAGCGCCGGCGCTCCCACTGGGCCAACCCAGCAGGGGCCGTCGGGCTCCCCGGCCGGGGGCCACATCGCACCCATTTAGCGCCAGGCCTTTTGTCTGCATGTCCGCATATGTGCGCGCGCGTTCATAAATGAAGATCTTAAGAACAATTACGTCTGCGTGAGAGGAAGCAGTTTTCCACCAGATGCCTCCACTCCCAGAGCTCCTAGCGTGGAGCCGTTTAGGGCCCCGCTGGGGCCGCCACAGAAGGAACACGCATCCTGGACACGTCTGTCTTCCTCTGGGTCTGGCCTGACACCGGGACGTCGTGTCCATGGTGGCATATCCACGGCTGCTCTGCATGTACAGCTGCTCGTTAGCTTTACTCCTAATCGGTTTGCTGAGTCTTCCGATCGGCGCGTTTTGTTTCAGCCGCATCGCTGGGATTTGTTTCGGAGGAAGAGGTGATAAACAGCCCGGAGTGCTGGGATGGAGATTTGGTTTCAGCAACAAACAAAAATAAAATAAAAAGCTGGGTGGCAGGTGTGCTTTGAAAAAGGCGTTGAAGTCTTCCAAGCCCTCAAACTTGGCTGTGATGGTACCAGCGAGACTCTGCCTCCATCCAAAAAGGACGGGGGCGCAGCAGAGGTCACGCTGCTCGGCTCCCACCCCCTCGCTGCTTTCAACAGATCCATCACTCGGAGCGATCCGCCGCTGAAAATTATATAACGATGAGCATTTTTCACTTCTGGTTGCAAAAAAAACTCAGAAAACGGAAGCGAGATGGAGAGGCTGCTGGGCCGTGTGTGGCTGAATGACTCCAGAGGTTGTTCCTGCATGAAACGCTGTTTATTACGCACTCTTCCTTTGTGTCCGTTTCTCTCCCTGGTTTTTTCTTTCTTGCCTCTCTTGCCTCCAGCCAGGAGGTGAAACTGAACCGCAGAGCCCGGCTGCCAAATGATGAAAGACTCTGGCAGCCAGAGATGCTCAGCGCCTGGACCAAGAGCTCAAAGCCAGAGAAAAATCCTCGCTTTGCAGCCTAACACTTTTTTCCTTTATGTTCTGCTTTTTTATTCTTTTCAGTTTTCCATCGTCTGGGAAAACTCTTTATTTTATTTTATTTTTCATAGGCGCCACAGCCTTGGAGCACGAGTTCCTCGTGGGAGACGGCTGGAAGTGCTGAAGAGGAGGAGGGTGCAGGGATGCGGGTCTGAGTGCCTGTTGGTGAATGTTGAACGTAGGTGTGCGGAGTTTTGCTCTCTTAGGCCATCCAGGCTTTAAAAACTGTCTTTAAATGTTTTATTTCTATTACACGACATTTTTTTATCGTCATCAAGCAGTGAGGAAGTGGTTTTCTTCTTCTGCACAACAGTCCAGTTCACTCAGACATTAATGAAATTATTTTTTTTTGGGTTTCTAATGTTTAGTTTGACTACTAGGGACTCAAATACAACATAAACCTGCCAGGCCAGCAGCAGCAGGCTTTTAAAACATTTTTTAAAGTGTTTTGCACTTTAAGCTCGACTTTAAAAGTTCGATTTTTAGCTGGGAAGGTTTTCCTCTTTTCTGCACATGACCGTTTTCACAGCTATATTTTGATTTTCTGCCTTATCTCTATGTATTTTTGTGTGAATTTTATATTTCTAATAATGCAAAAAAATACTTAAATTGTTACAAATAAGTAATTATTTTAGTTAAGGTTGAAAAATGCTTCAAATATTCCAAAAATCATATTTTCTAGATCTGTTACCCTCACTAACATTTAGCTGAAAAAATAAAAACAGGCAACAGTGGGGTCTGTTGAGAAAGACGTAAACCGCCTCTGTTTGACCACGTTAACATTTTCCACCTCTGTTGCTGTTTGGATCCGTTGTGCTGAGCTAAGCAGAGCCACAAACTGTCCACTTCTCAGCTCAGAATAGCCGGAGGCCTCCTCGAATTCACTGGTTCATCAGATCCTTGGTTCACAACTTGCAAAGTGACAAAAAAAATAAATAAAAGTCTTTAGATATCCAGACATTTCCCAGCAATTAGTCACCTCGTGGACGTCGCGCACGTGTTTAACTGGTGGCTGAAATGAGTTCTCAGGTCAGATTGTGTGCGCCCTGTAAAGAATCCGCTTCCCAACATAATCCTTCCTCAAACAGTGAAAAAATGTGATGCAACATGTCGGCAACACCGTCAAGATTGCATTTTTCAGTCTTTACTGTAAAGCTGCTCCTTTCAGAATTCCATCCAGCGGTGTAATCCTCCTCCTTACACAACTCCCTCTATTCATCACACCTCATTTTTCATCCTTGTGTGAAGAAAGGAAGGTGAGGAAACTGGAGGCAAGTCTTCATTGTGTCTGTGTGAGCTACAAAGAGGATGTCGCCGGTATCGGTGGAGGGGGGGGCGGCTCACAGCGAGCCTGGGTCTATATCTGCCAAGCCGATATAGATGTTTAGTCTGTACAGCTGCTGCAGTCTGAGGCTCCAATGATGTCCTCTGCAACCCTCCTGGTAGCGTTGCTTTAAATGCAGCCTGTGTTTGTTTAGCTTTGGTTCGTGGACCCAAGAGTAAAAATGTTGAGCAGTTGTCAGAAAACCAATTTAAAACTCAGGTTTCACGTGTAAATGCAGTGGGACTTGGTGGGGATGTGGGGTCCCCGTGCCGGGTGTGTGTTCAAGATGGCGGGCCTGTAAGTACGTGACGCGCGACAGAGGGTCCAGCCCAGGGGTCGGGAATCTTTCCAACCAAAGAGACATGATTTAGTTCAGAGACATGGGTAGAGTTCACAAAAACAGTTTTTACTCAAATAAGTTTTTATAAAACGGCTAATCGAGTGCTAAGTCTGAATTTGAAATCAACACTAAGTAACTTTTCAACCTTCATTAAATATTTTCTTAACTTTTGTGATCATACGTTGACTTACAACTCGTTGAATGACGCCTCTGTCATGACCTGAGGGGGTCCGTACCTCTTTAACCGGCACCAAGCAACTTTGAGGAGGGTGGCAGGAACCCTTACTTCCATACTAAACAACTACAAATGTGCTGACTGGTTTACTGCATACGTCACTTCCCCCGTTTCTTATCTCCAACATCATCATCTGACATTGTTTCACCACAATTAGATTCATCACCTCATTTATTCATCCTTCACACAGAAACTTGAAACAGAAATGAACTTCAATCCAACTGATCAGGATTTTACTACGCCATGTGCTGGTGCTAATGGGAAATGCAGTATTTCTACCGCTTTTGTCGACATTGGGCCGCATATATCGACCAAAACTGAAAGATCTTCAGTGTTGCTTTAAAATGATCATATCAGACAGGCCAAAACAGTTTTATTCAAATTCATGTATTTATCTATGCAATGCAAAACCTTTAAAATTAAGTATGTAATGTGAACACAGTCTATGTTAAAACAGGGTGATGTACTTCCAGATGTAGATGAGTTTACCGTAAACTTTGCTGATCTCAGATTCAGCTTCAACAGGAAGTCTCGCTTTAGCCTGAACTGTGGGTTGGTCTCTACAGCATCAATGTTTCAAATATCTTTGCTTTTAATTCAGTGAGTTCACGCTCTGTAGAAGCTCTGCCAACGTAACAGCAGTCAGACGTCGTGATAGTTTAACTCAAGCAGAAGTAAAAACTGTGATTTTGAGAAACTAATCCTTAAGTAATATATTTTTCCAAAACGTAATTCAGTGAAACTAAAATTACCCCTGAGAGCCAAATATTTACTTAAGACTAAAAAAACTAAAACACATGTTTTTGATATTTACCATAAATTAGATGAACATAGTTTCCAACCAAATCACACACAAAAATAGACTTTTAGTGTCATTAAGTTGTGGACATAAAATGCTGTCATTCTTTAAAACGACTGAAAAATGCAAATGCTTAAAACCTGCAGATTTTATATCTATATATAAAAAAGAGGTTTGTTCTTTATCAGTTTTAGCCAAAGTCATTTGAGTCGTCCTGGAAGGACCAAAGAGGTTCCAGATCCTGAACCAACGCTGAAGGATGTTCACTTCTACACGTTGGATTCGAGCTGCAGTTTGACCTGGAAAACTTTTGTTGGGATAAATGCAACTAATTTAGCATTTTCTAATGATAATCTTATCAGCTTTATGTGGTGTTTTTATTTATTTTTTAAACACATACGTTTATTCTGGCAATTAAAGTTATTTGTTTCAATGTTTCCCTCGACAGTCTTATAAATTTCAGATTTTGGTTTAAGTTGCTTGGGAAAACAACAAAAAACAATCGTTGCTCTTAGTAACTGAGGAAAATTAGGTTAAGCTATTCTGAGCACATATGTCAAGTTAATCAAACAGGTAGAAAAAAACTTTATTGACCCAATAATCATTTCCCCTCATCTGGTGCTAAAGTATGCATGTATGCCTCACCTCAGGATGCAGGATGCTTGCAACACCCATCCATTCTTTATCTTCTGTTTATCCAGGTTGGGGTGAATTAAATAAGCTAATTTTGTTCCAAAGTGGGACTAATAGAGTTTTGTAACTCAGTTACATTTGAATATCTAACACCCCCATGTGACAGTCTGGCCCCGCCTCCAGAAGCATATAATGTTTTACTGGATTATAAGTATCCTAAATTGTAGGTTTTTAAGCTACTTATTGTGCATATAAGGTAGGTCTTAGATTAGTTTAGTTTATAATAAACATTAATAATGATTTATGAAGCACTTACGGATGAGTTAGTAAGATACCTGATGCTGTTATGTGTAAACTTTGTTTACATGTTTCATGGATGTTTCTCTCTGGGTACTCTGGTCTCCTGCAACTCTTAATGGTTAATGTCTCTTTATATTGTCCTTAGGTGTGTTGCTGTGTTCTCCTGCGGTGGTGGACCAGGGTGGCCAACCTTCCTGACAGTTATGGATGAGAAATACATATAAATAAAACAAAAAAACCAACTTGATGTAGGTTCTAGTCGTTATTCACAGCTTAATATGATAAATAGAACCAAGACTGGGATTAACGTCTCTCACAGCATTTCAAGGTCTTTTTTCGGTATAATAAGATGCTTTTTTTTCTTGGGTTTTTGTAGAATCAGACACTGAGATACGATGCAGGACTCAAATGATGTGACGATTGGGGAAAATTGGCAACCAGTCCTGCAACCAGTCCTCCAGTGTGCAGCGGATGTTTTCCACAAGCGGAGAAGCCAGCTTGGCCACAGCTGTCCAAACCGCAGGCCCTGAGAGAAGATGATGAAGAGGGGGGAGGAAGGGGAGGCAGAAGGGAGGGTGGCTGACTTGGCAAAGGTCAGACAGGCTGAGGCGGCCGGAGTGTGGGAACTGTCCGGGAAGGCATGTGCGAAATGCTTTGGGACAGAGTATCAGCTTACAAGCAGACCGCCGAAGGCAGTGGGGAGCTGCGCACGTGTGTGTTGGTGTAAAAGTGTGTGTGTGTGTGTGTGTGTGCTACATACCTCTGTGCATGAAAGTGTGTGTGTTGGTTCACTTGCAAATGGAAGGCTACCATGATTCATGGAAATGGAGCGTGCGTATTTTGATATGAAAAGATAAGGAGGAAAGGCACACTGAGGGATGGAGAGTGGAGGAAATTACCCACATTAGACACACACACACACACACAGACGTCCAGCTGGGAACATTCCTGCTGCTGAACGCGTGAGTGCACGTCATCTCCGTATTGAAGCCTGTGTGCGGTGGTATGCAGCGCCATGTGTGCCGCAGCGTGTCGTGATGCTGCTGCTAACAGCTCCATTAAATTAACCCGCTGCTGCTTTTTTTTCTTTTTATAATGTTGTGGTTTCAAATAATGCAAGTGCCGTTAAACTGTGTGTACATTATAAATTACTGTGAGAGGCCAGAGTGAGACCCAGCAATCAAATCCCCCCCCCATGTTCCAGGGGGCCGGAACATCATCTCTGGTTGTTACCAGCGGAGGTACATTCATGGTTTTAATGAAACACAGAGATCCCCCTGTTGAACTCTTGCTGCACTCTTGAGGGGACGCAAGGTTTCCAGAGACAGATCTGCACGTGCACCAACACCCTGGCAGGCGTGATCCGGAGGAGGAAGCCCTGGCTTGGCTCTGCCGAGCGCTAGACCACCGCATCACGCACGTGAGGGAAGCCTCAACATGCAGTCTTCATGTCCTGACACACGCACCCATGACCCTGATATTTGATCTGAAAATGAACCCACATAAAAGCACATCTATGCAGGAATAGATCCACATCCTCACCTCTCTGTGTGAGCAAAGCTAACCTTCGTCTTCACCTCCTAATCCAGATTATTCACTTTCTCGCGCTTGGGTAAAGATTAAAGACTAAATCATCTTTATTAAATTAAAGATTAAAAGATTAAATCAGCTTTATTTGCCAGGTACATACAGGACATACTAGGAATTTGTTTTGGTGTAATTACACCAAGGCAGCCATTTGCGGCGCCAGGTAGGCAGTGGCGCAAACACTGGATGCTGTGGTGTATTTTGCCATGGGCTGGATTTGAACCCGCGAGTCAATGTTGTGAGTGTCAGAGGCCTCTGACTCCCAAAACACTCGAGTTAGCAAAGTTTAACTTTGGCTGCTGGACGCTTGAGTGTGGACCAATCAGAGAGCTCCTTCTATGTGGCGTAGTGACAAACTTTCCAACATGGTGGAAGATTCTGAAGTGATGAAGGAGGATAGATTTATTGTGGCAGTTTTCTCTAATTCTCAGTTGCTATATGCACAGTTAAATAAGGCTGTTTTCAGCCTGGATTTAAACATCACCAGAGTTGAAACCTGTCTCACCTCTTCAGGAAGACTGTTCCAGATTTTAGGAGCATAAACCTGGAATGAAGCCTCCCCTTGTTTGGTCTTGACTCTGGGCATCAGCAGGTGGCCACTACCTGAGGTTCTCAGATAATTCATTCTTCTTACAAAGAGACAATTTATGGAATGAAAAGCAAACTGTTGAAATTCCCCCTTTTTGTTTGAAAAACAGGGATAGCAAGCAAACATCTGCTCATAAACATCAACTCTGGGCTCTGCAGACGAAAGTCTCTCGACATGTTTGCAAAAACACCATTTATTACTGCAAAAGGAAATCACGTTTGTGCAATTCAGAGCCTTCAAATGTTCACTGTGTGGTTCGTCTTGGATGTGCTCGACTGTACAGTAATTTCTCTGAGCCACATACGTGTAAGGGCCACAACTTCCAGGGTCCACCGCGCAGCTGCTTCCCCAGGGCCCCTGGGAGCTCCAACTTCTTCTGTTTCAGTCTGGCCTTCGTGTCCCTTTGTAATTGCAGACCTGCAGTCTACCCAGGAGACCGGCCTCAGTTGAAATAGCTCCATGTTTTTTTTGTTATTTATATATACATATATATGGACTCCTGCAGTCTGGTGGAGTTTCCCACAAAACGGCTAGACTGGTGCACCCCCTTGAACTTGTGTCTCTACCAGCATGTTTAGAACAGAGTTAGTAAGTGGTAGACATTGCTGGGGGTGAGCGTCTTGTTCCACATGTGTTCCTTTATTGTTGCTCCTGCAACTCTAAATGAATATGAACTGAATTCATTAACAGTTTTTAACGCCTTTATTTTCTTATTAGCTTATTTTACCGCGCTGGTTCTTCCTCTCCTGCTTCAACTCAGACATGTTTTGGTCTCAGATGTTCACTTAAAGAAGACTTTCCTACATTTTCCTGCTCCGCCATCTTGCTCAGGGCAAATGTGTTTATGAGCCATGCACTAGCAAAACAAGGCTAACGATTGGCTGATTTCTTCTTCTACTGCTCCACTGGTAGATCACAGCGTTAGGTAGCTCATTACTGCCACCTATTGACCGCAGAAATAATAGATTGTGTTAAAAATAGACGCTTACGGTAAAACGTGAATATAACGCAACTAATTGATGATTAAAGTAGTTCTCAACTATTTCATTATTGGATCTTAATAGATTAAATCAATAAATACTTTCTGGCTAAAATGTGGGCCCTATCTGGGAACGGTAAGCCCACCTGCTGCCTGGTGAAAATGGAAAAAGTGCTCCTTGTTAGCGGCGATTCGCCTGATGTCCCGGAGGCGCATGGTTCTCTCCACTGCTCCCGGAGGGTCAGCAGGTCTAACGGAAGCATGGCCAGGTATACAGTCAGTGACGGGCGGTAGTCTTGCTGGTTATGGGATTATTTTAGCAGCAGTCATTTCTTAACTGTATCCGCAGCCATGCTGGGCTGAAGCTGACCTGCTCTGACCAGCGAAGGGCTGGACATATTATTTATTTGACCTGTAGGGCATCTCTCTCCTCCCACCTCCATTTTTCTGGCCGTGTCGGGAAACAAGAGGCAGATCAAGGGATGGGTGGGGTGATGGTTGGGGTTTGTGACAAGAGAAGAAGAAAATTCCTGAGTGCTTAAAACCTTTTCCACATTTATCCTGGAATCAGAGGATCCCACTCACTTTCTGCACACACAAACTACTCTGACACCCCTGGAATGCCAAAAGCTTTTTTTCTCCTTCTTCTTCTTCTTCTTTTTCACCAATTTAGGTAATTACCGTGGCGGTCACGGGGCTCAGAGCAGAAACCGTGACCCTGGGCGGTACGGAGTGACAGCCTCGGCGTATCTGAGGCGGTGCCCTGAATTGTGCTGCCGAAACCAGACCTGCCGACAAATTCGTCACCTCCTCCTCGCGCTCCGCAGCAGCAGCTCTGTTTGGTGGGTTTACTTTGTCAGACGGGGGTTGACGTCATTCCCCGTGATCAATGGGACATGGCATCACCGATATCACTGACTGACGATTTCTCAATCTTTCAATTGTTCTATTATCTGAGCCACGAAGACGGCCGTGTTTGTTTCACACTGTTGAAGTTTAGTGTGTCACCAACACTAAAGGGAAGAAAATTGATGTAATTCCAGATCAATGTTTTTTTGTGTTTTTTAATATGTTAAACTAACTTGGAATCGGTTTCAAAATGTATTAAAAGACGTAAGAGGATCTGCGGCTCTTAAACCACAAGTAGATCTTTGTTTCTTCCACAAAAGGTGTTCACAGCTTTGGCTTAAAAAAAAACGAAGAAACTATTTTAAATATGGACGTGATAACGTCTGTTTTTCAATTGATTTACGAAAACATGGTGTTTTTCTTGATATTAGGACATAAAAGATTTTCTTTTCTTTCACATAATTTTCTACAAATGTAAATTCTATCTTTTTTTTGCAAATATGTTGTTTCTTGTTTTACTTTATAACCTAAGATTACACATACACTGTTGACTCTACATTTTCCACAGTAGGTGTTCATCAAAAATGACAAGTTTGTTTTTTTGTTCTTTTTATTTTTTGTCCAGAAACATTAAAATGTGATTCGAGCAATTCTGCTATGAGACTAATGATTCGTGACTCTTAATGTTTTCAAGATTTCTTGCGTTTAGGCAGCTGATCAATTTCGTAAAGGATGAATTATCTAACTTTCCACTGAGTGATCTAATTACATAAGAGAAGAACTTTAATCTTCTGTATATTTTTAAATGACTGAATATGTATTTTGGATCGTTTCTAGTGTATTATTGTCATGGTCTGTGATTGTTCATGGTTAGTTTTTCCCTAGTTATTGTTTCTAGTTATTGTCTCAGTATGTTTAGATATGTTCTCGTTTTGCCTCCTAGTTTAACCATTTAGTTTTTAGTTCCTTCCTTTGTATGTCTTGTAGTTCTGTTTGATTAATATGAATGTTTTCTGTATTTTCCTTCTCCCGTTGTTTACATTTCCGTCGTGTTTCCTGTTGACATTTTCTCTCTGCCTCAGCTTCTCTCTTAACCACACACACCTGTAATCACTCTGCTGTCTGATTATTTTGTTTGTTCCACTTCTCATCCTCCCAGCTTATATACCTGGTTTCCTAACCACTCACCGCTCGATCTTCCACGTTATGTTCCTCCCTGCTCGGTGTCCTAGTTGTCGTCCTCGTTATCTCCAGTGTTCCTTCTGAGTTCCTCGTTGTTTCCAGTCTGCCGGTATTTTGACAATAATAACTAAATGAGTAACTACAAGTAGTCATTTAGCAATGATAGCAAACCAAACTGACTCAAAATACACCTAAATATGATATAAAAATGTTTTTTGCTTTAATCAGATTAGGATGATCTAATTATCTCAGTTTAGTCCAGTTATTAGTTTAGACACCATTACTTTAGCAAACCCGGATGTAGTTGCCGCTGTCTTGTCACCGTCATATTCAGCTGCGCTAACGTCACCATTTTGTCACTCTTACATTACAACAGCTTTTGAAGTGGCTGCTGTAGTATAATAGTGACATTGTAGTTCTTGGGCCCCACTACAAAAAACCTCAAACATTGTACCAAGTACAATGTTTACAACAAATATCTTAGTACACTTAAAAAAAGAGAAAACTAACTTACATTCACATTTACATTTCAGCAAAGAGCTTACAGGAGCTTGAAGTCAATAATTCTTTATATTAATAAAAATTGATCGTCCCACTGGGATTTCATTTCATTGTTTTATATTTTTTTAATTGTTTTAAGGGAACAAATCTGAGCCAAAGACCAGAAGAGTCTTCCTGAGGAGTCTCTCAGAGCCTTCAGGGTTTCTTCCCGTCCCTTCCTTCTCCTCCGTTTATTTGTAATTTAAAATGTATTTATTGCAGCGCCAGAAGCTGCACCAGTTGGTGGTAAATGTGGATGAGGTGATGGCCGAGAGGGTTAGCGCCTCCTTAGCCCCAGCATCCCCCCCGCCTTTGTTTACCTCTCCATCACATCTGTCTCTTTTCTATTCACTGTCTTGTCTTTCAGACTCTTACCTTTCGTGTTTCCCTGTCTGCTTTTTTTAATTTTATCCCATCTCTCTTTCTTTTATTATTCTTGATTAGGCGTGTTCGAAATTCAAATAGGGTACAAGCGTTTCCTTTAGAGTAAAGTGAATTTCAAGCATCTTTTTAAATTTAAACCTCCATAAAACTCCATCAAAATTGTAATTAAAATAATTTGATATTTTTATTTTAGTAACTTTTCATAAAGAATCAAAATTTTTAACATTACTAAAACCTTGCATTTGTTATTAGAACTATATCTTAAAAACCTTAGTGGGTTTGATTGTATTATTTGTCAAACATATTAAGAGTCGATGTGGAAGATTCAAAGAGCCTCTTGCAGCTCCAGAGCCTCAAATTGCTTAAAAAGTGCGAGTGTCATTAATAACATTTAATAACAGTATTTAGCCACCATACCTGGTGAGAACTACCTAAGTTTCTTCCACGCCTCACTGTTGGTTGGGTGTTTTGTTTTCATCCAGGTCTAAGTCTTCAAGCTAATTAGGCCAACTTAAATTCTCCAGGCTTTGTGATTGGCTTGCCTAAACATTCCAACAACGTGTTTTATCTTCGGTGGAGGAGTCCTGTGCAGTGATTTGGGTTTTTTTGTGTTTAAGAGCATCACAGACAGTTTTCATGGGGAATAAAAATGGAAGTGCGGATCAAAGTTCTTGAGAAGTCTTATTTAGGTTTTAGAAAACTCTTTCTGTCCCATGGAACACCTGTTTGAAACTGTTTTATGGTGAAATAATATTCTTCGGCATTAGTATGTTTAACAGTAATAACGATTTGAATGGAATAGGTATTTACTTTTAACCCAATCATGGAATAAGCTTTGCTTTTTACACGCCATGAGGTACGATTGAATCAGCAGAACCAGCACAACAGAGACCCAAAGGTTTGTGCTCAAACACTTGTTTTTTCATTCTGGTTGTTTCTTTCAATTTGTCACGTAGAGAACCAGCAGAATTCAATCTGGGTTGTGAAAATGGTGAAAAAGGAAGGAAGATGCTGTAGAATCTCAAGATTTGTTTGGACAGAAAACAATTTCAGTCATCTTCAGCCCCAGGTATCTGATCTTCTAATCTCAGTTTCTCCTTTAGCGAAGCAAACTTTAGCAGACCTCTTGAAGGGCCCTTATAAAGGGTAATTATGCTTTACGAGTTCCCCCTGTGGTTCCCACGTCTAGTAGCGCAGCCACGGGGGCCTCCGAGTTTTATCAGAGCTGTGGATTAGCGAGCCGGAGGGGAGCGGCAACTTTCTCTCCTAAAAACCTCTCCTGGTGTTAACTGGCAGGCACAGGGGAGAAACACATAATTTGGAGCATCTGGCAAATGCTGCTGTTGTGGATTATTCTTGGAATAAAGTTTTTTTTCCCTGATATTTTGGTGCTAAGAAAAAAAGGTTGTTCTTGCATCATGAAAATGATGCTAAATGTTCTTTAAGATGTTGTAAATCGAGCTCATCTTGCAGCCAAGAGGCCCACAGTACGTCTGAGGGAGTCTGTTGAGATCCACTACTCAGGTCTGACAACAGTTAATATTCTCCACCAATCTGAGTGTTATTAACATGAAATACATTGTTAAGGGAAATTTTAAATAGTCCCTTTTCTAATTTGCCAAAAGCCACTGAGGGAAAAAGAAAAGCGACCGGAAAAAAAGGTGCTCTGTGAGAAAAACTAAATTTATATCCTCACATGTGGCAGAAACACTGCGAATCAAGCTAAACGGTTGTCTTACGTAAAGCATCAAGTTGAACGATGCTTTTGTCCTTGTTTGCCTGCAGCAGCCCTTCTACCAGCCCTGCAAACCCAACCGTACCTCCTGGATCACAGTACAGTGGTTGGTGTGGAAAAAAGGAATTTACCAACAACTGTTAAGTAAGAAACACTCAGTTTAGGTTTGATAACATCTGGAGCAAAGTATTTCATGGCAAAAATCCTTGATTCTGCAACATTGTGTCCTGTTTTCTGCGATAAAAATGCTGGAAAGTGCGAAAATAGGTGGCAAAGTGTGAAAAACATAGCAGCATAGCTGAGCCAGTTATTTAGTCCCTTTATGCTAACTTAGAGTCTTGGACCATTTAAGGTCATCTATAACGTAGTATGAGCTAAATATGAACATTGCTTAGTTCTGAAATCCAGAATCTGTCTAAGAACAAAGCCAGTTGTTACTAACTTAAAGCTCCTGCAGTAAGACGCTGGATCAACTTCAGTCCATTTGCTTTACTTGCGTACTAGTTAGACTACGCTTTAAGCTAGTGTTAGCATGCTAACTTTAATGCTTTAGATTAGTGTTAGCATGCTAACTAACGCTTTAAGCTAGTGTTAGCATGATATCTCTAATGCTCTAAGCTAGTGTTAGCATGCTAACTGTAACACTTTAGACTAGTGAACTTCAGTCCATTTGCTTTAATTATTTTATGGGGCAGATCTGACACATCCAATATGGCCGACATGCTGACTGGAACCAAAACGTGTTTGTAATGGTGGCGCATGGAAGTGATGACGTCACAACACGACCCGCCGGACCGTTCACTTTTGGCGGGGGGGTTAGTGTCAGTCAAAGTAAATAATTGAATATTTTAAAATGTATGACAAAAAGATGCGGGATAAGTAAAATCAGGCGAATTTACATAATTCTGTGATTTCCAACAGCTTTCAGTCCGGGAACAAAGAAAAACCTTAATATTATTCATGAACCGTAAAATAAACCAATATGCTTCAAGATGCTTTAATACCATAGTTTCTTCACATTGGTTTAGATCAAAGCATGTTTAACTGTTAGATTGACCTAGTCAAAGTCCGGGCCTCAATTCTGTCTGGAATTTGTGACTACGTGTGAAATTTGAGTACCATGAATGTCATTTTGAGAAGAACGGTCGATTCTAGTAATCTGGGGGAGACAAATCCCAAGACTTGCAGCTGTAATTGCTACAGAAATTAGCAATAAGTATTGACTCAGACAAGGTGAGTGAGAATGATTCACTCACTTCCATTTTACGATGACGAAGAAACCTTTGTTTGGTCAATCCGACAAAAACGCAATAAAACCCAATAAAGCGAGTGATTGCAACAGAATGAGAAGATCACGGGGCTTCGTTCACACACCAGGTTGCAGAAATCAGATTTTTTTTGTGTGTGTGTGTGGTTCATAATGTTAATTAAAATGCGACCCCCATCACATTTTCTGTGTGAACGGTTTACAGCCCCAGGAAGACGAAGAAGAACATGGACGTCTCACAGCGGCGTCCATGTGTACGTTGGTAACGACGGACGCCGCCGTCTGTGGACGGACGTTGGGCAACGGGAGCCGACCGTATCGTCATAAGATCAGAACAAGATGAAGGAAGCTGAGGAAAATACGAAAGCTAAACTCGGCACTGCTTGCTTCGGACGTTGTTTATATCTAGATTTACCACGTCAGGCTTCGTCTGCTGCACAATTTTCTGGAATCGCATATAAATCAGGAGTTTGGGGGATGAAAAGATCAGAAAGCGTCGGTCAGGCCGCTGTGAGAAAGCCGCATGTGGGTCCGATATGGGCAAAGAATAGTGTTTGGATCGTAATTTCCCGCGGTGTGAACGTAGCTAAAGAGGTGCCAAAATAAGGTCTCTTCAGTCGACACTTGCGTGGTTGGGCAGAAAGGACTCCAGGCACCCTTCCTTTGCTCCTTATTATCTCTCCTTATCCTACATCTTTTTCTGCTTTCACCCGCCACTAAACAAGTGAAAACCATCCGCGGGTCCGCTTTCCCCCTTTCTCCTTCTAATGAAAGTGTTAGCACATCTGCACCGAAGGTTGCAAAACGTGTCCCTTCTTGTTCAGATGGTGGACGTTGCAGCGTTGCATCCTTTCAAATCGACCACAAAGGGATTGAGAGCAGAGCGGTTGCCCCCTTGGCTGTGGATGGCCATCAGTTTGCCACCACAGCCTTTGCCTTTTTCAGAAAGCTCTCCTGGAACCCTTCAAGACCGTCGATGACGCTGAGGTAATTGTTGCGCGTTTCTAACACAAAACGATTAACTGAGAGGAGAAATCGCCCTGCGTGCGGCTGATTGGTAGCTGGCGAAGGCGATGGAAACCTTGGCATGACGGTGGGGTTTCCGCACCAAGATGGAGAGAGAGAGAGAGAGACCGCTCAATGAGGAGGAGAGATGGCCGCAAGCATCGTCTACACTGCGATTCTTTGACTTCCACTATGATGAATCCCAGTAACACAGACGCTTGGCAGACCAGAGTGGGGTTGCTTTGCGCACGAGTAGCCAAAGGGAACCTTTAAAAATGAAGCAAGATGCAATGCCGCTCTTTCTTTTTTTCTTCCTCCTCGTGCTTGGCCTCTGATAGCTGCGGCGGCGTGGATTTGTATCCCAGCTACCCTGAAAGGACTGGCCCGACTGGATGGAGCTTTAAAGCGAATCAAGAAAGCTCTGGAAAATCGCTCCTCAAAGGCACATTTCGACTGGAGAGCATTTCTTTTAAGCTGTCGCTCCTCGACAGCTGACAATCCTATTATGGCAGCGACTTATTGTAATTAAGAAGGCAGGCAGATACACGGGCGCATTCATTACAGCATCTCAGACGCAAACGGCCTGGTTGATGGTTTCTGTTTTAGGGGGTGAAACAAAGTGCCGAGCGACCGCGTCACCTTGTTTGCGTTGACATGTGAGTGATGTAAACTGGATCTGGAAGCCAATTTTCTTTTCTCTCCGTTCCTTCATGCCCTTCACTGGGCGGGCTCGGCTTCAAAACGGGACGTAATGGAAAATAGGGTTTTATGGCTTTTCTTCTCTCCCAGTTTTTTAAGAGGTCAGACAACCGGAGGCTTCAAAAGGAAAAGGGAAGAGAATAAAAAATAAAACCCTAGGAGGTAACGATCCCTCACCTCATCAGCACTCGGGTCTAAATACGTTTTTTTTTTCTCTGCAGCTAAAGCCAGTTATAAGGAAGCTGAGCTGCAAGGCCGAGTGCTGCTGTTTGTTTGGGCCATAATAACAGGATTGGGTTTCTTTCTTCTCCCTTTCTCCACAATAGGAGAAGCAGCTTTGGAAGCAGCGACAGATGCGAGGGCCGTCAGCTGCCCCCTTAAACCGAGAGACGTCCCAAACTTTAGGACAGAGATCCCGGTGCGTTGTGGGTAAACAGTGTTCTCTAGATAAAAAAAATATTAACCCAAATAAAACCGCACCTGGAAACGTCGTGGAAGTTATCGGCTCTTTGTTTTAGCACGTAAAAAGTGCGGCCTCGGAGGGGGTCAAAGGTCACGGTCCAGCAGACGGCTTGTGTGTCTTTGCATCTGATACTCTGGCTCACGTCTTTGATCTCCATCCTCGGTTTGGACCTGTCCCGCGTAATAAATGAAGGTGGTGAGAGGGTCAGACTATCAAGGGATGTATTACCGACGCAGACATGTGGAGATACTCCCTGAGCGCGTCTGCAGCGCACGCACGCACACACACACACACACGCACGCACACACACACACACACACACACACACACACACACAGCTGCTGCAGGCGTACCACACGTTTTAAGTGGAGATGCTTTTGTGTTGTTTCAATTCTAGATCTTGCTGATGGGTATTAAATGCTTATACTATCACCGGCCACTTTATTGGGAACACCGTGCTAGTACCGGGTTGGACCCCCTTTTGCCTTCAGAACCGCATTAATTCTTGATGGCGTTGATTCAAAAAGGTACTGGAAACATTCCTCAGAGAGTTTGGTCCATATTGACATGACAGCATCATTCAGTTGCTGCAGATTTGTCGAATCTCCCGTTCCAACACATCCCAAAGTTGCTCTATTAGACCGAGATCTGGTGACTGTGGAGGCCTTGGAGTCCAGGGAACTCATCGTGATGTTCCAGAAACCAGTCTTAGATGATCTGAGCTTCATGACATGATGGATCGTTATCCTGCTGGAAGTATCCATCAGAAGATGGAACACTGTGGTCATAAAGGGATGGACATGGTCAGTAACAATACTCAGGCGGTGGTGGAAACGTTTTTCCATTCTTCTATTGTCCAGTTTCTAATTGTAGCCTCAGGTTCCTGTTCTTAATTGACAGGAGTGGCGCCCGGTGTGTTATTCTACTTCTGTAGCCCGTCTGTCTCAAGGTTGGACGTGTTGTTTGTTCAAAGATGTTCTTCTGCATACCTTGGTTGTAATCAGAGGTTATTTGAGTTACTGTTGACTTTCTATCAGCTCCAACCAGTCGGACCATTCTCCTCTGACCTCTGCCATCAACAAGGGGTTTAAACTCACTGGTTGTGGGTGTAAATCCCAGTAGATTAGCAGTTTCCGAACATCTGGCACCAACAACCATGTCAGGGTCAAAGTCACTGAAATCACCTTTCTTCTCCATTCTGATGCTCGGTTTGACCTGCAGCAGATTGTCTTGACGAGCCTGAATCCATCGAGTGTCTGCGATATGATTGGCTGATTAGGAATCTGTGTTAACGAGCAGTTGGACTGGTGTACCTAGTAAAGTAGCCGATGAGTGTATGTTGTCCTAAAGTGCTTAAGTTTGTACGGCTACATGTTTACTCTTCCACCGACTACTGATCACCAACCAGTATCTTAAAACCTTACTGGGTTTAATGGACGCCTTTCATTTACCTCGGAAGTCTGAAGTTGGAGATGGGAACGACGTCACGACTCCGACCATGCAACCGTAGCTAGTTGCTCTTCTTACGAACATCGTTTTGTTTTGTGTTTTAAACAAACACTACTTTTGATTTGCTGTTAGAGTTGCAGGTGCATGTAACATTGATTTTGAGATGTAATTTTATTCAAGTGTTTTTGCCACAGCTTAGTATTGTTCACATGAGAAGCTGCCATATTGGATCTTGGGGGGCGTTCCAGTTGTTGTTTTTGTTTTCTTTCGTTTTACTTTCAGAGCTTTCAAAGCCTGTTGGACATGTAGAGCAACCCAATGCTGCACAATGCTGGCCAGCTGGCTGAAAGCAGGTAGGGCTGCAGGGTGGTAGAAAACATTGGCTAAAAATGTTGTTAAATATTCCAACAACGATTTCAGCTGCACTTGATCCCTTTTTTCTTCTTCTCTTCTCTGATCTGTTCTTCCTGCTCTATGTGCCCTGTATCGTTTTTGGCTTTGTCATTTGTTTCCAGTCTGAGCTTTTGCTGCCGTGAGTTTCTGTCCTGCTGGCTAAACATTACATCAGCGAAAAATGCAACTTCAGAAACTTTACAATATGTAAGCCAACAATTATTCCACTCCAACTGAATATAAGGCCCACTGATACTACAATGATGGCACATTTGTGACATATAGTCAAAGAAGGGCTGAAAAAAAATGTCCTTCTCTGACCAGAAACCATTTTTCAAAAAGCAGACAGAGTCATGCAGACGTTGTAAATTATCTTTCTTATTAAGGCAACTGAAACTCCCGACCAGATGCACAAGCTTGTTGTGTTATACGAAGAAGAGAGCTGCACAGTTCATTTTATTTTGTGCAAACAAAACCAACTCTACCAATACATAATGTGTGAGATTATTTTTATTCATACAAATATTACAATTCATATGAGTGTGTTGTTTAATTTAGATGAATCTAGTGCTGCCTGAGTTGATATGCTGTGTATATAAAAGCTTCTCTTGTGTGTTTTTGCTATGTATATGTATGTATATCTCACTTTATATAGATTCAACCATTGGGTGAATTGAAAAATATGATTCTTTCTGCATATTCAAACCATAGGGCTTAATATTTAAATCCGATTTTTCGTTGCGATCTGAGTGGTTGTTAGTATTAAAATTTCAACAAGAGTTCCCTTCAGACTCCAACTTGTGGCCCTGAGATCAAATCTGACACTTTTAAAACATGCAGAAATGACTTCATGTACCATCAGAAATCACCGGTGATGCTTTCTGTCCGTTCTCTACATTTAAACTAGTGGTTTTGCCTCCATGGTATAAATTATGGTTATGAATCTGTCAGGTTTTAACATTTTAATGTGGGATTGAATGCAAAATCTCATATCTATCTAATTAAGAACCGTCCGTTCAGTAAAGAAATGATGCAAAGATCTCAGCTCCATTCGTTTAGCTTCTTTCTATTTTATCTTGTGAACCTTGCATCTTTACAGCAAAATTACACATGAGATTTTATACTATTTCGGGTAAAGTTGAATCTGGATAAACTAAATAAAGAGACACGTCCTCTTTATTCTCACTTCCTGAAGATAGATCAGGCTAAAGCTTTCTTATTTAGGCCAGTTAACATCACCTACATTATTTATATTTAGCAAATGTTACAATAATGGGAGAATTTACCCATCAGATGACTTCAAGATCAGAAGTTTACATACAGAGTCTCTTTAAACGGCGAAGGAAAGCCCAGATGATGATGTCGCAGCTTTGGAAGCTTCTGATAGGTTAAGTTAATTAGATGCTCACATGTAAAAATATTTATGAGTCAAACCTGGAAAAAACTATTGGTGAAGATGGTGAGAAAAACATCAATTCAATTCAGTTCCTTTCTGGAGCAAATTTCACAAGACGTCATCTCCAAAATAATAGAGAAGACAGAAGACACAAGAAGCAGCAGAGGAGCTAATGTAGGAGTTATTCCTGTACACAGAGCAAACGTAACTAGCGTGAGAAGGGAGCGTGTTCGGTTTCTGGTGGAAAAATCTAAGCCGATGAAATGAATAAGCCGATAACTCTGCAGCAAGTAACCTCTGCTGATCGGCTCCACAGAAAAGAATCACAAACAAGAGCAATCTGTCCATCTGAGAGGAATGCGTTCATCTGCAGCGAGAGAAAACGTCCAAAGATCGCACAAAGACTCACATCCTCCTTCTCAGTCCGTCATCATCAGGCTGCAAGGCGTAAATCTCTCTGTTGACGAGAGCTGGTGGAGGACAGAGCCGCTGAGCAGCTCCGTGTCCTATAACTAATTGCAAAAGCTTTTTTTTTTCTGCAGGAAAGCCAGGTGTGGAGGTCAAGTGTCAGAAAGCAGCTGAAAAGTTTTGACTTTAACTTAAATACAAAGAAATCAATAAATTATTATTATTATTTGGTCAGAGCAAGACGAAATACGTTCTTGTATTATCACACTATTCTGCATAGAAGTGGCAAAATTTGTTTCGTTTTTCTTAAAGATAACAATTGGAGCGTCCAGAATCCAGGGAAAAACTCAACATATGTGTCGCATTTCTCAAAAATATCGTATTTGTTTCGCATTCTCCTGCGGTGTAAAAAATTAAACCTGTATCTACTGACCTGATCTCCTATATGTAATTAGTTACACTATTCTAAGGTATCCAATCTAAGGTGGCGCATTAAAACTCTTGAGTTTTATTAGTACAAATGTTGAACACAAGGATTCTGGGCTGCCCATGTCATCAGCTCTGCACAGAGGAAAGCCTCTGCCATCATTGCCTCATCGCACCTGTGCAAACACAGTCGAAGTTAATTCCTTAACATTATTCTGGGTAATGAGATGATTTTGTTTCTGGGAGCCGGTGGCTGTTGAGGCATGATCCCGCCCGCCCCCTTTTTTATTTATTTTTTGTTTCCAGGAGCACAAAGGCTTTATCTCTGCACCCGCACGAGGCTGGCCGTGAGCGAATCATCGCGGCGCTGACGCTTAGGCAGATAAGCCGGCTTCCTCGCTCCGCCTGCAACACACATGCAGAGGCGCCCGCTCCCGCTCTCTGAGGATATAAATGGAGCAACAACTATCTTCGCTTGCGAAGCTCGACTCCCCTTGAGGGCGCGTTGTGCGTGAGGAGTGTGCGGTTTCGTGTGACAGCCCCTCTCGCTTAGCGTGCACGTGTTTTCATTCAAACGTGTGAACCCAAGGTTTCTGGAGGCTCATTAGCGGAGGATGCTGTTAAGTGATTTTAGAGGCTTCACTGGAGGCCGAGAGGAAGGAAGAACGAAGGCGGCTTTAATAGTCCCTGAGAGCGCTGCAGCTGCGCCAGGTGTTAGCTTCTGCAGTCACACATGTGCACACATACCTCCAGCCTCATTAGGGTTGGTCAGGCCAGCTTTGCGGTTTCAAACTGTGGGTTGTAGGAACACACATTAAGGACAGTAGGCTCTGATTTGGTTGCATGTCTTGTTCTGGCATTTAAATTGTTGCACATATAAAAAGGAAAACAACTCTCCAGGAATTACTTCCTACCAGCACTAAAGATTGTATAAATCAACATTTTGGAGTTGTTGCAGGAAGCAATTTAGTGTGCTTAAGCAAGCGGATCCACAACAGGATCCATTATGTTTTCATGTGTTTGAAAGTCATGTGAAATTTAAATGCTCTTTAATTTTCAACAACAGTCATGTCAAACTTCAGTGCATTCAGAGCAACACAAACTGGTGACGAACTTTATCGTGTTTTACAGACGACCCTTTGGCTGCCAGCAGCGACGGCACGTCAGCGCGTCGGCCATATTGGATGAGTCAGATCTGCCCCGTAAACGAATAAAAGCAAATGGTCTGAAGTTGATCCAGCGTCTTACTACAGGAGCTTTAAGTTAGTAACAAATGGCTTTGTTCTTAGACAGATTCTGGATTTCAGGACTAAGCAATGTTCATATTTAGCTCATACTACGTAATAGATGACCTTAAATGGTCCAAGACTCTAAGTTAGCATAACGGGACTAAATAACGATCTAAAAAGCTCTTAATGAGTATCATTCCTATCACCTCACACTGTAGCGGTGTCGGTTAAACAGAGAACTGATCATGGGTCATTAGAGGACGAGGATGTCGTTGTGTCATCCTCCCTGCCTGCTTTGTTTATGTTTAATTTTTATTGAAAAATTAATCTCTCAGAATAAAAAAAACCAGTGTGCCAAAATGAATCCAGACAGTAAACAAACGACTGAATAAATGTGTTTTAGAGACGTTTCTATTCTCCAACTGGATCTCATGACGGCGGGAACGTTGCCTTTGCTGAAAGCCTCCAAATGTAAAACTAGTAATTTGTCCTTAAGTAGCTCAATCAGCGAGGAGATGTAAAGGGAGTGGCGTTCTGGAAAATAAGCATCAACAAGAGGGAAGGAATACAAGAGATTATCAGTTTGAGGTGTGCACCCTCTCCTTTTCTCTCCTCATCGCTCCAAACCAAAGACAACATTCATCCCAGGTCATCCATATCTAATGTTAGCGGCACTTCCTGGCACAGAGTCAGAGCAGAACGCTTCAGCTCCCCATTCATGCTGGCTGCACTGTAGGTGTACTAATGAACATCACCGCCTGGTTCACTGAAAAGGCTGAAGACATTCATCCCTGCCCGACCCCTGTGGGCTGGAAGTGTTTTCTTTGACTGGACTTTCACTCTTTGGGCGTCTGCTAGAAACAGGATATACAGTAACGCTGCTTACGTACCGAAGTGTGTGAGGCAAAAAAGTTTTTTATATGCAATAGACCAACTGGAAAATAGATGTAGAGAAAATTTAAACAACTTTTCCATTGTTTGATAAACATAAATATCGCAAAATAGCAAAGTCCATGTAGACGCGCGTCTTGGAGTGTCGAAGAGTCTCGACATGCGTTCTTTAGAGAGCTCCTTCAATGTGACATAGTGACAAACTTTCCAACATGCCGGAAGATCCTGAAGTGATGATGGAGGACAGATTTATTGTGGCTGTTTTCTCTAACTCCAGTGAAACTAGCGCTGAAATCGACCCATGTCAGCGTTAAGCTCCTGGAGGAGAAAATCACCAAACTCTGAACGCTGCATTATTACTCTGCAAAACACAGTACAACCAAGGTAAGATGGCTCCGCCCACATGGAGGTGTACCTCAGGTAGACATCAGATCTGAGAAATGATCTGTGGGTAAGCATAGTAAAGCCCAAACCTGCAGTAATCCTGCAAAAATCTCTTTATTAACTGTTCTCTGACCTTTCAACGCTCCGGATCACAATCGCTCCTCACATTCTTACGATAATTATGTCACCATATCGTGTCCGAAATGAAAAACACCAACGATGTTGCTGGAGGTCAACGTGGTTCGTTACTCTACTCTAGGTCAAATTATGGCTGCTGATTGGTCAGTTGCTGACAAATCCGCCGGATTTACTGACGGGTTTGTTTTAGCCGTCCCTAAAGTCAGACATGGAGACCAGCTGTGGGTCATGTGTGTAAATCCATCATTTTAGTTAGGAAACAAATATCAAACAGGCTCTTGAACTCTGGAGGAGCCGCAGAAGTCTACAACCCGGGTGTGAAAAGCACTCACACTCCACAAATCTGCCTTAAATTTCATGTTAACCTTTTGGTTTCCATGTAAAATGCTTTACATCACTTTAAATGCTGCAGGGTTTACTTTTTAATCTGCTGAAACGGGAAAAGTAGACAGAGTTGATGGGAAGAAGGATGAAGTCAAACACAAGGAAATCCTCGCTAAGCCCAAGGCACACCTCTAACGTCCGACTCCAATTGAATGTCCAATCTCTTTTTTTTCTGGCACACAGGATCCGACTCGAGGATCCCGACGGGATCGCCTGAGGTAGTTCTCGTGAGTCACCCGTGCTGCGTAAACAAGCTAAAACAGGATTGGTTTTTCAATTCTGAGCTGTTTGTTTAAATACTTTATTGTTTACCTACAGGTTTGACAAACTTTAGCAGAACAGTTCTGCATCGTTGATCAGTTTATGTTGAAATTTAGCTGTTTTAGTCAGTATTTTTCTAAAAGCTGATGTGCTTTACTTTGCCTCTGAGTCTCTCGTCTCGTCTCATGACTTTCCCGTCAAATCGCTGCATAGCTCGGAGCAGAGGCGGAGCTTGAAGGGGGGCCAGCGAAGCACCGGACCCCCTTCAACATGTCACGACGCTGCACATCTTGTTAATAGGAGCCTAATTTCGAAATCGGTGACGCATATTGACTGCTAAGTCCCTCCCGTCCAGTAGTTGGCGCTTTGTACCACAGTTTTAAACTACCTTACTCACACAAGAGGAGTATAAGGGGCAGATTTGAACTTTTATGCTTAGCTTAGTGTGACGACCACAAAAGTTTCACATTTTGTGTTTATGGAAAATATTGTAAAAAGAGAATAATTTTCTTTTATTTTAAATACAAATTGTTGTTATTTATTTTGAGAAAGGTACCCCAAAGAGTTAGCATTTCTTTATGTAGTGGTTAATTTTCCCATTTAATGTGGGATGGTTTCTCCATCCGGAGCCTAGCCTAGCCGTTTAGCAGCGTAGCGATCACACATGACCTACATGGTAGTAGAAAACAACTCAGTTTAATGCACACGCCTCCCCCACGTGAACATACACCTGAGTAATGCTTTAGAAATGGGTTACCTCGATGTTTATCGTTTTTTTCCCCGTCTTTAAGGTCCCCACCATTAGTTTGAAATGTGTGTTTTTGCTAAATGGGTTCAAGAAGGAAAAGACGTGACTGTTGTTTACATTAAGCACTTGTGTTTATGAGGGTAAAATGCAGTACTGATATGATTTAAAGCGAAGTAAAAGACTTTCAGATGGAGTTTAAAAGTAAGCTGATTAATAATACCATTGTCTATGTATTTCATTTTTGATAAATAGGTTAAAACATTAAGCTGAAGAACATGTATTTTGGAGAAAATAATTTATTTTGTCATGGATTTTGTCCTGAAGACATTGTGGTTTTTGTGTTGACATGGACACTGAAATTAATTGAGTATGGTCACCCCGAGAAGAAAAGTGTTGCTCCACCACTGGCTATGAGGGAGTTGAGTTGCATGTCATTCGTTTACTGTTCTGTAACTACTGTGTAAAACATCTGTTATTAGATTAGATACCAACTTATATCTGGAGATCTTTTCGGCCAAGATTTGAAGCTTGGACTTAAACTGAAAATTTGTCCCACCACGAAGACGCTGATAGTACAAGAACCTCTAAAGTTGCTCAGACACTCATGCAACTCCAGCTTTGATGTCGGCATGAATGTGTCTTGTTGTGTCGGTTCTAAAACTTCCTGAAGGAAATCTGACCGCGGGTTTAGACATTTGTTGCCACCGTGACTCCTCAGGATGTGGCTTCTCTGGCAGATTTGAATCTCAGATGAGACGGTTAGCCACAGTCTGTCTTTGTTCGCCGTTGCGCCTCCTCTCTTCCCTTTGATTGCGCGATTTCGCCCCTCGATGTGAAGCTTTTAAAAGCAGCTTTTGATATGAGAAATATTAGTAAAAGCTGAGCAGAAGCAGGTGTGAGGGGGGGGGCAGATGGCCCAGCATGCTTGTTTCAGATGACATGCTGCTGGATGCTCGGGGTGGCGGTGGTCACCGCGTCCATGCCTTCGTGTTTCTGCATGTGTGGCCGTGAGTGTCTGGTTGCTGACTCCATGGGAAGCGCGGTCTGACAACCCCCCCCCTCCATCGCCGGCGTGCAGCAACATGACACACAGCTCCTGCAGCATATCCTCACCAACCACACACATGTAGCATTAATGATAAGCACCTGGATTCCCACAAAGTCCCCACTTAGCTCCGATTGTGAGTAACTGATAAATTGGGATGAGTGGGAATTAAACTGGGTGAAAGAGCTCTTGTCTCTCCAGGCTGCAGACGGAGATGAAGATGAAGAGAGCCTTTATGCTGCCTGCGTGCGCTCACATGAGAGCGACGTGTCCTCCCCAGACGACACATGGGAATCCGGCCCTCTCCCACGCGTCACTGCTGCTGTGTGGCCTCAGCTAACAGACACGCTGTCCATGTTCTCTCCTTCCTCAACAGCGTCGGCCCGTTTCCCACTTTTGCCGATCCGGGCCACGCTCCCTGCCGACTTTGAATTGTCTTGTACACGAAAATGTGCTATACAAATAAACTTGCCTTGCCTTTGATGCGTTTCATCGTCCAATGTGTTCGACAATAATCTTTTTCACCCCTCCAGAGGGAAGAAAGAACCCTGTTCTTCCACCGGGGACCACAGCGCCTGCCGAAAGGAGACGGGGTGGGGGACCAAATCCCCTCGTGTGTCCAACAACACGACACTTTGACTACCCACAAGGAAAGGCCTCTTTCTCGGACGCACAGTCCGTCTTTCCTCTGAGCTTCTCCACAGATGCTGACACTGTCGGGTTAAGATGCCCCTGTAAAGACCATTGTCCTTCTCATTGTGTCATCCCTGTTATTGAGTTCTTTCCTCCCTTCGTAGATGGCAGCCGGCGGCTGGATGAGGCGGAAAGCGGTGAAAGACCTCCGGGGGTAGCAGTCAGCGCTCCGGGGGGCCTTTTCTGCCCAGAGAGGGGCCTTAATTGTGGGTAGCAGCAGGCGGCCATAGAGGTCTGTATGCTGGAAGAATGTGTGGCTGGATGGACCAGAGTTCCTCTCCCAAACAGGGTCAAAGGTCAGCCCCCCAACCCCCGCTTACCCCGGTGGCACCAACAGCAGGAACCAGCCATCTTGCTACAGTGCAGTAGGGCTGCAACAAAAAACGATTATTTTCACAATCGATTAATCTGTCGATTATTTTTATTATTAATGGCTTTTTATTATTAATTAATTTAGCATTTACATTTATTTTCATTAAGAAAAAGCAAAACACAAGAGAACTGTGACGTAATATATTTAACTTTGTTTAAAGGAACAAATGAGCTCAACAGTAAAATGTTTGTTCATTTTTAGACATAAAATAGACAAATAATTTGGTACAATTATATAAAACCAATACAGTTTACAGCATATTAACAATAATCTCACCTCTTATTATTCTCTATTATTTAATTAGATGTTTATTGTGAATGTTCTGACTTAGTTGGACATTAC
>JAVLVB010000668.1:903545-920877 GCA_032876305.1 Orestias chungarensis
TGACCATTATAACCAGTCTGACCATTATAACCAGTCTGACCATTTTAACCAGTCTAACCATTTTAACCAGTCTGACTATAATAACCAGTCTGACTATAATAACCAGTCTAACCATTTTAACCAGTCTGACCATTATAACCAGTCTGACCATTTTAACCAGTCTGACTATAATAACCAGTCTGACCATTTTAACCAGTCTGACCATTATAACCAGTCTGACTATAATAACCAGTCTGACCATTTTAACCAGTCTGACCATTATAACCAGTCTGACCATTTTAACCAGTCTGACCATTATAACCAGTCTGACTATGATAACCAGTCTGACCATCAGAGCCGGCCCAAGGCACAAGCGAACTAAGCACCGTCTTAGGGCCCCAAGGCCACTAGGGGGCCCCCAAGAGCAATTAAAAAAAAATTAATTTATTTTAAATTTTTTCCATGCATATTTAATGATAATTTTAAGTGACTTTGCCTCTAAAAAGCCGGACAGCACAATTTTTAGGAGTGGCTGGAATATCGAGGAAGAACTAGGGTTATATTTGGAGGAAACAGAATAAAGGGGAACTCAATACATATAACCGTAACAATACAAATGTATTCTGTTTTGATTTTGTCTTCTACATAAAAACACATTTGACACATTCGTGAGGGTATAAACAGCACAATTCTACAAGCTTATTTAGTTGGACTGACGGCAAAAATGGCTTTTTGTTTTGTCAGACCTGCAGAATTTTGGGCCCAGCGATATGAAGAGTGGGTAACATAAAAAAAACCTACAGATTCCACAATGCACTGCTCGAGCTGCCTCAATGTGAAAAATGTATTTATATTTTCAGGTTTTGTTATGTGGCATGTTCATATTTTGAATTTGCATAATTTTAACAGGATATATTTTTATTGTGTTCAGTAAATGTTTATCCTGTTTGGCCCTCGAACTAAAGGTTTGTATTTTGCCCCCCTGTGCTGCTCAGACTGGACCTTAATTGTGTGTGTTTTTTTAAATAAAAGCTCTAGTAAGAGCTAGAAATCTCCTTACAAGGAAGAAGCGACGCTGTGGAGAGGAGCTGATGTCTGTCAGCGATCAGGAGCCGGCCCGGCAGACGGAGCGTGAAGTCACCGTCTGTGGAGGCAGCGATGGAGATGGAGGCGATGAAAGGCTTCCTGGCCGATGTGCTGGTGGTCCATGGTGCAGGTCAGGATCTGGACACGACCTGAAGGAAACACCACCACGTGGATTTTGGCCTCAGGAAAAAAAATAAACAACGCTCATAAGTTTCCTCTAATCTCAAGCGAAGATAAAAACCAAAAACAAGACAGTCTGACGAGAGAGAAGATAAACTCCAGCCGGGATTGAGTTTTTTATCCCTGACTGGGCCGGAACCACGTTGAGAAACGATTCGGTTGCTTGACGAGATCTAAACTTTTTATTAATTTAACAACAGAAATCAGGCTTTGATTAGTTCACTTTTAAAAGTTTGGGGGGTCCTGACCCCCTCGACCCCCCCCAGGATTTCCGCCTATGGTTTTCAATTGTCTCAATAAAACCAGATGTTTTCAAAAAATTTGCTTTATCTGGATTCTATGTAACATAAAACTTCAAAACAGTTTTTTAAATTTATGTTCAAACCAAAGAAGCACGGATGTTCGACATTGATCTTCAGGAATGATCAGCTCTGTGAAACAAATCTCCGGAACGCTGAAATATGTAGATATGGACTTCTGCTGGATCCTTAAAGGATAATCTTCAATTATTTTCTTTACACCAATCATTTAAATGTATGCACTGTATTATATCTCGTATATCTTTGATAATTAAAGAGTAAGACCAGGCAGATTCTGCTGGTCCCAGTTTTTCTGTGGGACGAAGAACGTGCTGCCAGAACCAGCTGTGTTTGCGTCAGCGTTACGCATCCGCACATTTTACCAATCAACATTGTTCTAGCTGAGGCCGGCTGCCACACTTGAACTTCAACTAGGCCGTTCTAACTCATGGATTTTGATTAAAACCTGTGTTTTATGTTGAGGGTAATTCCCCCTGTCGTCAGTCGTTTGTAGTCGGACCGGTTCTCCTCTGGGATTAAGCTCCATCCTGTTTTTGTTGTTAAAAAATTATAATTCTGGACATGTTCCGCGTCAAAGATTTAGTTAAGCATCCCCACAGTATAATGCTGCCACCACCATGCTTTAGGGTTAGTCTCACCTGTCTGGGGAAGATTCTTTAACTTTTGCTAGTTGGAAACCTCAAGTAAAACTGTCCCACCTGAGCTGTGCAGCTCCCGCAGAGGAACCCTGTTCATTGCACTCTCTCTTACTGCAATATTAAGGTCAAACCAATTATTCTCTCACACAAGATGTTTTGCTAATATTACGTCACATTTGATGCATATGACGAAATCTTATCAACCTGATGACGATGAAGGTAAACAAGACAGGAAGTCGTCAGTGCCGGTGTGTCCCAGGTTACTGGAAGCAACTGAGAAGCCCCCAACAAAGTTTGACCATAAGTCTCCCTGCAGTGCGGCTGATGTCAAAACATTTTAAAGAAGTTAAGTAGAGCTGGTGGTGGGTTAGGGTTAGGGTTACAGCTGCAGCAGCCGTGCTGACGAATGTCTGAAATCTGTGTTTGATCCTCCAGAAGCCGATTCTCGCTGATTAATCGCCTTCTTGAAGTTTCTGCTTGGATTCGTCGGCTGAGGAAGTCGGGCTGCAGACGCAGGATTGAGTTCCTCCCAGGATCTGTTGATGACGAATGTCACATCAGTGATCTGCTTGATTGCTGAAACGACGCCTCAAAGTTAAATACTTGTTGATTTTTAAAAGAAATCTACATCCAAGAGTAAAACAGTCCAAACTAATGGGAGGTTTCTTTAATTATGATTTAGGGTTGTTACAAACGTTTCAGGTACTTCAGATGCATTAGTGGGTCTAAGGTTGTTTAATGATGCGTCTTAAACACTATTTTGTATTACAAGCTTCCACAAGTGAGTTGATGAGGTTTGTTGGAACATTTGATTATATCTGGCCGGTATAAACGTGTAATTAGTGAACCACACTGACTTTATCACTCGTCTAATCTTTTCAGGCTTTCATTAAACATCTCAAGCATGAAAACTTTAGCTTCAGGTGTTTTTTTCCACCTAAGAGTTAGGAAAGCTTTGGCTAGCAAGCTTTTGTAGCTAATTAGAGTTGTTTTTAGGGAGTGTGGATGTTTGTGTGATCGCTGTTGTGTGATTTTGTTTGCTTTATAAATAGCTAGCTAAACGAGCTAGCTAACAGGGCATTCTTTCATACAGCAGTCATGAACGACACAGTGTCACTATAAAAGGTGTTAAGTTAGCTTGGAGCAAGTTAGCTAACATTACTCTGCTTATAGAGTGAGTTCTGTGTGAAAGAAAATGTCTAATTAGACGCAAAGGACGTTGCAGAACGTAGTTTATGCGAGGGGTTTGTGCTGCAAAAATGTTCTTGCTGCTATCTTTTTGAATGATTACCAATTAAGGGTCAATGCATGTTACATTTTTCAGACATTCTTAGAGTTTCTAGACATTGCAGCTGACTCTCCCTGTTTGCAAGATAACGTCAAGAACAAATTTATTATGTTAAGTATTAATTTGTGTGCAGCCACATGAAGATGAAACTCGCTTCCATCCTCAGCCGCTGCATGCTAATGTTCATTCCCCCAAATAACACCAGGGTGGCGTCCTTTTAGGGCCTAAATAGGGAATAAATAATGTGGGAATCCTACCCAAACCAACAAGCTCAGTTTTACAGCACGAACATTTAAAATACAAGATGGACATTTGAAGTTTACACTGGAAAAAGCACGAGGCTACATTGGCATGTAGGTAAACTTCACACACACAAAACCTTATTAATATATTAAACAAAATAAGCAAAAACACAGAAATGTTAGCAGGACAAAGCGGATTTAGCACAGTCATGTTTGTTTGATCTCATAAACCCCTGGAAACGTTCATTAGTATCTTTGAAGGGACGGCGGCACGAATGGTTGACATCAACGTGGTTGGACTTAGCTAACGTGGAGATGGCTGGCGGACATTTTTACGCTTTGATTAACATGTATAAAACAAAAGAAGCACAAGAAAAACAAATGTTCTGCTGCACAGATCAGCAAATAATTGAATGAATGAATGAATGAATGAATTGTCTTTCTTCACATTTGTTCAGCTGTTTTTCCTTCCAGTCAGGGAAAACCTGCTGGAAACATCTGACTTTTCTCTAGAGAAGCTTGAGTTGGAGGAAAATGAGGCGTGTTGATTCTGGGAAAGCCAGGCGGAGACATAAACTGCAGGCTGGCGCTGCTCAGCCCGCCGTTCCACCCACATGTGCTGTTGACACTCGGCTTCCCCGTCCTGAAGGGACTGTTTCGGATTCTGCTGCAGAACGTGAAAGTCGAGTCGCTGTGAGGCCAGGCGCCGTAAACAGCACGGGCCATCAGAAGATGATCGTGGAAAACCAGCGTCACAATCTTCTACTTGAACGCATCCAATGAAGGAAGATGTTTTAATCCTAATTAACACCAAAAATATGAATTCAATAGAACCTGTCAGGCAACATGGTGGCATAAAAAATGTCAAAATTTAACACGTCTCTGCATCTACGTCCATGATGCACCATTTATTCTAACTAAACAAGGGTGTCAAAAGCATTCACATGATATTAGGGTTTAAAAATACTTCTGTAAAGTTGAAGTAACAACTTGAGCTGTTTACCTAAGTAAAAGTGTAAAAGTACTGGTTTAAAAACTAATTAACGTAAAAAAATAAAAGTAGTTAAGGGGAAAAAATAACATGAACAAAAACGTAGAACAGGCCACAGGGGATAAAGAGCACAACCTTTATACTTCTCATCCATGGCGCGATTTATCTGGATGGTTTTGTTTTTTTAACGATTAAAAGACATAATGTAAACAAGTCCAAATGTAATAGGAGTAACGAAACGAAGTAGAAAGTAGAGATAACTGCGTGAAAATGTAAAGAATAGAAGCAAATATAATTACTACAATAAACTATAGATACTCAAAAGTGTTTGTACTTCGTTACTTGACACCTCTGTAAATAAATGGGACGCCATCAAAGCACGTTAAAGGTTTACGACCCCAAAGCGAAGAAGAAGTAACCATTGATCCCCGCCCTCTGTGGACGAATGTTAAAGTTGTTGAGCAACGGGAGAAGATCAGGACAAGATGAAGGAAGCTGAAAAAAAGAAAAGAAAGCTAAACTTGGCACTACTTGCTTCGGACGATCTTTACGTCCAGATTTACCACGTCTGGCTTCTTCTGGTCCACATTGATGACGATAAAACAAGGCGTGACAGTTACGACTGCCGGCGCTGTGAAAACGAACGGATTGTACCAGATGTGGAAGAGGCACAAATCGGATTTTTTCTGGTGAAAGGACGAGAATTTGTCCGTCCAGATTTCTTTTAAATTTTACCACGTCCACAGAAAACAAATCCAAGCTGAAAACTGCTGCTGTGCACAAAAAACGCAAATATCTGTGTCATGTTTTTCTTGAGTAACGCTTTGGAAATAATTTTCTCTACTGTCATATCAGATTTAAGCCAGCCTGTTTAGCACTGTTGATGTGAACTGCACATGTGAACCAAGGAGTTAAGATTTACTGAAGATTTAAATGTTGCGTTTAAGCCATATGTTGATTTTTATTTTATTTTCTTCCCTGTTTTGTTGTGATAAGAGAACCAAGTCCCTTCACCAAGTCTTGGATCTTGGATTAAAGCAGAACTAGACTGCTCTACGGAGAAAGCAGATGTAGCGTCCAGAGACTTTCTTTCTTTCATCTAGAAATCCTCTTTCTTTTAAAAATAGACTGAAAGAATCATAAACAGTAAACAATGTAACACAATAGTGATGAAACAAACATCCATGCTTGCTATAAACAACATTAACAGCGTTTTTCTTGGATGGTAACATTTAGTTTTACTTGAGTGCAATTTTGGGCTCTGGGTAAGACTAAGGAGACTTCACAAAGTAATAATTCATTTAAAGCATAGTTAGGTTTTAAAAGTACAAAAATTGTTCTATGTCTTAAAATAGTTTGAATCACTAATTAATTTTAAAATGGGGAGAGTTTAAATAAATTTGGACCAAATCGACTATCAGACAGAACGAGGAGAAAAGCTGATCAGTAACTAATCAAAAACCTGATTTAGTATTTTACAATAAAAGATATATAAAGCTAAGTGAGAACTGACATACAAAAAAAACTAAATAATAAAAAATAGACACTATAAATGACAGAAGTATAAAAGACTAAGCTTAAACTGGGAAATATTTAACAAAATCAATAAATCTGCTTCATTTTAAAGCCAAAACTTACAGTAGATATGCGTTAGAATAGAGAAAAATACTCCCAGGGATAAAATTAGTTGTTTTTTTTACTGTACAACCGGCTCAGCAGATAAAAAAACAACAGCAACATAAATCCAGAGCCAGCCCAAGACACAAGCAAGCTGAGCACCGGCTTAGCACCCAAACGCTCCTAGGGGCCCCCAAGAGCAGTTTAAAAGACAGTACATAGTTTTTTCCATGTATAATTAATAATAGTTATAATGGACTTTGCCTCTAGAAAAGCCAGGAAGCAAAGGGTGGAATATTGAGGAAGGACCAGGGTAATACAAGTCAAACGTGAGGAATAATGGGGTTTATTTTCTGTATTTAGTTATTTTTAACTAAATATTTTGCACGTAGATAAAGTTGCACACATTTACAAAGTTTTAAGAGTGAGTTCATCTAATTATTCAGGGAACTTCATCTATATCATTAAGTATTTGGGTGATATTTATTGTTTATTTTTATATATCTTAAGTTTGACTTATTTCATGTTTTTGTTGTTCTTGCACTGCAACTTATTTCTGCACATCGCTGTTGGACTTTTTTTTGTTTTAAACCGAAATGTTGTAATGTCCTTTAAATTAAACCCAGGCCACTGTTGTAGCTACACGTGTTTCCGTTTAAGATTAAAAACCATATGTGGAAACCTGGACATCATTGATTAATTGATGTTATTAATATTATTATTGCATTAGATTACCTATCTGTCTGATTATTTTAGCTTTGGAGAAACAATGATTTTAACATGTCAGGCTGTCTTTAGAAGGTAAACAGCACTAGTTTATTGTAGGTGTGTGAATGAGCAACAATTGACTGAAATAAAGGGGCCCCAAAATCCGTTTCTGCTTAGGGCCCCATTTAGGCTTGGGCCGGCCCTGCATAAATCATGTAGATGTCACTACAGTTTAAAACTTGTTCTTTATTCAGTGAATTTACTCAAGTGAAAAGTAATTTTTAAGTCCAAAAACTTACTCAGGTGAATTTAACAAGATTAAATGTAAACAGTTTCTGGAAACAAATATGAATTTTCCTTTTATTTTATTGATCAATCATTTAAAATATCGTTAAAAATCCTTTATGAGCAGAGCTGCCGGTACGAAACCTCAAAACCAGGCGCCTGACTCAAGACATTCCTGCTTTCTGGATGTAAAGTTGTGAGATGATGTAATCCCACAAACACCTGCCTGTGTTTAGAGAAGCCGGCTGGACGGGGGCCCCTCCAGAGTCGGACAGCCGGGCCCTTGGCAGTCCCAGCAGGATTAATGGAGGCTTGGCCCTCGCACCGTTTGTTCACGTGGTTTTTATGGGGAAACATCTTCGTTTCTCCACAGGCGAGCTGACCGCAGACTTCCTGGAAGAGGAGCCGAGATCCAGAGAGAGGAACAGGAGCTTTTTTTTTTTTTTACTGTCGATAATAAACAGTTTATAGGAATGATATTAATTCATCTGTAAATGCTTTATAAACCTCTAGGGTTTACTATCTAGGTTTCAGTAAGATATAATAGGTCCTTGTTTTAAATGAATACATTTTAAATATTGGTCACTTCCTGTTATATCAACACTAATTTTAGGTTTTTGTTTTAAAAAAAATGTTAACTTAAGGACATTTATTAATGACTTTTACACATTTATAAACACAATAAGGACTTACAGGTGGTTCTGTCCTTAGCTGGTTCTGCTGGAGGCTTCTCCCTATCAAAGGGGAGTTTTTCCTCTCCGCTGTCGCCGCGTGCATGCTCAGTATGAGGGATTCCTGTAAAAGTCTAAGGAACCTGCCTGGTTCTTTAGACTGAAAGTTAATCTGCAATGTAAAATTACCTTTATTGATTTAATGTTTGATAACTAGGATTAACCTAAATGTGTTATAACTGGATTCAAATGAGTTTTCTTGTAAAGGGCTCCGAGATGACATGAATCAGAACTGAAATAAAATGTATAAACTCTGTTGTAACTCATTTCTTTGAACCACCGCAGACATCAGTCAGAAATTATATTCTGACTCTTAAACTGAGACATCTTGTCCCCGCTTCCTCGTCTGAAATCAGATTATCCTCTTTAGCCCTCAGTCATGCTCACATGTGGCAGAGGGAACATTTGTCACGTGTTTCCAGGATGACTTCCAGGTGGGAATGCTTTGTCTGAAGCAAACATCTGGACGAGGCTCTTAAGTCAGAGTCTAACGCTGGACTGACGCCTCCATCAGTCCATCTTTAAATCAAGATTCAAGAAATATAGTCAAAACCAGATCCTGTATTTTGCTTATAAGTTCATTTTTGTCTTGTTTCAGGTCTAATAATATGTTAAATAATATAATATAATGTATAAAAATATGTTTACATTAGAAACGCTACAAACTAATCAAGAATACTTAAGATTTAGTTTTTTCTACTTTTTCTACTATTAAATTCTTTAAAATTCATGATTATGTTTTTGTGTCTCCATCTGCAAAGAATTTTATCTAAAATAGTTTTTAAACTAGAGAGAGATGATAGTTTATTGCTGTAATTTCAATTTTCAGCAACATGTGAGTGCAGCCAGTTCTCCCCCTGTTGGACAAAATGCAGAATGCAGCTTTCTTTAGAGAAATCCCTGAAAGAATCTCATTAAATTAAATTTAACTTGCTAAGATTCATGTGACTTCTTCTAAAGATTCGATGAAAACATCAGATCCTCATCCTGTCAGACTAAAAGTTTATTTTGCCTCGCTTTGTTTTTTTTTAAAATGTCAGATTCTTTTAAAATCAGACGCATCAAAACCAAACCTGTCCAGAAAAGCCGATTTATGATTGCAATTTTAGCAAATTTGAAGTAAAAGCTGAGTAAAATGTATTCTACAGTTCGAGTAGCGGAGACACGTGTATGAACAAGAACAGGTTTTATGTTACAAACTTAATCATGTAAGTTAAAACTCTGATTACAGATAAAACATGTTTGAGTGAAAATAAAAAGGGATATATTTTTTTAATTAAGTTTGTTTTAAGACAGCAGCTGATCTGATTTTGGTGTTTGTTAAGATCATAAAGTAACTGGACAGGTTAATTAAAACTAAAGCAGATGTTTTACTAAATGTTTTAGCAGCAGCAGCTTTAAAATGTTAAAAATCTGTTTGTTTTTTAAATAATAATGCATAAAAACATCTGCAAACTTTACATTTGGACTATTCTCTCATTATTTCAGAAATTTCACATCCGCTTAGTTTAAAACCTGCTTAGGAAACATTAAAAACATGTTTCAGCAAACTTTGAGAACCAATTAGTTTCAGAAGCACTTTTACTTTTTACTTAAACCTGAAGAACAAACACTCTTGTTTTACACAAGCTTTAATAAAGTAATATTTCTGTTTTTAAATACTATCAAAGCTGGTGATGAATTTCATTCCGTGTAAATGTTAGAAAACGATGTAAAACAGGTCCAAATGTAGTTTTTCCACATGCATTCAAACAAAAACACAAAAGAGATCCAACAGTCAGAGAATCAATGGTTTCTGTGTATTTAACACATGCGGATATCTGAATTATACAGTACTTACATAGATGCAGGCGAGAATATCAAAGCAATATAAAAGCTTATTTAAAATCATTCAAGTACCGCTAGCTCCTCTCTTCAGTCTTGACAATTTAAAATCAATCTGTACAAAAGAACGGATCCCATGTTGCACCGGCCAGAGGTCTGACCTCTGACCTCTGAGAAAAATAAATCATAACAGGAAACATGAAAAGAGAGAAAACAGGCCGACAGGATGGAGGAAAAAACATTTAAAATCACTGAATAACTTTGATTTATGCATTTCAGCGGCTGGATAATGACTTACAATCCGAAGGTCATGGGTTTGAATCCAGCCCAGGGCAAAAATACATCACAGTGTGGGTCCCTAGTCAAGACCCTTTGCGCTACTGCCTACCTGGCGCCTGCAAAACGGCTGCCTCGGTGCAGTTTACACCTAAAACAATCTCCTACAGGATCAATAATGTATACATTATTACTTTAGAGATTTATTCACGAGTTTCAATAAATTCTTGAAGTTTTCTAGTCAGAAACTCAGAAAAACTTTATCCAGCAAAAGTTATTGTTGATCATTGATAACTAATGATTTCTGCAGAAGGACGATCTGAACGCAGCAAGAAGAGCAACGAAACAACTCAAGAGGAATGATTTTTATAATAAGGCTGGATGATAAATAGTCTATAGATATATTAATTCTTATTTAAATGCTTTATAAATCAGGTTTTTATTTTGCATTATTTATACTGCTCGTATGAACAGTAACGTGTTTGTAAAGTCAAATAAAATGCTTTTTTATCACTGCTTTAGAAATATTTATAAGTATTATCGTTAAAAAAAAAAATCAACCCTAGATGAAATAATAGGTGGACAGATTCTGGCTCACTTTTTGGCAAGAAACTCAGAAAATTTGTTATTTTTCTTTCTCCTAAATATTGCAAAATAAACATTTAATGATTTAAAAATCCTTTACAAGACGATTTAATGACATATCTATCATTTATTTATCAGCCAAAGTTAAGGGAAGCTTTAATTTGAAGATCAACCATAATCTGGTTGAACCCGCCTGCAGCAATGACCTTTGACCCGGGTGCTGTGGCCCACGGCCTTTGTCACACTTAGAAGCTTCAGATCCTAAAAGAAATGTTGATTCCAGATAAAGAAAAGCTGATTTCTAATAATGACTCAATAAATGAGAAGAAGCTGAACATACCTGAGTTCAAGTTTTTCCATATAAAACAAAAACAACGATTATTTTGATGCAATTTGACTCAAAACACCTACAGAAATTATTACTGGAGACAAAACGCTGTTTAAACTCGCATGATTGTCCACATTTATAACAACATAGGTTGTGAACTACCACATAAAAACATGTATTAATCTGCAAAATAAGTAAAGATAGGAGTTTCGTATTTTAAATCTGCACTAATTCTGCCTTTTAGTTTTTGTGGGAGCCACAGAGGAGGAGCCAAATGGCTGAAGGATGCAGATTTCTGGGCTACGTTCAGTTTTTTCAGCAGTCTGGTCGACCAGATTTCGATTTAAAGAGTAATAAGCTGATTTTTTCCCCCACTTCCATCTATGAGATTACATCGAACCAATAGTTTTTCAAAATGTCCGCCGTCTCAGTGCTCACGTCTGGTTTCGTCAGCTTTTTACCGTCAACGCCAGACGGGCGTCGCGTTTCCGCAGCAGTGGTAAATCTGGAGATGGGCTTTTGTCTGTCTTCTTAAACCGTTCACACACACAGACGTCTGATGGCGGCGCGTTTAATTAGCAGCACAAACGAAAACACACACAAAACACAAAGAGACAGAAGCTGAACATCAAGACTTTCAGCTGAACGTGGCTCAGAAAGAAGAACCTGCCAGTTATCCTAATCCCTGAATTTGGTTATGATTCCTCATCTGATTAACAAATCTGATGATCTGAATCGTTTAAGTGTGACAAAAACCGAGATGTGGAAAAGTTTCTCCGTCTCAGTCCCGTAAAAACGTTCATCTCTGACGGCTGAACTTGGTTTCCTAAAACAAAAAAACTAAACTCTCTTTCCTCAATAAAAGGTTTGGCTGAAATTTACGGTGAATAATAAAATAGTTAAACTGGAAGTTTCCTCCACAATGTTTAGCTCAAGAGTTTGAAGAAAAAGTCAAACCTGGAGAATCTGCAGAAACAAAACCATGAAAACTATGAACAAGTTCACTTCAGTCAATGTCTGAGAATCACAAATGCACCAACGACACGTTTGTTTCCGTAAATGAAGAAACAAACGAAACTAAAGCATGAAAACATTCTGATAATTATCGACATTAAGAGACTTTTTTTTTAAAAACTTCTCCTTTAAGCTCGGCTTTCACTCGTCGTGCAGTCAGAGTTCGGCTCCCAGCTCGCATCCCTTCAGCTCGAACTATACCTTCCCAAAGGGTCAAAGGTCAAACTGAGACGCCCGATGTTTTCTTTTTATTCAGTCTCCAGTCTGACCTTCAGGGTCTCTGCGGGTCGTACTGCTGGTAGCGGTTCAGCTTGTCCGGGTCGTTCGACGCCATCAGGGTGAAATCCTGGAAAATGTCCTGGTAGGTTTCGTCTCCTGTGAAGAGAAACAAATAAAGATCAGGAACTAAACCGAGTGAATGAACGAATAAACTCACAGATGTAATAACCGGATCAACTGTAACTCCCTGCTCAGTAAGCAGGTGAGCAGCAGGTCAGAGGTCAGAAGCTCAAACAGAGCAGAAGAGTAGAAAGTTGTCCCTACCTGGCGGCGAGGCGACAACAGAGGAGTAAAGAACGGGAAGCCAGCGCGTCGGATCAGGAGGAGGAAGAAGAAGAAGCAGCAGCCAGACGTTTGGGATTAAAGTGCAGGAGTTTATTCACAAAAAATATAGAAAAACTGATGTTTGGGCCTCAGAAACAGAGAAAACAGAAGAAAGGCACAAAGTCTGGGGCCGAAAGCGAGAAACCCACAGAAAATACAAAACAGGAAGAACATGAGAAGAAGAAGAAGAGCCCAAATCTCAAGAGAGCGTTCCTAATCTGAACCACATTAAAACTGAGATATAATATTTTATATAATATATATAATATTTTATCCTCAACGCTAATCCTGAGATTAAGAAACAAGTTTTTATCCAAACTAAACAAAGATGAGCTGAAGTCCATAAAAGAGAGATGCCTTGCTAAAGTATTCACGCCCTTTAAATGACAAAACTACAGACTTTTGTTTATTTAGTTTGGATTTGATGTGACAGAGAAACACAAGAGTGGCTGACAGGGATGAACCGACGAGGGCCAATCAGGAGAGGGGAGGCCGGTGGCGTGCAGTAACCCCGTCCTAAATGGAAACAGGGTGGTGGCAGCATCATGCTGCGGTCTTCAGTAAGAAGATGGTTCGGGTTCAGAAAATACTTACATCTACTTCAGAAGCTTTCAGGATTAGTTTTCCTGCACGGTACTTTTTGCTTTCACTTGAGTCATATTAGTGACGAAGTGTTAATCTGTCACACAAAAATCCCAACTAATCAATAAATAAAAGCTTTCTCAGGGCGCCGGCCGCATGTACGGAGAGAAAGTAGGCCCAATATTATTGTAAGAAAAAAACACATTTAAATATATTAACAAAAAAAAATGTAAAAAACTCTCAAGTAAAAGTGGATTCATATATTTACTAATGTTTTTATCGCCACAGATTACAGGAGGCCCCGCCCACAGTAGGTGGAGCCAAATCTCTACAAAACGATTTAAAAGGAATAAATGGATGAATATGGGTTTAACTTTGGCTTAAACAAATGTAAATGACTCCCAAAAAGTTATTTTGATTTACTAATTAATTTATCAAGTTTAATTTTAAAATGCATTTTTATTTATTTTAACTTTTTCTTGGTTGCAATAATATTGGAAAAACCTTCTCTCCATATTTGGGTGTATTATAATTTTTAAGAACCACAGAAAAACAACTCCTCCGTGCGTCCTCCTTTTAAAAAGAAAATCCTAATCAGAGTTGAACAGTTTGAGATTCCCTGACTTTTTCCCTCGTGTTCAACAGCATGTTGTGCAGCAGCGGGCCCTCGTTCCCCTCCTGGTAACTCGAAAGCGCATCAGGACCAGTTTTCTTAAGATTGTGCAGCAAGCTGCTGTTTTTTTTAGCTTCCACTCAAACACAGAGAAGGTTTAAGTCAGACTCAACGACGCGTTTATCTGGAATTAAATCCACAAACATTCACGATGGCGCTAAAAGCCTTCGTCTAATAATCTACGAGACTCGCCTGCAGCTTCACTCACTTCTGTTAACTATAAACATGAATTATTTACAACATTTACAGTGAAAATAACTCTGACGTGCTTCCTAAAGGTGCTTTATAAAACAAAATAGTTCCAAAATAGATTTCTATTCATCCAGAATTGTAAAAACAGCAACAAGTTAAACCATAAGAACAAGTAAACAAGCCCTGAACGCCCGTAAGACCTTCGTTTGAAACCAGCAACAGGAGGGGAGGGTCAGTCGGCATGTGAGACCTCCAACATCTGGAATGTGCATCATTTGTAAAATAAACAAATGTTTTAAAGGTTACAGACACGCGGCGTTCATTCAAACCTCTTTCATTATTGCATCGTTTTAATAAATAATGTAATTTCCTGAAAGCGGCTGTGAAATACAGAAGCTCCGCCTCAGGGTGGCGCTGTCCCGCCTGATAACAGTCCAAATGAGCGACAGCCGCTCAGTGAAGGAAGTTCAGGCTTGATGGCTTCATGCTGATATTCCACCTCTGGTTTAAAACCCTCAGATGAAACGCTGCAGCAGCTTAAGAGTCGGGCTAAGCTAACGCTAATGAGCGCTTATAGAAACCCGGGCGGCTACGTTCACTCAGCAGGCTGAAGCCACACATTTAAGATCTGTGTGTGTGTGTGAGTGTGTGTGTGTGTGTGTGTGTGAGTGCACCACCTATATGTGAGGAAATAAATTCAATAGATTAAAAACTATCGTGTCTCATTTCGTCGTCATTCGATGCGAGACGTGCGTCTTAATTGTGCAGCAGAACCAGATTTCAACCAGAACAAAACGAAACCGCAAACTTGTCAGAAAGATTTAGGAGCTTGAAGTTTTTATATCAATATTCAAGAATTATTGCCTAAAAAATAAACTCCCATTTCTTGCTGAAAAGTACCATGTACTTAAGTTATGTGCACTAAAATAACTGATAAAATACTGGATAACATGTTGTGTAAGATTTCATTTTCTTTCCTTCATCTTGGTATGATCTCCATATAGACGGTTTGACGTCAGCGTTTCCTTTTCTACGTCCCGCTGTTGAACGTAGCGGCTGTTTTCCGCGCTCCGCCGCTTTAACTGAACCCAACTCTCGTCCTCTAATCGGACTCTCGGAGCTGCAGACTAATGAACTCCTGCATGCACTTCTTGTACTGCATCTCGGTGGGGCTGTTGGAGTTATAATGACCTGACGGGTTGTAGGGACCCTCCGCCTCGCGCATCTCTTCGTTCATCTTGGCAAGCCGCAGCCTGGCGAGGAAACACGACAGAGGAACAAAACAGAGCAGAAGAGATCACACCTGTGAAAGCTTTGACAGCATAATAGAATAAAAGTATTCATACCTTCAAATCATATTTGATAAACCAAATAAAAGGGATGTTTAATAGTTTTAAACATGTTTCACAGTTAAAACTCAAAATGAAAACCGAACGTCTTTGTAAATCAAATCATTTATGCTTTTTTTTTTTTTGATTATGTCACAGCAGAGATCTCCAGTAGCAGTCAACAAATCAAAGAGGCTTCTGATCGAAGACTTGCTATGTCAACGTATAACGAACATCCTGAAATGCTAACAGCTAAATATCCGGGCAGCAGGGACGATATCGCAGAGTAACGTGTTCTGGTCGACATCAGCTGCTAATGCTAATCCACCTCATTAGCTTTTGCTGCTTCTCTTTAAATCTGTGTGTGTGTGTGTGTGAATCCATCAACTTCCTTTAAACAACCACGGGGATTTTCTGAGTCATCGCAGTTTTTTCCTCGACCAGTTAGAGAATAAATAGAGCAAAGTGTTTAATGATTTACAGATTCCAGATATTCTGAACCAGAGCAGATTTTAGCTGCGTCTTATCAGCAGGACTGGCGGCGGTGATTCAGTCACGTGATTAACCTGCTTGGAAGCTCAACCTCCACGCCAGAGTTCAGTCTTTGCAGCATCTGTCAGGATTTCTTCCACAACTCTCCCACCCGAGCTGGGGATCTCTGAAGCTCCTCCAGAGTTCCCATCAGTCACTGACTCTTTCACGGCAGTCTGAACGCCTCATTTCCGATCTTTTCCTTCCCCAAAACAACAATTTGTGCGGTTTACATGCGCGGTATTAAATCGGATACGTCTGCAGCCAAAACGGTACTTTTATCGCATTTTATCCGACTTTTCTGTCATCAGCGTGAGACGTGGGTCACAATTGTGCAGCAGAAGAAGCCAGGCGGGATAAATCTGGACGTAAAAGACGTCCGAAGCAAGCAGTGCCGAGTTTAGCTTTCTTTTTCTCTCATGAAACATTGTCTGTAAAGTTTCTACATATTCCCCGAAAGTTTTTAGTTGATTTAGTTTATGCAAAAAATAAAAGGTCAATTATAAACTGGTTCACAGGAACTCACAGCGTGACGATGTCTGCGTTTGCCGCTTCCACCGCGATGCTCAGCGGCGTCTTCTCGTCGATGTCGGCAGCGTTCTGATTGGCTCCTCTTTTCAGGAACAAACAAACTTGGCTGCAAAAGAATCACTTTATTAGTTTTTTCTTCTGGAAACATGAGTTCCCAGACTCTTCCAGGACAGCATTAGCTTCTGCTGGGGATTTCTTTTACAAACATAAACTTTTAGAACGATTTTTAGAAATTAAACCACCCTGAAAAATTAGCTGCTCTGCAGCGTCTGACAACTCAGACTCCTGACAGATACACAAACTAGAAACGTTTGAACACGAGCTCTTTTTCCACTTTAATCATCAGTACGATGGTAAATCGTCTTGGTTAAAGTTTGAATTCAGGCATGACTCGTTAAAGTTAAAAACATCTTATAATCAGTTTTATAACAGAAACAATTAATGGAAGTTGATCAGAAAAGTGAACGTTGGAATGATCTGAGGAGCGATTTACCAGAAATCCTATATTCTGTTATATTGATGTTTACGTCTTATATAGAAAATATGCGGAGAATAAACCTGCTTCTCCCACATCTAGTAAACAGCAAACATGACATAACAGAGCAGCATAGCTGAGCCAGTTATTTAGTCCCGTTATGCTAACTTAGAGTCTTGGACCATTTAAGGTCATCTATAACGTAGTATGAGCTAAATATGAACATTGCTTAGTTCTGAAATCCAGAATCTGTCTAAGAACAAAGCCAGTTGTTACTAACTTAAAGCTCCTGTAGTAAGACGCTGGATCAACTTCAGTCTATTTG
>JAVLVB010000668.1:940550-959193 GCA_032876305.1 Orestias chungarensis
TCTAGTAAACAGCAAACATGACATAACATAGCAGCATAGCTGAGCCAGTTATTTAGTCCCGTTATGCTAACTTAGAGTCTTGGACCATTTAAGGTCATCTATAACGTAGTATGAGCTAAATATGAACATTGCTTAGTTCTGAAATACAGAATCTAAGAACAAAGCCAGTTGTTACTAACTTAAAGCTCCTGTAGTAAGAACCTGGATCAACTTCAGTCCATTTGCTTTTATTAGTTTACGGGGCAGATCTGACTCATCCAACATGGCCGACGCGCTGACGAGCCGCCGCTGCTGGGACCAAAACGTGTTTGTTATGGTGGCGCACGGAGGTGATGACGTCACTACGCAACGCGCCGGACCGTTCACTTTTAGCTGGGGGGGTTAGTGTCAGTCAACAGTAAGAAAACAATCAGGCATTTCAAATTTACCTGGAAAAATCAGTAAAATCAGGATAAATTACATAATTCTCAGATTTCTGCGCTTAGATGCTATTTATGCTGTGAATATGCGGCTTTTTAAGAATTATGGGCACCCCCGCATTTTCTGCTCCTCTTCCTTGAGTTTGTGGGATTTTCTGGAGGGGCTGCTATTGGTTGGGATAAACAGGAATGAATGGGTGATTGGACAGAAAAGTGCCTTGAGATGACATTTTGTGCTTCATAAATGAACTGAAGTTGAATTAAAAGCTGTTTGTGTTGTGTGTTTTTTTACAGCGATCCCGAGCGTCTACCTTCTGCTGGATGGTCGAGTGCTTCTGCTCCATGTCTCTCTTCTCCTTGGCAGCATCGACCACCAGCTGGTCCAACTGCAGGAGAAAAGATTCAGACACTGATAATTAAGACAGTTTAACCTGAACATGTTTTAACAGCCGCTTCATTTTGACCAAACCTAAAGAAGGAAAGTCTCGTCTGGACAGACAGAGCTGCGTTGCGCCGTCTTCATCACGGGGGAACATAAAGGATGTATTATTTTTGTATGTGAAGAGGAAAACAAAAACTGCTTTGATAGCTGGGGGTTCATAAACTGCAGCTGAAAACGCAGCAGTTTCCCTTAAAGCTGTGAAGCCTTAATGGAGTCTGTGGATGATTAGAGGTCAGGTCATGTGACGAAGAAAGCGTCCCCTGCAGCCTAAATATTCAGACACACAGCAACGGTTCAAAGATTCAAAGTAGGTTACTAATATGCATGCGCACAAGTGAAGCTGTATTTAAAATAATAATAATAATATTGCAGCTTTAGGGCATTTCTGAGCTGGTTTAACAAACATTCAGGCTGAAAAATAAATAAACGACAGTCTGAAAAGTGAGAGTGAAATTACCAGAAAGTTTTCATGATGGTTCTCAAACATTTCCTAATTTAGTCCAGCAAAAAGAAACGAAAAATAAACAGCGACATTCAAATTTCTGTTTTATTCCTTGTTTGTTAAAATTAAAGTACGAAAGTTAAGGTCTAAATACTATGTTGATATTTGCACATATTCTCAAGCCTAATAAAAAATTTAGAGATTTAAAGATTTAAAGTACAACAAATAATCAAAATCCAATGAAATTATTGCATGAAAACAACAGAAACAAAAACCTGCATTTGTTTTTATACAGTATCTATATTTAAAAATGCAGCTGATTACAAGACATATTTAAAATGATTCTTCAAAAACCTGAACGGTTCCTTTAATTTTCCCACTGAGCTGATCTTTTTTAGCAGCAAACAAAACTAACAGTTTCACTTTATAAAAAAAAACGAAGTTTTTTACAGCCACAAAAATTATTTTATGTGAACTTTTTCATTTCTAAGTAATGTTTCTGATCTGATATTGATACCTTTCATAAAAACACGTCTCCGTTTTAACTAACTCATTTCAGTTTGATGAGGAAACATATTCGGCCATATTTCCTGAGATTAGACTGACCACACATGCGTCCGACTGTAAAAACTCAGCCTCGCCGGCACAGTGAAGTGGGCGGGGCAAAGATGACCTGAGGGGCGGCAAAGCTGACCTGAGGGGCAGGTTCAAGAGTGCCGACGCGGTCAGATTCGCTGCAGATCAGTGGGAGCATTTTTCAAAACTTTCAGAACATTTACACCAACATGTGAATTTAAACCATCTTTGGTAAAGCAGATGATTGACCTCTGACCCCTGACGGGCGTATCTATCTGACACAACACTGTTTTGTACTTGAATTGATGTAGACGCGAGAATCAGCCGCAGGAGCGACAGTTGAGCCCATAGGGGGCAGCACTAAGCATTTAGGCCGGAATCAAACTAATTTATATAAAAATTTAAAATAAAGCAAATTTAAACACACAAAAAGTGGATTTTAGTTTTATAATTTTCACCTGAAATATTAAAATGTACAATATACTAATGTAGTTTAGCTGCGTTGTGAAAACTACAGCAGCACCTCTGATCCCATTACTTTACTACTACTATATTGTTCTTTATTTAACTAAAATACAGTTTTATTTGATTTCATTTAAAACATTTTTAAGAAGTTTAACTACCTCAAAATCTTAACTGTTCCTCAGTATTTTACGATATTTGTTTCTAAATAATAGAAAATACTGTTTCTAGGCTACAGCTACAGTCAAGTAACAGAAACATTTTTATGTCTTAAATAAAACCACTATATAGTTTTTGTTTTGTACTCTTATATCTTTACTAAAAAGTAATTAAAAAGTTAGTTTGTATTAAAAACAACAAAAACGTCTGTAAATCGTTTCTTCTATAACGTACGCAGAGATATTGTGAGTGAGCCCGTTTTAGATTTGCTTTGTTTAGAAGGAAATGGGTGGAGGCGAGTGCGGCGAGCCGATAACATCAGGATGGGAAACGTTTTTCTCTGCTCGGCTTTGATAAGCGGGTCAGTCAGAACCAAACAGGGAACTGGCTTTAAAAAAAGCTGCTTCTGTGTTACGGCCGTTAAAGGCGTCTGACGGTCGGCGGAGACGCTTCATGATTAAAGGAAAACTCTGAGAAAACCCGTCTGACTGAGCGCGACTGTTAAATCCAGTCACGGAGATGCAATGAGAAAGACTTTACAGCAGAAAAACCAGCAGAGGCCAGTTTCCCTCATAAATGAACATTTCTCTTTTCCTGAACTCCCAACACTTGGAAAGCTTTTTTGTTTTCCCGCTCCAGCTCCCAGACGCTGTTACCGGACCTGCTGGCAGCTCCTCCACACCTCCCGGCATGTCCTCTCCACCTTCAGCTTCATGATGAGACGATCCTCCTCTCCTCTTCCCTCAGATTGGGAGTGACAGGATTATAATCCACAGCGTTACTCTCCGGTTTGGATTCACAGCTTCTCTCGTATCCTCCCTGTTCGGGTGTCGCGTCTTTTTCGATCCTCCCTCGCCGCTCTGAGGGTCTCGTGTGTTTATTTTCCCCAATCAGCCTCTTCCCGTCGCTACTCCAGATGTTTAGCGGGATCAGGAACGCTTTTAGAAGATTGTACTGACCCACATTTTTAAAGACTTAATCTTTCAAAAATATATAAAAATGCTCCGTTATCAAGTCGAAACGTCACATGAGCGTCTCACTGTCGCCATTCTCCTGTTCAAGGATCGCCGCCTCTTCTGCTGCTTGACAGCTCCGACTTTCAGTTTCTGCGCCGCGCTCGCTCAGCTGACGGTCGACCCCATGAGCTCGAATGTGGGAAAACCCTTTTTCCTGCCTCCTGGCGGCCGTCTTCCTCATTCCTGCCAACTTTAGCAGCAACTTGGCCACGATAATCATCTCAATGTCCCATTTGAGCCGAGCTGTGGCTCAGAGGGTCGGACACACAAAGGCTCAGATTTACACAAACACTGATGAGATAAACATGAACAGCGTGTAGTTAAAATGTCACTATTAATCAGCATTCTCAATATAGTTTAGTAAATACGGTTGAAGTTACTTTATATTCTGCAGAATTACAGAATTTTTAGCTTTATTTTTTTTATTGACACGTGAAGTTTGATATTCCAGCGGTGAATGGCAACGGGACCAAAAACACTAGTTAGTCTAAACCATAAACCGTTAATCAATAATTATTAGTTATTAGTCTTCAGTTATAAGTATTAAATGATTCAGTATTACAGTATAATTAATCTCCAGTGTCTGTGTGAAGGATGAATAGTGATGAGGTGATGAATCTAATTGTGGTGAAACAATGTCAGATGATGATGTTGGAGATAAGAAACGGGGGAAGTGACGTATGCAGTAAAGCAGTCAGCACATTTGTAGTTTTATGTGTGGAAGGCAGGGTTCCTGCCACCCTCCTCAAAGTTGCTTAGTGCCGCTTTAATAATAGTTCTGCTATCGTTTAGGCAGTAAAGCAACGTGTTGTTTAGCGGAAGCTAATGCTAAAGCGCTAACTTTAAACACCATGTGTGCTTTGTCTCCCTCTCCAGGATCACCAAACACTTATCTGCACAGGTGACACCTCAGGAACTGACTCTTTGGATGAGGCTGAAGTAACAACTCTACCAGTAAAACTGTGTTAGCTGAGGTTTGCTAAGACACTATTTGAGCAGCTGTGCTAACGAAGGTACATCAACGCGGTTTGACGGCGTGAACAGTTTTCTCCCGGTTCTGATTGGTTGTTTCTGACCAGGGGAAACTGCAGCAGGACAGCTGAGAGAAGCCAGAGAAGCTAAAGTGGCAAAGCTCATTTTGATTCTCTTACATTTTAGCTCATGCGAGCTGATCAACTGAAAAAAATCTCATCAGATTTAGAAATGTAGCAACAAGCATGGATGATCAGGTCTTGTACTGACAGGACATTAAATTACAGCGTAAAATATCATGGCGTCTATTTAAGACGTCAAATCTGGAGCGGCTCGTACCTGTCCGCCCAGCTGCTTCATTAGAGGCTGCAGTTCACTGAAGAGGTCGTAACCTTGATGGAAGAACGTGAGATGGGCGTACATGAACGACAGCATCTGCAAACAACAACAACAACAACAGAGCGATAGTTATAAACAGAAATAAACAGCTGGTTTTAATCCCATCAGAAGGTACGGTTACCGATTTCAGGATTTCCGATCTTCTTTTGGACTGTAGAACATTTATCTGCAGGAAACATTAAAGGAAGCAACATAAGAGGTCAGAGAAACAAAAGAGAACAAAAAGTTATGAGAATGAAAACAGGATCAGTTTCAGTGCTGATGAAATAAACCAACATTCTCCAGAGAGCGCTTCGTTTCCTGAACACCAGGTGGCGCCTAAGGGGTTGAATTCCCTTCCTCCCTGCTCAACGGCCTCCCGGATTTTAACCAACGAGTTTCTGTGAGCGGCAGACCGAGTCAAACGATAGCAGAGCCGCAGGAGTTTACCTCAGGCTAACTGAGCTCTTAAAACAGAAAACTAAATGCATTACCAGTGACTGGAGTAAAAAGGTTGTGGGTTAAAATCCTGCTTGTGGCCATCAGACAGTAATTACCAACTTTCACAAAGATGCCGTTCACAGAGCACCGGGTCAAAACACATTAGTGGAAAATTAAAACGAAGGAAAACAAAGGGTGGAAAAATAGTGAAGCAGCAACAAGAACAGCTGTCCTCCTTCTTTAGGAGATAATGGAAGGATGGTCATGTGATATTTACTGGTCATGTGACAGCACTCCTATAGATGACAGGATTACGGGATGTTTAACTGAAGCTGAGGGGAAGTCAACAGTTGGGTCGTTTATTCAGGGCGTAGAAAGGATAGCGAAATATTTGTATTATCGGTAAATATCAATTATTAGCTTTTACTTTCACAAGTAAGCTATTAAAAATGAATTTTCATTAAGAAAAAAGAGCTCAACAGCGTGAAATATTTGTTAATTTTTAGGCAGAAAATACAAAAATGAGGTAAAACTCCAAACAATTTATTGAGTGTTCAGCATATTAACAATATTCTCAGCCCTTATTTTACTCTAATATTTAGTTAGATGTTTATTGTGAATGTTCTGACTTAGTTGGACATTACTGTTCCTAATAATCTGAACTTGTGTCTCTACCAGCATGTTTAGAACAGAGTTAGTAAGTGGTAGACATTGCTGGGGGTGAGCGTCTTGTTCCACATGTGTTCCTTTATTGTTGCTCCTGCAACTCTAAATGAATATGAACTGAATTCATTAACATTATTTAGCGCCTTTATTTTCTTATTAGCTGATTTTACCGCGCTGGTTCTTCCTCTCAACATGTTTTGGTCTCAGATGTTCACTTAAAGAAGACTTTCCTACATTTTCCTGCTCCGCCATCTTGCTCAGGGCAAATGTGTTTATGAGCCACGCGCTAGTAAAACAAGGCTAACGATTGTAAAACGTGATTATAAAGCAACTAATGGATGAATAAATTAGTTGTCAACTATTTTAATTATCTGTTTTAATCAATTAAAACGTTTAGTTATTTCAGCTTTAACCAAAATAATTACCAGAAGTTGATGCGCTGTTTCCATGGTTACTGCCTTAAGTTTGTCTCATTTAATGCACTTTTTGAGCTGCCTTGTGACTGAAATGTTTTTCTACTAATAAACCTGATTTGATTCTACAAGGAAACTCATCAAATCATTAGAAACTGCTCGAGAAATTCTTTGTGCGTCTAAAGTAGAATCTAAAATTACAGATTTTAATCACACAGCTTCACTCGTGTCCAAGTCTGGATTCCTCAACCTCCATAATATTTTAACATGTTTATTTAAAATACTAGAACTATATAATGAGGCAAAAACAATCCAGAAGAAAATGAGAAATAAAACCTGAAATCTAAATCATCTTCCAGTAAGCCCAGTTTGGGGCGGAGTTTTAAAAAATGCTGAGATGAACAGTAAATCAGCTGAGCTTGCAGCTCATTTAAATATTTCCTCACAGCAAACTAAAAAGTGTTACAGAGACGATTTCAACACAGTTTTAGTTTAGGTAGGCAGTGATTGTGCAGAAGCAGAAAACTCTGGTTTTTGTTGGGCGTACGATTCTATGAAGGCCGATTCGATGAAACTGCTGCTTCACTTTTCCTCTGAACTGCCTTGTGAAACTTCCTGGACAGAAGAGTTAAATCTCCACGCATGCAGAATCAAACTTCTGCTAACACTGAAGACTACAACTGATTTGTCGTGAGCTTCCTTTTTTTTGTTTACTCAGCTCCTTTTGGACTACTGGGTCGATGAAGAGGAAGCGACTTTCCAGTTTCCAGTTTCCTCACCGTTACCGAACCTGATGAAGGGAGTTATGGGAGAGACAATATGGCCGCCGGACGATGTTTTTACAGCCATCATTACAAGCAGAGACAAGGATGAAGGTTTGATCAGATCAACCGTTCTCCTTCCACCAGTAGTCCAAAATCGCGGGTGGAACTTTCTCTTTAAGCCTGATTGTGCTGCGCCACGACTATGAACGTTTATAAAAATCTGTCGTTCCGTCTCTAAAGCTACAAAATTGTTTGAGACGTACAAAACAAAAACCTTATGGTTATCATCTTTATTTTACACAAAATCCCCTACCGCCTCCCTCTGTTTACGTTTGTGATGGTGGCTGCTGATCGCCGTTTGTTACAGGCCATTTTTCTTCACGCTAGTACCGTGCGAGGAATCGATTTGAAATTGAAATGGGATTTTTTAGTCAAGATGGGAGTTAAAAAAAGAAAAATCTAAAAATCAATTTTCCTCTCGCACGCTTCCAAAGTGTGCGTCTCTATCCTCCTCCCTCGAGAAGCTGCGAGAGAGCCGGCGCTCTCCCCGACCTCATCCCTCTCTCAGTATGTCGCTGTTTTGCCGAGGTAAATGAGAATTTCTAAAAATGGGAAGAAAAGTGAGTCTGTTGTGTGGATCTGGTACGTCGTTGCGGTTTCTGATAGAGCAGCAAACCAAACCCAGCTGCAAAGTCTGCCTGAAGGCATCATCTGATAAAGATGCATGTAGATCGCACGGCATTAAAGGAAGTAAATGGACGCATCCGTCCTTCCGTTTGTTTTTTGATTCACATACCGGGCAGCTAACTGATGAGCATTTAAGCACATTAGCTTTGCGTTAGCGGCTTTGGCCAACGACCATGTAGCGTAGCGAGTCTCTCTTAGCAGAGGCGGAGCTAGAAGGTTTAAATGACAGTTTAAATGACAAGAGTGCTGGCACAGATGTCATGAAATAAATAAATACACCATGAAATAATTTTATATATTTGGAAATAAGAATATCAAAATTTTATTATTGAAATAGAATATTTGACTGATTTACTGATGCATTTCATTATTTAATACAACATTTATTTATTTAATGATATATTTATTTATTTAATAATATATTTATTTATGTATTTATTTATTTATATATTTCCATATTTATTTAATTTTCTCACCCTCCATGTTATGTAGTTTTACCAAAAAAATAAATAACAGAAAATCGAAAAAAAAAAACCAAATAAAAATATATCGGGATTTTATTTTTGCCCAAAATAGCCCAGCCCTAGTTCAATCTGAACACGTGACACAAGAAGGTGGCAGATCCAGCTTTCCATGTAACTTACTTTTGACCTTCCTATGAAAGGTGGTACGAGATTCCAACTTTAATCTGTTGCAAGACGATGAACATCGAATCGACCGGCCGCGTGTCGTCGCCGCCGCCGCCGCTTAGTCCGACTCACCTGCAGGACGTAGTCGAGGACGATGTGTCGGAAGCATTTACGCGTGGCGGTGAGGATGTTGGTGGCCTCCTCCACCTCGTGCTGCTTGTTGCGAGGAGCCTGAGCGTTCTTGATGAGCGCCGCCTCCTTCTCTTCGCTGACTTTGTCGAACTGTTTCTTGGCCTCTTTGAACTTTCGAATGTCACTGAAAAAGAGGGAGAACTGAGGGTTAAAGATCGTTTTAAAGGCGGCATAAGAATTAAACAAACTTGTTCCAAGAGCAGATACAGAGCTAGGGAACAAGATTTATTTACACAAAAAAGAAAAACTCGTAAAATGATTATAAAAAGCCGAAAAAGATGATAAACACAATTAAATCAAAATAAAGCTTCTATTAAATCACTCAGCTGTTATAATATAATGGAGAGTGAAGAGTCACATTGCAGTAAACCAGTTTTAAAATGCTCATTTAAATGTGTCAATTATTTATTAATATGGAAATAAGAAACTTTATAAAGAAATAATTATAGTAATTAACTGAGTGGGAGGGCGCTACTGTAGAGACACAGAGGTCTGATTGGCTGCTTTAGACAGGAAGTAAAGACGGCTGACGGCTATAAATCTGGTTTGAAGAGAAATGTCATTAAATAAATATAACATGAAATAAATTCATAAATAAATATATTATTAAATAAATAAATGTGTCATTTACTCTCCATCAGATTTATTCTGTATAAAAATAAGTTCCAAAATCAAAGTTTAATTCTTAAATAATCGTATAATTAGTTACAAAAGTTTAATATATCATATAAGTGTTAATTAAACATACTTTGTTATCCTAAAATAATTTTGAGAATGTTCAAATATCAAAAGAAAACACTTTTATACTTGTATGCATATTTTACTTACAACTTTAAATATAAAAAAAAAAACATTTCTATTACAAATTTGTTTCTTAAAAATGTATCTTTAGACTCATAATTTCAGGATTAGATGAAAAAGTCTCCGTTAATGAATTCAAACATGTGGATCGGATTCGTAAACAGAAATTTGAGTATCTTTTTATCTTCAATGGTCTGTTAGCGTTAAAGGTCACTTGTTGAAGGAAGAACGTTCATCTGTCAGACAAAAACAAACCCATAATAGGTAATTCTCTAAATCTTTATGACAAGTCCGTACAGATCAACACAGATAATCTTAATCTCGGATTATTTTCTGAACTTTATGATAAACTCGGCTAAGTTTTACGCTTTTGAGTTTTTTTCTAAGTGACTACATTTCCTCGCTTCCTCGTGAGACGTGTTGGCGCCGATGGTGTTCAGTCTCTCTGTGCCGGAGCTAAAACGGTTAATCCCGCTAATGAACTAATCCCGATGCGGCGACTGCTTCCTGCAGTCACGCCTACAGACTGAAGGTCCAAGTGGAGGTGCGATGGAGCGAAATGGCAGAAAGTGTTGAACGTTGCCTCAAAAAGAAGATTTACAACCAAAAGAGGAAAGGTAGGAGTTGCTGAAGGAGAATAAAGATCTTGGTGAAGCGTTTACTGGCTGGACATTATGCTGCAATGAAGGATTTATCAGAAAGTCGTGGACAACCCTGATCATCCTCTTCATCAGGCTGCTATAGAACTGCAGTGTCTTCAGTCAGAGGCTTTTTCTACAGGAGATCCTTCCTCTCCACAGCTGATAGCATCCACAAACTCTCTAAAGAAGCCTAAATGATCAGAGTCACATAATTCAGTTTCTTTATTTTAATTATTATTAATGATTCCAAGGCTGTAAGCTAACTTTTTTAGCTTCTACCACTGCAGCTGCAGACGTTTTTTTTTATTTTACCACAGAACAAAAAGTTGTAGCACAGATTTTCTCCAACATCTCTAAAAACCAAAAGTATCACTTATGATAACTTGAACACACTTACAAATAGGAGTAATGCATGCAAACAAAACACAAAATATTTATATAGCAACATGTTTGTCAGTGAAAATACAAACGGAATAACCTTTTAGTTCATTCATATTACTGTAGACGTGTTTAATTGATAGGTGTGAGTTTGTGTTAAGGAAGGTGTGCATGTGTGTCACACTGTAGTGAGTCTGCTGTGTGAGTTTTACGTAGAGAAATGCATGTGCAATATTTTAGTTTGTGTGCATAGAATACAATCATACGTATGTTTGTGCGTTTCTGCTGGCCACTTTTTATACAGGTGGTGTCCGGGTCCTCTTAGAAGCGGACAACCATTTTGATGCTTCCTGACTGGGTTCACATTCTTCCATTGAGCATCCTTCTGTGCTAACAGCCATTAGCATTCCCAAAATGTTTGTTTTCAACATTTTCAACCAACTGCAGGGACTGTGATTCAGCTGCTAAACTAACTTGATCATAGTTTTCCATCTTGAATCCAAATGACTTTATTTGTGCAGCACATTTTATTCAGAAACGTGTCTCCAAACTGCTGCACATACAGAATACATATCAAGATGAAATAGACTAAGACCGTCAGCTAAAACAGTAAGCAAACACGTAGGAACACACAACTCCCGCGGTTTTAAAAGCCAGAGAATATAAGTGGGGCCCCTTTGGTGCAGTTGGAACATGGAGCGTTCCAGAGTCTGGGACTGACAGCAGAGAACGCCCTGTCACCCCTTGTTTTAGGTCTCGTCTGGCTGCCAGACCTCAGCGAGCGCGACGGCATTTAAAGATGGAGGCAACCAGAGATGTATTTGGGAGCCAGTCCATCCTCCATCTTGAATGACGCGAACATAAACCATCTCACACTCCTAGTTAGAGTAGTAATTTATCTTCTCCTCGTCTTTTCATGTACAGATGAGACTTGCGACATGACATTGTAGTTCACTAGGGCGGCTAACCCAAAGCTGACGTCGGTTTGCTGCCCGGTATGTGAATCAAAAGGATGAATGAGACCATAGATGCAGTTCGATCTACGCGCACTCGTCTCGCGGTCGATGGCGATGGACGTATTGGTCACCGCTGGGCTACAACCGCTATGTAGCATAGTGACGTGACTTAGCTTTGCTGCTGCTAGTAGAAAAAAAAGTTTTGCAAAGCTGTTGCACAAATGCTAATCGTCATAGCACGACATACAGTGCTGGCCAAAAGTATTGGCACCCCTGCTCTGTCAGATAATGCTCCATTTCTCCCAGAAAATGATTGCAATTATAAATGCTTTGATATTAAAAGGTTCATTTATTTGTCTTCAATGGAAAACCACAAAAAGAATTGCCAAAAAGCCAAATCTGATATAATTCCACACCAAACATAAAAAAAGAGGGTGGACAAAAGTATTGGCACCCTTTGAAAAACCATGTGATGTTTCTCTAATTTGTGTAATTAACACTGTCTACCGTGCACAGTGTCATCAAGAAGTTTAAAGCCCATGGCACTGTGGCTAACCTCCCTAGATGTGGAGGGAAAAGAAAAACTGATGAGAGATTTCAACAAACGATTGTGCGGATGGTGGATAAAGAACCTCGACTAACATCCAAACAAGTTCAAGCTGCCCTGCAGTCCGAGGGTACAACAGTGTCAACCCGTACTATCGGTCGGCGTCTGAATGAAGAGGGACTCTATGGTGGGATACCCAGGAAGACCCCACTTCTGACCCAGAGACATAAGAAAGCCAGGCTGGAGTTTGACAAAACTTACCTGAGAAAGCTAAAAACGTTCTGGAAGAATGTTCTCTGGTCACATGAGACTAAAGTCGAGCTTTTTGGGAAAAGGCATCAACATAGTTTACAGGAAAAGAAACGAGGCCTTCAAGAAAACACGGTCTCTACAGTCAAACATGGCGGAGGTTCCCTGATGTTTTGGGGTTGCTTTGCTGCCTCTGGCAGTGGACTGCTTGACCGTGTGCATGAAATTATGAAGTCTGAAGACTAAAACACATTTAGCAGCATAATGTAGGGCCCAGTGAGAGAAAGCTGGGTCTCCCTCAGAGGTCATGGGTCTTCCAGCAGGACAATGAACCAAAACACGCTTTTAAAAGCACTAGAAGATGGTTTGAGAGAAAGAGAGAAAGCACTGGAGACTTGTAAAGTGGCCAGCAATGAGTCCAGACCTGGATCCATTAGAACACCTGTGGAGAGATCTCACAATGGCAGTTTGGAGAAGGCACCCTTCAAATCTCAGGGACCTGGAGCGGTTTGCAGAAGAAGAAAGGTCTAAAATTCCAGCAGGACATTGTAAGAAACTCATTGATGGTTACTGGAAGCGGCTGTTCGCAGTTATTTTGTCTAAAGGTTGTGCTACCAAGTATTACGCTGAGGGTGCCAATACTTTTGTACGGCCCACTTTTTGAGTTTTGTGTAAAATGATCATTGATTTGACTTTATTTTTAATTGTCTTTTGTGTTTTTTCATTGCAAGCAAAATAAATGGAGATATTAATACCAAAGCATTTGTGACTGCAATAGTTTTCTGGAAGAAATTGAGTATTATCTGACAGAATTGCAGGGGTGCCAATACTTTTGGCCAGCACTGTATATGTACAGCCCTTCATTTTTAAAGCATAGAAAGTAAACCTGGATCCTTTCTTCTTCTGCCGTCTCAAACCTTCAGATGGCTGCTCGTACTGATCCAGGTTCTTGTTCTGCTGGCGGTTCCTTCCTGTTAAAGGGGAGTTTTTCCTCCCCACTGTCACCACATGCATGCTCAGTATGAGGGATTGCTTTTAAGTCCAGCTATCAGCTCTGTGTCCTCATACAGGAGGAGTTAAATGCTTCAAGTTCAACGACTCCATGAAATCCGCTGGATTACCTTAGATTATAAACCTTTTGTTTAAACCGATTTAAAAATAATCTGAACCTGATGCACTGATTGAGAACTAGGATCAGTTAGAAATTGGAAAAAAAATGAACTTACATGAATAATTCAGATGCTGATATTTCTAATATATGGTGAAACGAAACAGGATAACCGGAATAGCATCCCTGATTATTATGGTTCAGAATATCTCGGCATCTGAGTAAAGATGATATTCCTGGATGTGTTGGTAGAACTGCTAATCCGCCTCATTTGCTTTTGGCACCTCTCTTTAAATCAGTTTTCTAAAATAAAGTTTGTGACAATTACATGAAAATAAGATAAAAAAATAACTGCAAGGAGTAATTAAAGCTTAAAAAAACATGTTCAGTATATATTTCTTCTGTGTCCTGGAAATTCTTCTGCATATTTTCTTATTTCCAAGTGGATACTCACTCTTTCACAAACGTCTGCAGCTGAGTCTTGATCGATCTCTGCGCCTGATCAAACAATATCTGTGGAGAAACCAACGAATGTGACCCTTTATTTCAATTTGCAGGTGAAACATGAATAAACATGATTTAACTTGAAGAGCCACAAGAACAGCAGCAGCAGGTTTCCTTCTATTCACAGCAGCCACTTTTATTACCATCACAGGCTGTAATTAGGAAACTAAATTTACACGGACAGAGCCGACTGTAAACTCCCCTCATAAAGACGTAAAACACCGGCCTGACGCAAACCGTTTATTCTAACGGGCGAGTCACGTTCCTAAAAAACACAGAGACAGGCGAGATCTGCAGGGTTACTGGGAGCGGCCATTGCTGATCATGTGATCAAAGGTCGCTGAGTCAGTCAGCTGACACGCTCCCAGTCGCCACGGATGAGCAACGCTGGCGGTTCAGACACTATTTCCACATTTTAGAGATTTCACATTCTGGCTCTTCCACTTTCTCAGTCTCATTTTTTATCTTCCTATAAATATGATATATAAACATTATAAGCAGCTACCAAAACTCCACCAGGGTCACATAAAAGATTACATTTCAAGAGAAGTTAAAGCCAAAAATGACTTTGTTTTGCAGAGAAACTGTAAGAAAATTGATTTACAGCTCCTAACTTCCTTTCACTATTAAAAACTTAATTTACCAATGAAAACGCACCTAAAAAAATAAAAATACAAATCTAAACCCCAAAAAGAGGATGTACACTCGCTGGCCACTTTATTAGGTACACCTTACTAGTACTGGTTGGACCCCTTTTTGCCTTCGGAGCCACCTCAATCTTCCGTGCTGTCAACAAGGTACTGGAAACATTCCTCAGAGAGTTTGGTCCATATTGACTTAATGGCATCATGCTGTCCCTGCAGATTTGCCGAATCCCCCGTTCCACCACATCCCAAAGATGCTCTATTGGTTTGAGATCTGGTGACTGTGGAGGCCATTTGAGTCCAGTGAACTCATCGTGATGTTCCAGAAACCAGTCTGAGATGATCTGAGCTTTATGACATGATGGATCGTTATCCTGCTGGAAGTATCCATCAGAAGATGGAACACTGTGGTCATGAAGGGATGGACATGGTCAGCAACAATACTCAGTAACAATTGAGCATCGTTGTAACACCACAGCCTACCTAAGGGGCTCAAAGAGGGCCAAGAAAATGTCCCCCACACCATTACACCACCACCAGCCTGAACCGTTGATACAAGGCAGGATTGATCCATGCTTTCATGTTGTTGACGTCAAATTCTGGTGTCTGGGAGAAAATCCCAGTAGATTAGCAGTTTCTGCCCGTCTGGCCACGCTGAAAGTCACTTAAATCTCCTTTCTTCCTTGTTCTGATGCTCGTTTTGAACTGCAGCAGATCGTCTTGACTGTGTCTACAAGCCTGAATGCATCGAGTTGCTGCCGTCTGATTGGCTAATTAGGAATTTGTGTTACAGAGCAGTTGGACTAGTGTACCTAATAAAGTGGCCGGTGAGTGTATATGTTTTTTCTAAGGGATGGTAATATTTGTTTGAGGAAAAATACAAATTATGCTGCCGTAAGTTGTATTTTAATAGTCGTTTATTTGTTGCAGTTTTTTCTATTATTATCATAAAACAAAACAAAAAATACCTTTTTTCACGATTATGATAAGCTAATGCTAACACCTGGAGGTCACGATCAAATCTGTGGAGCCCGAAGCTGCGAATGACTGGGGTACAGTTGCAAACAAACATTGTTTAAATGTGACGTTTCTGCAAAGAGCAACAGGAAATCTGACGTCTGAACGCTTCCTCTGAAGGATAAAAAACCGCCTCGTTAGGCGCCGACCACGAACATGCCGACTCCGCGGATGCTTATGTGTCCCAGCAGAGACTTCCAGGCCGGTCGCAGCAAACCACCTTTTTCAGGGCGGCCAGTTTTAGCTCAAACTGTTTCAGAAACGCGCCGCGTCTCTACGGTTAATAAACACACTAAATGTTAGCATCCGGTTTTCTAAAGAGCAATCAGAAGGACGGTGGAGCATTTTCTTTCTGGTGGTTTAGCACAAACTCCCACAGCTGTGGCGAATGAGCTGCTCGCCTGGGTTCGTCACGGGCCGACGGCTGAAGGAAAACAAAGACAACACTGGGAACGGCGGCGTACCGTGTGATAGTTGATCATCTCCTGAAGACTCTCCGCAAACTTTGTGAGGCTGGACTGTGAAGACAAGACGGCAAAAACAAGATGGAGACAGTAAAAAAACAGATAAACAGAAATGAAGCAGCATCTACATGACGACAGTCTGATGCTGAAAGCTAGTCCATGCATTCGTTTCTTCAAGGCTGGACTAGTTTAACTCTAAATAGCAGGAAGTTCAGATTAAAAGTCTTCAGTTGGTCCAAAACGCTGCAGCAAGAGTTCTGATGAAACTTAAAAAGAGAGATCATATCTTCCCTATTTTAGCTTCCCTTCATTGGCTCCCTGTCAAACTTAGAATAGATTTTAAGATTCTTCTTTTGACATATAAAGCTCTCACTAATAAAGCTCCATCGTATATCAGAGATCTGATTACTCCTTATGTCCCTAACAGAGCACTTCGCTCTCAGACTGCAGGTTTACTGGTGGTTCCTAGAATCTCTGAAAGCACAATGGGAGGCAGATCTTTCAGTTATCATCCTTTTGTTTTCTCTTAGTGTTCTTCTCTCCATAGTAACCACACCTGGGCTGGTTCTGTTAGGTGAGACAGCTTCTTGGAGGAGAACATGGGCTGAGATGCTTCCAGTGACGTTCTACAACGGATGCTATAAACTCTTTTATTCCAGTTTCCTGTGCATCTATTTTAGTTTTCTGTCTCTTCAAACCTTCAGTCGGTCGTGGCAGATGGCTGCTTGTACTGAGCCTGGTTCTGCTGGAGGTTTCTTCCCGTTAAAGGGGAGTTTTTCCTCTCCACTGTCGCTACATGCATGCTCAGTATGAGGGATTGCTGTAAAGTCAACGACAACACAAGCCATTGTTTCTGTCTGCTGATCCCAGAGGAGTGAATGCTGCAAGTCAATTACTCCATGAATCTGCTGGGGTTCCTTAGACTGGAAACTTTATTAAATTGATTTATTTATGATGCATCTTTGATTTTAATTGATTTTCTTTTAAACTGGCTTGAGACGACACCTGTTGTAAATTGGCGCTTTGATTCTAAAGTGACCAAAGTTAAGATCTGAAGCATTCATTGTTTCAGTCAGGATGAGACAAAACCGCTCAGCTAGAGAGAAAACCATGAAAACAACAACAAAACACCTGGTATTGAATAAAAGAGAAAGTGATCAAACGAGGAGCCGGTGACCTTCTAGATCTGCTCTGATTGCTTTATTGTTCACCTCAATGACTTCATCCTTGGCAGACTGCTGGGCAAGCTCCCGGATCCCGCTGACGAACTGCTTGTTGGCGGCGTTGTAGGCTTTTCCAGCGTCGATCATCCCGATACACAACTTCACCAGCTGGTGGAACGAAGAGGAACGTTAACGGGATAATAATCCGAACAGACACAGACAGCAGCGCTGCTCCTCGCTTCAGATAATCAGGCCCAAAGTAGGAGAATTGTTGTTTTATTAGGAGAAAAAATCAGTTATAAGAGAACAAAGCCTTAATATTAAGAGAAACAAAGTCTTAAAACTACAAGAATGAAGTCGAAATAGATGATCCCTAAAACTAATACAGAATAGCTCATTATCATCATTAAAACCAAGAATATCAAGACTACTGTGAAGTTAAACCTTTGTATTAGTTACTAATAAGTACTACCAGTTACAGCAGATCAGAGTCAAATTTTTATCGGTAACAGGAATTTAAATTATGTTGTAAACAATTATAATCGTTTAAAATTCAATTGAGAAAAATCAAAATCAATTAAAATTAAAAAGGTCTTTTTTCCTTTAATATTTTTTTAAATCTTATTCCTTTATTATTACTGCTTTAAACTAATATATTTGGTATATAATTACCCTATCGTACCTATGGTTAAATTCTTTTACATAAAAATTTGATTTGATTTTTAGGAAGAAAAGACTGAAGGGAGAATTTGGCACACATGAAGGATTGAATTCAGATCTGAACCTGCAGTCATTAAAACAATGAAAGTTAAAATCCAAAAATGTGAATCGCAGGAAAACCTGCGAGATGAGCTAAAGATAGAGATAGTGTAACTCTATAAAAGCAGAACGGTGAAACATCCCTTCTTCTATATCCACCTACCTTTCAAATGTTAGATTAAGCCAAAGAGCTTTCCCAGTTTTTACAGAGGAGGTACCGAAATAATCCCTCTCAGATTAAAGTTTCTGACATCAATAGAGATTACGATGATAAAAATATCAGCTGGTAGAAACGAGGTGTATGGTGGGACCTACAATAACAGTCCCCCCAGAAAAAACGTGGGTAAAAATCCTTGATTCTGAGGTGAATTCTGCGACATTTCGTCCTGTTTTCTGTGATAAAAATTAAGGAAATCTATTAAAAACTTGTGAATCGTTGTTTCCAAATGTAGGAGAATAAACCTGCTTCTCCCACATCTAGTAAACATGACATAACATAGCAGCATAGCTGAGCCAGTTATTTAGTCCCGTTATGCTAACTTAGTCTTGGACCATTTACGGTCGTCTACAAAGTCAACGCAAAATCAGGGGAATTTACATAATTCTGCTATATCTGCACTTAGAAGCCATTTATGCTGTGAACATGCGGCTTTTCAAGATTTATGCACATCTTCACATTATTGTGCGCCCTTTACTTGATTTTGCTGGATTTTCTGCCATTTCAGAATCGTGTTTTTCTGGAGGGACTGGATGT
>JAVLVB010000668.1:981446-996555 GCA_032876305.1 Orestias chungarensis
TGCTTCAACTCAGACATGTTTTGGTCTCAGATGTTCACTTAAAGAAGACTTTCCTACATTTTCCTGCTCCGCCATCTTGCTCAGGGCAAATGTGTTTATGAGCCATGCGCTAGCAAAACAAGGCTAACGATTGGCTGATTTCTTCTTCTACTGCTCCACTGGTAGATCACAGCGTTAGGAAGCTCATTACTGCCACCTAGTGACCGCAGATATAACAGATTGTGTTAAAAATAGACGCTTACGGAACAACTAATCGACGACTAAATTAGTTGTAAACTATTTTAATAATCGATTTTAATCAATTAGTTCTTTCAGGTCTAATATGATGTCTGTTATAGCCGTACTATAAATGAACAAATAACGGCATTTTCACACATTTTCAGAAACTACTTTACACCGAAGAGTTTCCTATAAAAGCTTGAACCAATTTCAGCAGCAGAGCAGATCTATGATCGTCAACAGTGGCTTTTAATCCAATTTCAATGCTGCTTCATTTTTAAATCTTAATATGAAACAGACTGAAATGAATGTCTGATTCATTTTAGCTTTAAAGGAGTTAGAGGTTTCCTTATTTAAGTGGCTACTACAAATACGGGACAACGACTTGAAAACTCCTCATAATAATCAATAATTTACTCGATTACTGAGTTACAACAGACACAATACGAAGTAATGACTCAGCAGGGTTGAATATACAAGGAAGCGATTTAAGAATTATGATCCTCCGGTTAAAATGATTTGCATCAGTTTATCAGAACTAAAACAACAATGGAAAATCTGCAATAAAAAACAACTCCTCAACTACTCACTGTCGTATTTAAGGGACAAATAATCAACTCATAATATAGTCCGGATATTCATAGATTTAATAACAGGTGATTATGAAGATAAACCAAGCTTCAAATGAAATTATTTTTTTGTTTTAGAAGACAAGATTATTAGATATAAATTTGAAATATATCCTCTACATCCAATCATGCACGTTTTCATCAAAACAGAAACTAGGTCGCTCACCTCAGATAACCTCTCCAAAATAAGCTGTAAGCTCTTTTTCTTGCTCAGATTAGAGTCTGATTGACTCAAACAGAGAGGAGAGCTTCAGTTTCATGGAAGGAGACGCAATATCTGCGTCACTGAGAGAAGCTGAGGGTTCTGCATCAACTAAAACAGAGCAGACGAGAGCGAGAGGGAAGCCGACGAGTTAAAGAGAGCGGGAACGACGTCCGTTACAGAGGCGGCAACATAAAAATGGAGCGGATTTGGCAGCAGTCAAAACAACACAAACGTTGGACCAGAAACTTCAGTTCTATCTTCAGTCCTTCACAGAGAAATCAGCCTCAACGCCCCACAAACGCTCCTCAACTATGGAGCCAAACTTCTTCAAATAATACTGCACACAAAGAATGTTTCAAAAACTGGAATTTGAAAAAAAATGTGGAGAAAACCTAAAATAATTCCCAGTCAAACCTAAGTTTTATGCAGTTAGCAGTTTTTTAGATTTAAAAGTTTCCACACCAGAGTTTTTACAAATTCTTTTCTAATCGTTTTAAACAGATTATGCTGCAGACTTCTGGGGGAGGAGTTTCCTCAGGAAGTTGTTGACCTAACTTCCTGTCCTAGCACTAGTGAAGAAACATCTGACAAATAGAAATGCATCATAACGCCACCATGAAACAAGCTCCGCCTCCAGAAGCGCAAAACATTATTTGCATAACGGGCGAATTAAAAAGAAAGCGATTGGTTGAGAACGTTTTATACTTTAAATGTTTTTTTTTCTAATTTAAGTTATTGAAACGCGTTCTTTGCTCACAATAACATCGGAACAAACTTCTCTCCATAGCTCTGAGATAATTATGTGATAAATGTATGGAAAATGTAGAAAATGCTCACCATCGGTTCGGGTTTAAAGCTTAAATCTGTGAAAACACTGATTGGTTTTTGTTTTAGACGAACACATTTTACATCTGGAGGGCCTAAAATAAACCGGAGGCCAAATAAACGCAATTAAAATTACGTTTATTCAAAGTTTTAATGCTAAACAAACTACAACACAGATGTGATTGGAATTTCTTTGTTTTAGTTTCTTAATACAGTTTATTTCTTAAAAAGCTTGATAAAATGATTACAGGTCTCAGAGTTTTAACGTTACTCGTCATTTGAATTAGCCAATCACAGCTGCTCTCCAGTCACCAACACCCATGTTATTTAACAGTTAATTCCCTCTTTAAAACATATGAACTTTAAGTGAGAGTTCTTAAAAAATGTACTTTTGGAGTTTACTTTTAAACACTTAAATTAAGAAGTGTGGAAAATAAAGATAATTCTAATAATGGTGAGCATTAATCGTATTTTTCCCGACCATTCTAGATGTTTTTATCAGGACAATAGGAAAAACCACACAACAAATTATGGTTCTTAATATTCTACCGGGTGAAAAAGAGGTTTAATATTAATGATAATCTAGATAAAGAAGACGATCCATCATGCCGGTTGTCATCCCATAAATCTGGATGCGGCGGCGGCACATTTCAGCGCTCAGTCCTCGTTCTCCAGAGGATTTACTGCTTAACACAATCCAAACAAAATCTCTGCTCCATCCCATGTTGGCGCTCAAAAAGAGACTATTTAGAGGAAACGCTCGATTCAATGTTTAACCTTCTACAGGTGAATTACTCGAGCAGACGACGCATCCACATGAACATCCAGAGTTCTGCAGCCTTTCATTTAAAGTTTCTTTTTAAACTCGCCGTAGCTCTAAAACCTCCATCACGGCCGCAGATTTCAAATGACTTTTCAAAAATATCTAATAAAATTATCATCAAAGAATTAACACATGTAGAAAATTTAAAGAAACATTTTCCTCTTTAGGAATGAACTCACTACCAGACTAGATAAGCCGATGAAAACATACAGAAACATCTGAATCTAATAACGTCACACGTTTAGCAGCAATTTTGGTCGTTTTATTTTTATTTTATTCATCTTAGAGTGGAACTTTTAACCGGACACAATAATACTTGATACCTGTGGTAAATTATACCTGAATGTGTTTAAGTATATAAAATATATTTTAAACACCTTCACATACCCGCACTGAGACACTTTAAACGGACTGAGACACTTTACAGGCTACAGTAACTTGCACTACGAAATCATTCATTCATTCATCCATTAATGCTGCTGCTACTCCAAACCCCCTACTCCCTTATATTCTGTATATTTTATGATTGTTACATTCTAGTTTATTTTACTTTTTTTTAAACTTAATTTTATCTATTTTAATATAAGCTCTTGGGTGGAACTGGACCGTGAGAATACAATGTCGTTCCACCTCATGTACCACATGTGTTGTGAATGACAATAAAGTCTCCTTGAATCCTTGAATAAAACAAACCGAGCTTTGGCCCCTTTTCATTTTTTAATGGCATAAATGCTTGACATTTCTGCAACAGAACAGCAATAAAAGCATCATTGATCTAATCTATTTAATTTCTATTGTAATTTGTTTGTTTTTTTCTACTCACAACAAATCACATTAAACAATAAATACTTTTCTATAGCAGATATTTGTTATGCGGCTTAAAAAAGGTTTGATTACTGGATTTATGAATTACTCCCTTGATTGTAAATGTTTCAGATTATTGGTTTAAAGGTATAGGAGAGGATCTTCAGCTCATTCTCATTATCACAACGCTGCGCATGCGCCACCCCATCTCCAGTAACGCCCCCTGATATCCGGAGCGTGCACGTCCTCAGCACATGCTGTCTGTTTACATCTGCGGGACCACAGCCTCTTCCATTCTCGCTGCCGTACGTGGAGAACCTCTCTTCAATGGTGAATGATGCGTCTTGTCCGTCCCGTTTTACTTCCTAAACAACAATCTGTGCATGCGCAAATTCAAACATGAGCGCCCGTTGTAGGGGTCGGGTGGGTGGTGACATTAGTGATATACGTCATCGCGTACATTTTATTTCCGCATTGACAGACAGTTACTTTTCACCACGGGTCGTTTTTTATTGGCTTGATATATAAAACTGGGCAGAAACGTTGATTCATATATCCATTGGGATTTTTATTATTATTATTCAAAATTGATTTAAAAACCCTGAGAACAGGTTAATTCCCCAGGTCGGAGTATTCGACCTATTGCAAGCTAAACTTCTTGTAGATTTGCTAAATCTGTTCAGTGATTTTTGAGATTTCACAGTATATCGTACAACTTTTAATGTTTCCTGCCATTGGGACGAAGAAGGTACTGGAGAGCAGCGAGTTTGATGAGCTAGCTAGCAGCTGGCTTGTTTCTTTCCGCCAGGCGACCATTGTGCAGCTCTCAGTGAGACAGACTACAGCGCTACAGGAGGCAGGTTTGAATGGGCCAGCTGTGAGGCTTCCAATAAAACAGGAAATAAGCTGCTAGACTGGCGCTAGTTGTGTTTTTAGAGAAAAAAGTTGTAATATGATCAGAAAAGTCGCCTTAAAAGATGCTAAATCAGATCAGTGTCACAAACATTTCAATGTGACACAATCTTCTGGTTTTTTGTCAATTAGCAGACATTAATTGTGCTTTAACACCAAATAGCGGCGAGGAATCAGGTCCAGAGTCACCATATTATTCAAATATGACTAAAAAATATGAGTTAAAATGATTTTGATGTTATGAAAATGATCCTAGTTTCCACGAGAAAAGCAGAAATATTTAGGTTTCCATTCAAAGCGCAAGTTTAAACTTGCGTTCTTCACACTGAGAACAAGTTTAAACTTGCGTTCTTCACACTGAGAACAAGTTTAATTTGCTGTTTTACTTTCAGATATTTTAATGGTCACAAATTTGATATTAATAAAGGAATGGTTATTACTATGGTTGGTTATATGGGAAAGAAGAATTAGTAAGTAATACATTAAATTATTAAAAGAAACGTAAACGAAGGACCTGTATACTATCATAACTATAACATTTAATTCCATATTGTCTGAACATAGAATTGAATCTTGACCTAAATAATCCAAATTGAATTGTTTAGCTTTTAATATGAAACCTCCAAAAAATCCCATTAAACTAACATCTGAGGCTGTAATGTGAAAATATGAGAACGGTACAAGTTTGCTGACATTTACCTAATTAACTAAGACTTCCTGTTATGTCATAAATCAATAAGTAAAAGGTTAAATCAGGTGGCGCCACCAACTCCTCCTTAGCTAGCAACCAAGCTAACCAGGCCTTAACGACCTCTGACCTCATAAACCCCAAAAAAACATTATGTTGGGAGAGAAAACATGACCCTTGACCCATAAGCATCAACCTGGACCAGAAAGCCAGTAGAACCAAGAAAGCTAATCGAACCAACCTATCAGAACAGGCCTGGTTACCCACTAACCGCCGCTAACCGCCGGTAACCGCCGGTAACCGCCGCTAACGAGAGGCTAACAGGCTAACGGGCTAACAGGCTAACGGGCGTTTAGCCGTCTGGGTGAAACTCCAGCCGACTGAGTGGAAGACTTACTGGGGCTCGTCCTCCGAGAGATCCGGGTCATGCTGATGGTGCTCCGCGGGAGCCTCGTCGGGCACCGGGTTCAGATTCCTGCCGCTGTTCTTGTTCTTCAGGATGCCCTTTATCGGTCGCAGGGCCGCCATTCCCACCCGCCGACACAGAGAGCCAGACCACCGGTTGGTTTCCCTTGAATCTCTCGCCCCCTCTCGCTCCGGGATTTTCTAGATTAATATCCTTGGAGCGGGTTATGATTTTCGGACGCACTCTGTCATACCTGGAGGTGTCTAATAGGCGGAGCGGGCTCGAACTCGCAGCATGGCTCGGTTTTTGGTCGCTGTCTGGACTGGAGCTCCACTGACAGCGGTCGGCTCAAAATCTCGCGAGGTTTCCGAAGCACAGCTCTCGGGCGCCCTCTGCTGCCATTTAGTTTAATTTCCTGTTTACAAAATTAAGGAGATAATTTATTCCGAAATTTTTACAAATAACAGTTTTGAAACTAGAAATTTGACGAAAACTTCACATGGGATAAATGTTTTATGAAATTATATAGGACATTTTCACATTTTATTTTGTTTTAGTATTTTTTTTAAATAATATTGTTTTTGAAAAACTTTAGAAGATTTTATGCAAATGTTTGAGATTGATTTTTTTTCAAAGAACTAGTTTTATGAATTGCAGTTTTTTCTCATGTAAATTAATTGGGCTGATTTAATGGAAAAAGCTTAAATGGAAAATTGTTTTGTGAAACTGGAAATGTAGGTTGAAATAGTTTTAGAAAAATCTCAGTTTCACTATTTTATGGTCTCACATATGTATTATTAGTAATATTCTAACATATATGACCTCAAATTAACTATTTAAAAGGGCTAAAATTAACTGGAGATTATAATAATTCAAAAGAATATTAGCATAAATGATTAAATGATTTTAAATAATAATTTATTTTATCTGAATTCTACATATGGCTACAAATATAACCATAGTTATTTAATAGTATGTATTTCCAGTCCTGTTTAATAATCCAATATATAAATATTTACTGACTGACTTATTTATTAATTTAATATTTATTCAATTGTGGAACCTGATGAGCATAAAGCCTTTCCCAACTATTTACCATCAACAGGCTCTTCCACCCTAGTTGTTTTGCATTGTCGTTAGTCATAACTACTCCTGTTCAAAAATTTATTGTTTTTGTTTAGTTTTTCTGGCGGAGAAAACTGAGAAAATGAGAAAACATGCTTGATTACGGTTGTGGACTTAAACCTTAAAATTATATGTTATTCATATTCTTTCAGGCTGCACATAAAATTGCAAACAAAACCTATTTTTTTTAGATAATATACATCTCCACAAATTATATATTTGCCCGAAATAGCATTTACTTAGAATTGTAAACTTAACGTAGCATATGAAGTTGTTCATCAACATTAAAGTCAATCTAAAAGACATTGCTTAGTTGTTAGAAATATTGGAGATCTGCTGAGTTGGACTGATTTACAGGGTGTGGATCCATTAGTATGTTAACATATGTGAAACCTCTTTGTGGTTCTGGTTTATGCTCAGCCTCCTTATCCCAAGTTCTAAGTTAGATTGAAAGAAAAACAAACAGAAAACTTTCATACCATCAAATGTCGAATTAAAACACATTAATAAAACAAGCTGCTGAACATTCACAGTTCCTTTTTTCACTAATCTTAAACCAATTTAGTTTTTTTAATGAAATATCTGAAACTACACAGGATATATCATACAACAAATACCTTCATGGGTTTTAAATCACAAGAATTGTGTGCAGACAATTGAATTGATTGTAGGATTAATCTAATCCACACAACTTCAAATATTAACATACAGCCTCATGTAAATGCATTTCCCTCTAATATTTAAACAAACGCTGCAGCGATCAAATCTGGGAATAATTTCTCATCTGAAATAAACCTCATTCAATAGGTTGTTTTTGATGGTTCTAAAAAGTTTCATCGTTTGCATGTTTCTAGATGATCATTTTCATTCTGCTTGATCCATTGAAACTGAAGGCAGTGATGAGGCGTGTTTTCAAAAATAAGAAATAAACAAATAACAACATAATTGTTACTAATGTAATGTTTTTATCACTCATGTGTATTAATATGCATTCTTTTTATGCATTTAGTGGCACAGTGAAGGAAATACTCACACATTTCATCCAAAATATCTTTAATTTTCAATGAAAAGGCTTTGAAATGTTTTTTGAGCTCACACACACCAAAGGAAGACATCTGTGATTCACCTGAAAGCAAGTTATTAACAAGCTGTAGCTTCACCTGCTCTCACATCAGCTTTATACCAGGGCTTTTTTGGTTTTTAAACCGGCAATAAACTTTTCCCATCATGTGACTCCTTGTGACCCAGTTAGCTGAGTCATGCTTACAGGAAAAGATCCACAGACATGCAGTAATGATGGGAGTATCCAGATACATGGCAGATGATTCTGCACAGTACGTTTCTGTTCTGCTGTATCGTTGATAACTGTTGCTTTATCACTAGTATGCAGCACATGAGTTTAGTGTTTCAGAACAGAGAGAGATCAACTGGACAGAAATGTCTATAACTGTGCTGACAGCAACACTCACACCCTAAATCTCACTAAGATCTTCACTAAGTCAAAACAGTTTCTGAAGGTTTCAGTGATGTGAATTTGTTTTTTTAAGTTTTATCAAGGGATCGCTGATCAGAAACATCTAAAGCTCTTAACTGTGGAGGTTTGTACTGAGAAAAAACACCTCACAATGAATTTGTGTCAACTTGGGTTTCAAATTTGTTAAAAATAGAACAAGCAGTGTCTTTTGTGGACATGTTTTTATGTTTATTTACAGGCATTTCTACATTTTCAGTTTGGATTTGATTGACACAGAAACTTCAAACGGTTGCCCCTCAATGTTTCACATTCAATGAGGCTATAAGGAAAGCTAATACTCAGGCGAATCTCTGATTGAGTATAAATATTGACATGTAAAAAGCATAAAACAGTAATTACACTGTTTTAATGCTGAAAAGAGGTTGTGATTCTGGAGTCGAGTCAATAATGTCATCCTTTAATTAATCATAATCTACTCTCACTAGTCCTTTTGACACTTTGAGGAACTATGTATTGTTTTCTACATGTTGTTCCTTAACAGAAGGGGTCAAATCATGTAATATAACAGGAGAGCCTAGTTTCTAAAAGAAGTGGCAAGATAACATTTCTAGGAGATTAAAAGCTTCTTCTTCTTTGTTTCGGCATTGTTTTTACCAGTTCTATTTTTATTCCTGCACTGCGTTTTAACAAAGCCAACCAGCAAAAGTGTCAGATTTTAATTTTTTAATTGCAGAAGCAAAAATGGCTGTTTAATTATCACGCAGAGACAAACTCCAGACTGGACCGGTGGGGGAATTGATCGACCACAGCTTTGTGAAGTCTGCTGCCCGCATGAACAAGGCTGTGGTCCTATTTGTGGAGAAGGTGGGACAGGTGAACTGTTGGTGGAGCAAGGGATCACGGTAAACGGGTTGTTTGAGCTGGCAAACCTCCCTCCTTTAATCAGTGATGATTTTTTGGTGAAGGAATTTTCCAGACATGGAAAAGTTGTTTCCCCAATCAGGAAAGTTCTGTCAGGTTGCAAATCTCTGGTTCTGAAACAAGTGGTGTCTCCTCGCAGACAGATTTACATGATTTAAATCATAAATCAGAAGAGCTGAATCTGCGTTTTATTGTGAGAGTGGAGGAATATGTTTATACTCTGTTTGCTACATCATCTCTGGGGGATGTGGTGAAAGGGAGGAGGAAGCTGGTGAGGTGAGTGGAGTTAAAGGTGGGATAAGTAAAACTGATCAAACAAAGAACGACGTGAGTTAAAAGAAATGACTCCAGTGTTGGATGAGACAGACAAAGCAGCTTGTGTAGGGGCTTCAGCTGCTGGGGATGAGAGCATGGAGACATGTGAATCTGGGCTGGGTTCTGCTTCTGCATCGAGATCCAATAAGAGGAAAAATGTGACTGCTGTGGTGGGGGCCTATAAAGCTGGTAGGATGGGGGCTCAGCTGAGCGACGCTTACAGCAGTGACAGTGAAAGCTGTGTGTCTGACTGCAGTGAGATGTCCCTCAGTCAGACAACTGTCAGTCAAGAAGACGATTTTTATCCTGCACAAATGTTAAAAACGTTTCTACGGCAAACAAAAGGCATGAAGGGTCTGAATATTGAGCAGCATTTTCCAAGCAAGCTCAATTTTTACAATTCAGCTAAACATATTAAAAACTGAGCTATTTCAAATTTTGCTGACCAAGAAGTACAGACTGAGAAAACAGATGATTAAAGTCCGAAAGCAGCTTGTTTTTTAAATGGCAGTTTTTTTAATCTGGGCCTTTTTCCCTTTTATTTTGACTGTTCTTTATTTTAACACTGAATTATTAATGGATTGTTTTAAGGTGGGGACATTAAATGTAAATGGAGCTAGAGCTGCTAGCAAAAGAGCACTGATTTTTGACACTGTACGAATTAAACATGTGGATGTTTGTTTCCTCCAAGAAATACACAGTGATGACAGTAATGAGGCAGACTGGAGTAAGGAGTGGGAAGGGCAGGTGGTTTTAAGCCATCTTAACTCCCAGAGTGGAGGAGTGGGGTTTCTGTTCTCCAGAACTTTTACTCCATCATCCATGGAGATAAAACACATTGTAAAAGGGAGATGTCTTATTGTAACAGGTAAATTTGATCAGCACACTTTGGTTTTTATGAACATTTATGCTCCAACAAATGGTGCATAGAGGAAGAGTTTTTTCACTAACATAAATAATGTTTTAAATTCCTATGGTTCGAAGGATTTTTTATTCCTGGGTGGGGATTTTAATTGCACTGAATGTGAAATTTTAGATTGTAACCATACAGAGCCTCATCCAGCCTCCCAACAGGCCCTGAAACAGCTGGTTTTTTCTCAGGGCCTGGTGGATGTGTGGCAAAGGATGCACACGGAGTGCCGACAGTACACCTGGTCCCACCTGAGTGAGGGTAAGATTTCTTTAGCTAGGCTTGATCGTTTTTATTGTTTTAAATATCGATTTAACGCCGTTAAGAGTTCTAAAATAATAATAATATTAATAATAATAATAATAACTGTTGGTTTTTCTGATCATTCTTTGGTTTTATGTCATGTTGTTTTAAAGAATATTTTATCTAGGAATGCATGTTGGCATTTTAATTCAGCTTTAACAAATGACAGGGGTTTTAAATTATTTTTGGACTGTTTTTAGAAGCAGAAAACCTGACTTTGAGTGTCTTAAGCAGTGGTGGGACTATGATAAGACTGAGATTAAGCTGTTGGGTCAGCAATATACTCTCCATGTCACGCAAAGCACATATCGATCTATAAAAAAGCTGGAGACAGAAATTGTGGAACTAGAGACAATTAGCAGTTCCACGGGAAATCGAGGTCATATTGAAACCCTCAAATCCCAAAAAAAAGATTTTGTCTAACCTGCTAGATACCAAAGTACAAGGCGCGCTGGTCCGATCCCGAATTCAGAACATGACGGAGATGGATGCTCCAACTAGCTTTTTCCATATATATTTCAACGAAAAATCGTGTAGAAAATAAAGCAGGTGACGATGCGGCTTCAGTGTGGCCCTGCAACGTCACATGCAGACTGAGGCTGGAATTCAGATTTTTAAAATGTATGAACGATTTACAGGTTTTTAAAAATGTTTGGTGTTACAAAAATGTTCTTTGTACTGTTGTTGATGACAACCTGGTTTCTGCACAATTTCTGTTAAATTGACTTGGCTTTGTTAATTTTTTGTTTATTGAGGAGTTGTGTTTGTCGTAAATAATTGTAAATAAAGTATTTTTGTAAAATCAAAATCTTCTTCTTCTTTCTTGTGTTCATCTACTGGAGGGGAACTAAAAGCTTCTTGTCACGTGCATCTGTTTATCTCTGGAGTCTTTTCCGGGATGAGATGATTGACGCGCGTCTCGACCAATCAGAGGCCGAGGCTGGATCGCTGCGGGGGCCGGAAGTTGTTGTACTCACATGAGAGGGAAAAATAAGCTAACGGTTAGGATTAAACGGTCCGGTTCGCCTTGAACTCACCGACGTCCGAGCGGAATGATTCACGGCGGCTTCCGTCGCGGAGGAGCTTGTTCCTGCGAGGCGAGGCGCAGAGAAGCAGCTGACAGCCGCTAGTTTCCGCGTGGAAGCGCAGAAACGGAGGTAAACACGGAGGGGAGCTTAGCTAGCCGAGCTAGCATCAGGCTAACGGGCCAACCGTCGACTGGGATCAACCCAAACATGCATCACTCCGCGTTAATACGCGGTTATTACTTCACCCACGATGTTATGCTTGTAGTTATTAACGCTGGTTTATTTTTACAAGTATGTTTGGTCATGTTTTTCATTTACAGGCAATAATATTATGATCTGATTTGGTTTCTTCTTGATGTTCAGTCATCATCTGATCTCTTATGAAACTTCATTATTATCTTACAGCTATTTACTCGAAAAAGATAATAATTTAATCATCTGTTGGTCTCAACACTTTAAAGCAGAATTACCATTGAAATAAGTTAAATTTGCACCAGGATCTTGTCTTTAGGCTGGAAATGAATACATGTCCAGCCTTTTAGAAGAGACTCTTCTAAACTGATGTAGGAATCCAGCTTACACTTAAACCTGAGGAACATGTGACAAAAACTGTCATAAAATAAAATGAGTTAGCCAAACTTTAAGGTTTCGTAATGAAACACATTTTTAAACCAATGTGATACATGTATAATGTTAACTTGTTTGTGTTAGCCTTTTTTTCAATGTTTGTTACTACAGGCTACAATATTTTCACCATTAAAACCAACGACGGAACATTCAGTCTATTCAGGGAGAAATCTGATCCAAACAAAACTTTAAATATAAAAGAGTTAAATTCTGAAAACAATCTTTTCTTCTGAAGCTCATTAGAATATTTGCTGCATCTGATCTGATGATTTCGATTGATTTTAACTAATATTTGGGTTCAAGAGCATGTTTTTTCTTTTCTTAGTGATAAGCTGTGTTGGTAACAGAAGAAGAAGAAGACGGTAAATCTAGATGCAAACAATGTCCGAAGCAAGCAGTGCCGAGTTTAGCTTTCTCTTGTCTCAGCTTCGTTCATCTTGTTCTGATCTTGTGATACGGTCGGTTCCCGTCGCTCAACGACTTTTAACGTTGTCCACCAGACGGTGGCGTCCGTCGTTACTGACGTAAACATGGGCGCTTCTGGGGGACGTCTACGTTCTTCTTATGGTTGATTTGGGATCATAAACGGTTCACACAGAAGTCTAATGGCGGTCGTATTTACTTGGTAGAATAAAGAAAGAATCCGAATTCTGCATCAATACTTGCTGCAAGAAAGTCGCCTGGAGAAGTTATCGACTTCTTAAACCTTAAAACAACTGAGTAAGATTTTAGGCCCCAAACACTTAAAACATCAAAATTATTTGATATGAAAAAATCTTAAAAAGATTCAGAAATAAAGCAACAACTTTTAAAGCTGCTGCTTGAACGTTGCTTTGGATTGGATTAATTCAAACCTCACATCATAACCAGAAGATAAGACTCAACCTTGGGGTAATAACACATTAAAATCTGTAAAATTTAAATATCTTTCCATCAGTTTACTTAAATCAAGGGTTATGAAGGTTCTCACTTGCAAGTAGATTCAAAACTGCGTAACATTATTTACATTTTGTTCCAATAGTTTAATTTTTATAAACAGAATGTCTGAGAAAGTTTCAGAGGTAAAAGTGTTTTACCTGCTGGTTTTAAGTGTTTGCTGTGCACTGCCGATCAGCTGGCCAAAGCTGAAAGTAAACTTTGCTGATGATTTTTTTCGCTATCGTGGCTAATGCTAGCATATTTCCTCTGTTTCCATGTAGCTCTGTAACAGTTTTGCTGGCAGCACGTTCGTCTCGGGTTTCTTGTTTTTACTTGTGATGATCAAAACTGTAGGAAAGTTTTTATGTCTCTGTGGAAATTACGACATCATTTTGTAAACGTGTTCAGCGAGTCAGGAGTTTGATCATATGTTTAGCTGGAGGTGTTTTAAAACAAGCCGTTAAAGTAAATTTTCTGAGAGTTTTTACTGTCTGTGTTAAACTGATACCAGCATAACGCAAAACTGTTAAAACCTGAATTATTTGTGTCTATAAAACATAGGAGTTGGTTCTTTATCATTTTATTCAAAGTTATAAAGAGCCAAACAACAGCTCAGACAGCGTTCAGAGTTTTAAGACATCGCTAATTAATAAATTACAATTCTTATAATTACATACATTTAGAATGCATAATAAATATTTTAGATTAATCCTAAGTCTACAACACTTTGCTTTTTGTCTTCTTCAGGTGTTTGGACCTCTCCAGCGTCAGGAGCCGCGCTGCAGCGCCGTCCGCGTGAACACTCGAGCTCGTGTCTTCTGGTTGCGGCGCTAGCGAGTGAAGGCCGATTTTAACGTGATGCCAAAATGCTGCTGTCTCTGGGAATGCTGATGCTCTCCGCCACACAGATTTATACCATCTTCACTGTCCAACTGTTCGCCTTCCTCAACCTGCTTCCGGTGGAGGCTGACATCGCTGCTGTGAGCAAATACAAAACACACAAGATGATGTTTCCTTGTCTTGTTTACTGAATTTGTTTTTCTGTGTTTTAGTACTCATTTGATAACAAAACGGAAACGTTTGAGGACATGCCCGCACGGTTTGGCTACCGGCTCCCCGGCGACGGTCTGAAGGTGAGAGTCTGAGGTAGAGCTGAAACAACTAATAAATTTAATCGATTAAAATCGATTATTAAAATAGTTGACAACTAGTTTAGTCATGGATTAGTTGCTTTATAATCACGTTTTACCATGTCTATTTCTAGGTCAATAGGTGGCAGTAATGAGCTACCTAACGCTGTGATCTACCAGTGGAGCAGTAGAAGAAGAAATCAACCAATCATTAGCGTTATTTTGCTAGCGCATGGCTCATAAACATATTTGCCCTGAGCAAGATGGCGGAGCAGGAAAATGTAGGAAAATCTTCTTTAAGTGAACATCTGAGGCCAAAACATGTCGGAGTTTTTTTCCATTCAATGTCTGTCACATGGGTTGGGGCGATGTTTTCGTATCTCCTGTTGTTCCTGAGGGAGAAGGCGATCAGAGCAGTCGGTAAAACAAAGCTGGAACAGCTGGGATGCCAAGAATTATTGGTTGGTGAAAAGAATTATTGCTGACTAAATGAATGGGTCGAAACTGGACCTGTGCTGCCAGCTCTGCTCTCAACCTGAGGCAGGATCGCCAAAGCGAAAACACAACCGAGAGACGGGCAAGGCTCGATGGATGGTTAACACAGCAGGTTTTAGCTGAAACTGTTTTTGTTTTTTTTGTGTGTGGATGTTTATAATACTAATCAAACATGACCATATCGTCACATGATAAGGTTGTTCACGGCAATTTATTTAACTTTGTTTAAAGGAACAAGTGAGCTCAACAGTGTAAAATATTTGTTAATTTTTAGGCATAAAATACAAAAATTTGGTAAAATTCCACAAAATTTATTGGGTTTACAGCAAATTAACAATATTCTCAGCCCTTA
>JAVLVB010000668.1:996655-1008152 GCA_032876305.1 Orestias chungarensis
CCTTTATTTTCTTATTAGCTTATTTTACCGCGCTGGTTCTTCCTCTCCTGCTTCAACTCAGACATGTTTTGGTCTCAGATGTTCACTTAAAGAAGACTTTCCTACATTTTCCTGCTCCGCCATCTTGCTCAGGGCAAATGTGTTTATGAGCCATGCGCTAGCAAAACAAGGCTAACGATTGGCTGATTTCTTCTTCTACGGCTCCACTGGTAGATCACAGCGTTAGGTAGCTCATTACTGCCACCTATTGACCGCAGATATAACAGATTGTGTTAAAAATAGACGCTAACGGTTGAACGTGATTATAAAGCAAGTAATCGACGACTAAGTTAGATGTCAACTATTTTAATAATCGATTTTAATTGATTGAATCGATTAGTTGTTTCAGCTCTATATTATAACAGAGAAATTCAGAATGTCACAAACATGTAAAAAATGGTAAATTTAGTTTTTTGGGTTATAAAAGTGAATAATATTTTCATCCACATAGATTGGTTATTTATTGACTTTGTTTTTTTTAAGGTTTTTCCCGAGCTCTCTAGGTTCAAATACATTTAATACAGAAACAGTTGGAATATTCTGGATGTAAACTTTTATAATCTTTTATTATTATACCGATTACCTCAGTCACGTTTAAAAATTCATTTGAGTAAATAGTAAACAGGATTAAACAGAAATGAATCCAATCCACGGACGTTCATGTCTAAGCTGTCTATTGTTGGTTTAAACAGGCGATAACTTGTTGCTGCTGCACAGAGAAGCTTTTCCTTTACGTAAAGAAGCCAATGAAGAAATATGTGATGACTCGTCCTGTGGTTATTGTTTTTGAAAATTATAGTTTGTGTGCTGAGTTTACCATCATTACGTCAGTATGAGAGTTGAAAACTATAATTTTACCAGAGGTATAATTTTAAATTTGAGAGTCAAGAGTTTTCTGAGCCTGAGGTTTTATTGGATTGTGTGAAATGAAAAACAAATGATCAGACCAAAAATATTTGGTACCTGACATTTTGAGTCTGTCTATACTTACTTCACGTTAGGATTTACAGGATAAAGTAAGTACAAAAAAACATCCTAAACCTAACCCGTATTTACTTAACTCTGCCAACGTTCCCAAATTTAAAGGTTTGAAAGGAATTATCTGTTCAGTTTACATAGTTCATGTCTACAGCAGCAGTTCACAACATGTCTCAAAGCACTTTACAAGAAAAATCATTTCAGTCCAATCATCCGTTCATACAAATAATCAAAGTTATTAATCAGTGCATCAAGTTCAGATGATCATTTAAATCATTTCATTTAGTTGATTCATTATCATTTTGTTTAAGAAGCAGAAGAATGGATCAAAGTAAGAAGTTAAAGGCAGAAGAAGGAGAATTTTAAGATTCCGATTCAGTTTTGGTCTGTCTCACTTTCCAGCAGCCTAAAGGAGTTTGAGTGTGTCATTTTGAATATAGTTTTATTTTAAATAACTTCTAAACTTCCAAAATGTTATTGCTATGAAGAAGAAATGTCTTAAAATCATCCGTTTCCAGTTAGCAGCTGATTTCCCTGCATGTTGAATCCTAATTGAAAAAAAACCTCTAAGTATAAAAGATAAATGAGTTACGAAGAAAACTTTCCGGTTCATAGGTTTTCTTTAATAAAGCAGGGAGAGTTTTTTTAAATATTTTTTTTAACTTTAATCAGTTTTGAGTTTACACGCTTACTCACATCAACCCAGAAAAACAAACCGGATTATCACACAGTCAATGTACTTTATGTACGTGTGCAAGCATATTAGCATTATGTAAGAATAGGATTAGTTTCTCTGTCTTCCATTTGGCTCTAATTTAATCTAATCTCTGTGTTTTACGGATAATTTCCCTGTCTCTGTGCTCATGCTGCTGCTCAGGTGTGGCACTCCCCTCCTGCAGTGTTGCCAGATGGGCGGTTTTCATTTTGAAAATTGCTTCAGGCGGGTGGAGTTAAATGGACTCTTAGTCCAAAAAGAGTATCAGAGTAAATTTCAAAACGTTGGAAAACTTATTTTTTTGAGTACAAATTTGTAAAGAGAAACCTCAGTCCACAAGCATGCTTATTTCAAACACATTCATGTTCACATTATTTATTGACTGTATCTAAGAATATCACATATTTTCAATTTAACTTAAGATATTAAATAATACAATATATAATATACAATAACATACAATGGCTTAAATGTTATTGTATACAGTGGTTCATCAAATCAGTCTATCCACGTTGCCTGTAGGGATTTTTAATGCCCAGCAGGTGTCAGTATTCAGTGACACAGTATCGACACAGTATCAATACAGTTTTGCTGTGTGGAAAAACGCTTCATGACGCCTCATCTATCCATCACTAGCCAACCTCATCTGCCAGGGCGTTTACAACATAGATAGTAGCGCCACAAATTATGCTAGTTTTAGCAGCAGGTGGATAAACTTAGCTGGAAGATGCCGAAGTGGGGAAAATATAAGGAGAGCCGCCGAAGCATTAAGAAGGCGGGGCTTCGGAGCTAGACCGAAGGCTTTCATTGGATTCCTGTCGTCGTTTAACTCCTCCTCTCTCGTCCTGGTTGGTCCAGAACCAGGAAGAGGTTGTCCGAGGCTGAAGCGGCGGATAGAAAAATAAAAAACCCGCATATGTGGCTTGGGCAGAGTTCATCATGGAGAACAACTCTGTGCAGATTTTGTTGGATTTTAGCGTTTTGACGTGTAGTGTTAAATTAACAGAAGTGTGTTCATGTTCACACAGTAAATATAAAAATAAATTAATTGGGCGGGTTTTTGTGTGATGTGGCGGTTTTTAACAGATTTTTGGGCTGGAAAACCTCGACCCTGTCTGGCAACACTGCCCTCCTGTTGTCTCTTGTCTGGTTGAGTTCAACCCGCCATTACTGTCTCTAGCATTTATTTTTTGTCAAATCAGCCCAAAAAAGCAACAGATCAGGAAAGCCCTCGACCCAGAGGTCAGATTTTAATCACTGTGGTGAACGAAGGTTAACCGAGGCAGAATTAAATCACATATGTGTATTATGATATCATTTGTTTAGCTAGCTAGCTTCATTTAGCTAGCTAGTTTAGCTAGCGGCTGTCTGAAAAAACCCTCTGTTCTCATGCTAGGTGAAGAAGTTGGCTTTTGATTCAAACACACCGCACTGACACTTCACAGGGACAATTACAGATTAAAAACACTTTTTCTTTTTTTTATCATTCAACCCGCACTGAATCACTTTAAAAATCACTTTCCTCATCTAACCATCCATGCTGCTGCAGCAAATTTGGAAAATTATATACAATATATTTTATATATTGTATATTTATATATTTGTCCATTTACAAATCTCATTCTTTTCTTTTTTTAAATTTTGGTATATTTTATCATATTCTTCTGCTTTAGGGTGCAATTGGATATGTTGCATTACAATTTCGTTCCACCCCATGTGCCACATGTGATGTGAAATTACAAATAAATCTCCTTGAATTCTTGAATCCTTGAACACTATGGAAATCTCCAGTCCCCCAAAGACATTAGATTCAGCGATGCTGATTGACCAGATATCTGTTATTCCCCCAGCAACCGCACGCGATTGGCCGTTTGACTGAGCATCCGAGGGGTCGGGGCTTCAAAGAGAAAAGACCCACGTAAAAATGTAATCTCTCAGTCAGAAAAGCTGTCAGACACAAACCATTAATGAGGACTAATAAAATAATATTTTATTTATGTAGATAATTTCTTAATCTGTGAGGAATCGCGCCGCAGCGCCCCCTATCAAACCGGCTGACACTACAGCGAGGTTTTAAATCAGGCCAGTCTTTGTATATTTGGTCGTGTATTAGATCGTGCCTTGGAAGTAGAATCACACTTTTTAAATTATCCTGACCCTTTATATATATATATATAATATATATATAATTTTTTTCCCCCTTATTTGTATGTGCTTTCCTAGCTGCAGAATATTGCAGCTAACTACTTCTCTTTAAAAGCTAGTTTTTCTCCAATACTGCTTTATTAAAACATCCTAGCCACTAGAAAACTCCTGATGTGAAATATAAACACCTTAATAAAGAGTCAAAAATGTGTGTTGTCATAATTTTTAAACTAGAAGTTAAATTGCTCTCTTTCTGCTTTACTACAGTTTATATTAGACAAACAGATCAGAGAATTTAGCCTCTCCCACGTCTGCCACTGCTGTGCCTGAGTCATTTTTAACAGCTCAGTGGATTACTGCACAGAAGCAGCAAAATGAATCACCTCTAGTTAAGTAAATCCATAGGAGGTTTGTTTTACTTGATCTGTAAATACATTTCTACATATTTTAGATCTGTGTTTTTCTCCTAAATAGAGCAGTATTCTGTATTCTTAAAGTCAGATGATCGGCTTGAGACTCAATATGGTAAAACTACAAACAGAAAAGCTTTGTGTAAGCACAGATGAAGGCAGCTGACTTACTACGTTTGTCCCGTTTATTTTTACTCCTGAGTTCTTTTACATATATTTTTTATTAACATATTTTTCTCAAATGCCCTGAAACAGAGGGAATCTTCACCTGAACAAAGAAAAAATATTTTTGATTGTAGTTCTAAAACGTTAATGGCTAATGATGAAGTTTTTGAAACTAATGAGAGATTAGGATCACTTTAGTTTGTTTATTCTAGTTTGGCGCGCTCCATAAAGTTCAGTCTGTAGAAAAAGACAAAACTGATGGATTTCTTGGAGGAATACTAACCCAAATAACTTTACCTATGTATTTAATCTGGAGTTGATATATCAAACATTTCAGCCTAAGTTACTACCTTGTATTCACAGTAAGCATTTGTAAACCACGTCTTTGAGCAGGTAATTTACTAAATCACTGTTTTATAAAAATCTAAAACAAATGAATGGTTGCAGGGCTGTACAGTGCGACATATATGTCTCGTGCTACGAAAAAAGCCGTTATTTTTTTCAAGTAGCACTTGTGCTGCAGCTTTGCACGCCGTTTTTTTCTACTAGGAGCAGCCAAGCCAAGTCACTTCACTATGCTACATAGCGGTAGTAGTCCAGCGGTGACCAATACGTCGGTACAGGAGTGCACGTAGATCACACAGCATTAAAGGAAGTAGATGGTTGCACCCATCCTTGCGTTTGGCTTTCGATTCCCATGCCGGGCAGGAAACTGATGCGCACACATGCGAACTCTACGTTAGCTTTGCGTTGGCCGCCTTTGAAGATCTATGATTTCTCAAATAAGGAGTGTGAGATAGTTCATGTTGGGAAGCTGAAACACAGTCATGCAGTCGGTTGAAAGTGTTGTAAACAGACACATTTTGGGAACGCTAATGGTTATTAGCACAGAAGGACGCTCAATGGAAGAATTTGAACCTCAGTCAGGAGGCAGCAAAATGGTTGTCCGGAGTGTAACATCACAAACAAACATACGTATGCTTGTATTATAAGCATACTGCTGCACAGAGAACTGTTGGAGTCAGCCTCCCCAGCACCACAGACATTTACAGCACACTCACTTTTTGTCCCGCTCCCCTCAGGCAGGAGGCTGCGGAACATCAAGTGTAAAACCACCAGACTGAGAAACAGCTTCATTCCTGAAACTGTGAGACTCTCAAACACACGCAAGGACAATTACAAATGAAAAACACTTTCTCATTTAACCGGCACTAATCACTTTAATATGTCACTTTATTAACCATCCATGCTGCTACAGCAAATTTGCTCTCCAGATTTTCATTGCTGCTATGTCCGACTTCCTAAATTTTGTATTTTGTATATTTTGTGTTAACCAAATCGTATTATTTTATATTTCTTTATATTTTATTATATTCTTCTTATTTTAGCTATTTAAAATTGCTATTAGGGTGTAAACTGAACCTTGGGATTAAAATTTCGTCCCACCTCATGTACCACATGTGATGTGATGACAATAAAATTCCTTGAATCCTTGAATACAAACTAAAATATTGCACATGCATTTCTCTAAAACTCACACAGCAAACACACAGTGTTCCACACACGCACACATTTCTTAACACGTACTCACACTTATGTATTAAACACTTCTACAGTAATATGAATAAACTAAAAGGTTATTCTGTTTGCATTGTCACTGACAAACATGTTTCTATATAAATATAGAAATTGTGTTTTCATTGCATGCATTACTCCTATTTGTCAGTGTTCAAGTTATCATATAAACTACTTTTGGTTTTAAGAGATGTTTTTAGCGCCAGTGGTAGAAGCTAAAAAAGTTAGCATACAGCCCTGTGGTGTAAATATATATTTAGGTTATTAGACACAAATTTTACTGTAAACCTTCCTAATAACATTTATACATGTTCTGGTCATAAAATGATCCAGTTTATTAATGTTGTCATGCTTCCTATTTCACATAGATTTTTTTTGACAATAGTTTTGACTATTGTAAATGTTGAACATTTTAGAATAAAGCTCCCTTTGATAGTTTTTATTAGTCCTAAATGTTTAATATATCAACTTTAGACATAAAGGGGAACAGATTTGGCTACAAACTGGTCAGTTTTTTTGTCTTTCTCACCCTTAATTCATGCATTAAAAATTATTTATGTATTTATTGATATATAATAAGGGAGCTCCGTTGACATGTGAACCCCCCACCCCCACCGGCCAAAAAACAAAACAAAAAAACAAGTAAATAAATCTGAAAAATGTTACTGGTACTTTTAATTTTATTGTGGAAATTTATAAAATTATTATCAATGAAAAAACTACAAAACCTGGCATTTGTTATTTTATCTATATGTTCGGTAAGAAGGAAACAACAGGATTGGTTGTTTAATTTAATGGTTGTAAGTTTTTAGCGGGAGTAAAAAATTAGCAACCGGTTAACATAAGTTTAGAGGAAAAAACAGAAGGACGGCCCGAAACGCAGCAGCTTTAATTTCACAATCACAAAAAAAACACTCAGAGGAAAAACCTCCACAGATGTTTAGAAACCAGCGCAGAGGCACCAGTTCCTGTTTGTAAAAGGTTGCACCTACCGCTGGAGCATCTGGCAGGAAGTCTGCGGCTCTGCATCAAACAGCCAGGGAGACTTTCTACTGGGGCGTGGGTCAACTTTAAACCAAATAAGTTGTTTTGTGATTTCATATGTTAATGTAAGAAGGGAAAATGTGTTTCCTAACTGGTCGTTTCCAGTCATGCCAGAATGAGATCACTGGTTTGTACTGATTTGTAAGTTTAGCATCAGTCAGGGTTCATAACCACGCCTGGTCCAGCAGTAGGTGAAAGTAGGATCATTTCAAAACACGGTAGATTAAAATGGATCAATCCGATGAAGGAGCGCCGAGCTGTCGTCTCTAGAGAATCAAGAATCAGTTTATTTATATAGCGCCAATTTACAACAGGTGTCGTCTCAATGCACTTCACAGAAAATCAATTAAAATCAAAGACTCATCATAAACAAATCAATTTAAAAAAGTTTCCAATCTAAGGAACCCCAGCAGATTCATGGAGTCATTGACTTGCAGCATTCACTCCTCTGGAATCAGCAGACAGAAACAGTGGCTTGTGTTGTTGTTGACTTTACAGCAATCCCTCATACTGAGCATGCATGTAGCGACAGTGGAGAGGAAAAACTCCCCTTTAACAGGAAGAAACCTCCAGCAGAACCAGGCTCAGTACAAGCAGCCATCTGCAACAACCGACTGGGGGTTTGAAGAGACAGAAAACTAAAATAGAAGCACAGAGGTGGCCTTGAGTGAAAGTTTGTGCCAACCAAACCAGGGGAAGTTCAGTTTGTTCCAGTTTCTATTTGTCTGGAAGTCACCAAATAAAAGTTTCATGCTGTGGTTTGACTTAAATCTGAAACCAGCTGTGAACCGCTCATGTGATGAAGTCTTATTTCTGGTCCTCCTTCGGGGGATTTCCCAGGAGGAGCCGTGTTTTCCCAGGAGAATATAACCCAGACAAGCGCTCAGCCCTCCCGGGTAGAGCCAGTTATCAGGTATACCGTCAGACAGACACCTCAGGTGTTCTGGGTCCCAACATCCGAGGTCACTCGGGTCCTCGGCCTAATTTCAGGAGACCTCAGCGTCGCCTGCAGCCATCCGTTCGTCTTTATTGTTTTTAGCTTCTCAACCGGCAGCAAAGCTTCAAAACAAGCCTGAAGGAAAACCTCATTTTGACAGGATTACATGTGTAATCGTGTGAGATCCTCTGGAAGAACCGGGCCTGTCTGATGCTGAATCGCATCTTTATGCTGATCACAATTTCTTACTGCTCATCTGCTTCAATCTCTCCATCATTCAAGTTTAAATTTTAAACTGAATTTAAAAAACAATCTGCATTCTGACTGAGCTTAAGATGTTTTTCAGCAGCTTCCTATGAAGAGTTCATCACAAATTAATGTAAACTTGGCCATGTTTTTGGCCAAAGTAACAGAAAGAAACGAGACCCTAAAGACACGATCGCGGTTAACGTAGCTCTGAAAGATCAGAAATGTGACAGCAGAACAAATCTAATCTTGGTTAAGATGTTGGAAAGCCGAGCCTGAACGCTTCATTCCTAAACATGCTTCCTTTTCCTCTGCCGTTTTCAGACGCTGCTGGCTTTATGATTCGTCTCTTGGACCCGGTACCGTCTTTTCGTCGCTGCTCCGTACTGATGCTTTGTTTCGTTTAGTAGAAGCGACCATAGAAAGCTCGCTCTTTGTTTTTATAAAATGGTAAAGAATCTATTCTATGTATTTAATTTACTTGTAACATCTTCTTTAGGATTAATGAGCCCCTAGTTTATCCCAGCTTTAGATAAAAGTTATTTTCCCCCCAACAGGGGGCGCTCTGGTTGTTGGTTTGCTGGAGGCGGAAAGTGAGGCAGTGGCACAGTGACATCATTCAGCTGCCAGTATCCGCACCAGAGGCACGCCAGCGCCTGAAGCTGATCCCTTCTTCTTCTTCTTCTTCTTCTGTGCAGTCTCAAACTAAAGCTGCCCGCTCGGCAGTTTTCCCTCCTCCTGCTGCGTTACCGTCCGTTTGTGTGACAGTGATGCATCAGTCGGGCCGTTTTTCAGACGCTGCTCGTTGCTACGTCAGGATGGCTCCAGGTTGTTGTTTTTTTTCACAGGAAGCGGCTCTGCCGCGGACTGATGTGAGGGAAAAAGCTGACTCCTCAGTTTGTTGTGCCAGGTTTGAAAGCTGCGGCTTTCTAAGAGGCGGCGGTAGAGTCCCACAGCGATCCACGCTTCCTGTCTTCCTCTGGTGTTAGTTACACTTACATAAGAGGAGCTGAGTGTTAGAAACGTTAACGACACCGGGTCACACCCTCTAGGTTAAAACATCCTCCTCATTCTCACTGTGAAATCTATTTTCATCCCAATATTCTCTCATTTCTGTCTCCTTTTGTTCTCGATCACGGTATCGCACCGAAAGCTCGTCTGTTATCTTGTCTCCTCATCTGTCTTCAATGCTGTTGCTGGAAATGGGCCTAAAACAGGAAGCTGCACTGGAGCTCTAATAGTGTTTTTCAGGAAGATCTCTAAACAGCTTTATTGTCATCTTGCCATTAATGCTGCAGAAAACAATCCGGGTTCTCTCTGACTGACATTAATAACTGTGCGTTTTTATACATATTTAACACTATGAGGTGTAAATATTAAAATATCAGTACAGACACAGATTAATCTATATCAAACTACACTCACTGGCCCCTTTATTATGAACACCTGAACAGGGAACTCATCGTCATGTTCCAGAAACCAGTCTGAGATGATCTGAGCTTCATGACATGATGGATCGTTATCCTGCTGGAAGCATCCATCAGAAGATGGAACACTGTGGTCATAAAGGGATGGACATGGTCAGCAACAATACTCAGGTAGGCTGTGGTGTTGCAGCAATGCTCAATTGGTACTAAGGGGCCCAAAGAGGGCCAAGAAAATGTCCCCCACACCATCACACCACCACCACCAGCCTGAACCGTTGATACAAGGCAGGATGGATCCATGCTTTCATGTTGTTGACGCCAAATTCTGACCCTACCATCGAATGTGGCAGCAGAAATGGAGACTCATCAGACCAGGAAACGTTTTTCCATTCTTCTATTGTCCAGTTTCTAATTGTAGCCTCAGTTTCCTGTTCTTAGCTGACAGGAGTGGCGCCCGGTGTGTTCTTCTGCTTCTGTAGCCCGTCTGTCTCAAGGTTGGACGTGTTGTGCGTTCAGAGATGATCTTCTGCATACCTTGGTGGTAATGAGAGGTTATTTGAGTTACTGTTGACTTTCTATCAGCTCCAACCAGTCGGACCATTCTCCTCTGACCTCTGGCATCAACAAGGCGTTTTAGCTCACTGGATATTTTCTCTTTTTCAGGCCATTCTCTATAAACCCTAGAGATGGTTGTGGGTGAAAATCCCAGTAGATTAGCAGTTTCTGCCCGTTTGGCCATGTTAAAAATCACTTAAATCTCCTTTCTTCCTCATTCTGATGCTCGGTTTGAACTGCAGCAAATCGTCTTGACCGTGTCTGCATGCCTGAATGCATCGAGTTGCTGCTGTGTGATTGGCTGATTAGGAGTTTGGGTTAACGAGCAGTTGGACAGGTGTACCTAATAAAGTGGCCGGTGAGTATCAGATGATATAAATACTTTTATTCAAAACAGCAGAAAACCCAAAAGAAGTTTCGACTGCTCCTAGAAAAACCTCAATCTGCCTGAAAAGTGTGAGTGGATGTCTTTGGGAAGATTTACAGCCAAATATTTGGTGTTTATTCGGTTTGTTTGTTTGCGTTTCCTGCAGGGCTTCCTGATCGGCGCCCGACCTGAAAACGCCTGCGAGCCGATTGAACCTCCTCCCAGGGAGAACCAGACGGGCGCCTTCATCGTGCTCATCAAGAGATACGACTGCAACTTCGACATGAAGGTAGCAGCTTCAGTCCTGCCGCTTTGTGTGAAGTCCTCTCACAAATACGTCGCAGCTCTACGACACATTGTTGTGATATTTCATTTAAAATCAAGTGCATTCACCAGTTTATTCAAATATGACCTGCTAGACATTAAAGTTCATTAAAATGAAGAAAATTTCTGTTAGAAAAGTTGTTGTTTTTTAGCCGGGGACACTTTAGGGTGAAGACTGTGACTGTTGATCGTGTGTTTTCGAGCTGCTGCTCAAAGATCGCTGTTGTTGAGGCAGGAAAACAGGAAGTGGCCGTTTCCCTACATCCAGTTTCCTGCATGACTGCAGCTCATTCTGCCGACTCTCTGGCTTTTCCTGAGCTATTTGTAAATGTTGCAATGTTCGTCAGATGTGAAATTCACAGAGAGGGCGATGAAGGGCGCTTCTGGCCTTTTGTTGGGTGAGTAAGGAGAAGTGTAATACAGTTCTGATTGTGAGGCAGTAAAAGGGAGAAACTATGCCATCGATGCTTTTTCTGCCCAATAAGGAACATGGAAACACAAGGAATTGGCCCCAGGTTTGATTTACAGTGACAGTTTCACTGGAAGTTTGTGGCCGCCTGCTAATTTGCA
>JAVLVB010000668.1:1010726-1036304 GCA_032876305.1 Orestias chungarensis
GTTCTGCAGCGATCACGGTTCTGCAGCGATCACGGTTCTGCATGCTGGAAACGAGCTGCTGGAACGGACTGCGTGTGTCGGAGTGCTGATATCTGGGATTTTAACTGCAGGCCGATATAGTTCGAAATAAATCTTTTTTCTCATATTGGTATTGGATCGGGACTTTCCTTGTCTTTATCTACTCCAGTTTGACTTCCATTTATATATTTTTTGTTATTTAGGTGTAAAAAAAAAAGAATCTGACAACAGAACCAGTTAGTGTTCAAGAATGACTGACTTAACAGAGTTACCACTGGGAACTGATTTCCTTGAAAGTTAAAAAAGAAAACTCTCAGAACAACGAGGAGAATACGTTGGATCAGAGATCGACAGTTTAGAAGCGAGAGCAGAGCTTGTTCTCTGTCCTGTTAACTTTTACTCTCTGCAGTGAGTCTGGCGCTTCTGTTTCCTGTTTGCTCCTCGTCTCCGTCCTGCTGCTTTTTCTCGCTGTTGCGGTCCGTGGCCTTATAAGGCCGAGCTGCATCACGCAGACCGAGCCGTGTTGACAGACCGGGCACTGATGTGTTTCCTGGGCTAGAGCGTAACCAGACTCCACATAGCTGTGTGTCAGGCTTTCTGACCGACCTCTGATTGGCTGCTTAACCTCAGCCAACTTTGATCTCAAGCTTATTCTCCCCTCCTTCTTTTCTTTTGTCACCGCTTGCAGAAATATTCTATTTCTAAACATCTGATCTTGAAATGTATTCTGCTAATACTTGCTTAGCTCATTAAAGGCTTCGTTCACAAAGCAGATCTTATAGAGGAGGCACATATCGGACTTTCTGGGCGTGAAAAGATGAAAGAAAGTAGACGACCGCATCCGTCCTTCTGTTTGTTTTTTGATTCACATACCGGGCAGCTAACTGATGAGCATTTAAACACGCTAGCTTTGCGTTAGCAGCTTTGGCAAACGACTGTCATATAGCGGGTCTCTCTTAGCAGAGGGGAAGGTAGAAGAGGGCCTGGGGTGGCACTGGACCCTCCTGAGATCTGACTGGACCCCCCAGGTGCCCACCCCAGATGATTGAGCACGTGCAACAGGGGCATTTGTTTGCTATTTTCTTTTAAAAGAATTAAACAAAGATAAAATATTTAAAATTTGTTCAAATGTCTTTTGTAGTTTTACCAAAAGATTGGAAATTTAGTTTTTAGAGAGAGAAAAAAGAAATCGGGATTTTATTTTTGTCCACAATCGTCCAGAACTACCAGAAAACAAGACGTAACAAACGAGGGATGTTCAGTTTTACCTGATTTAAAACTCCATCCATCCATTCATCCATCCATCCTTCAATCCATTCATTCAGCAGTTTCTCATATCAGGAGTCTCACAGCTATAATCTAAAGCTTCTTTTGTCTCGTCCATGACCGGCTGAGTTTCTCCGTCCTTCTCTGTTTTTTCCTCTTATCTCGTCGGTCTTCCTCCTTTACTCATCTTGGCCCTCTCCTGCTCCCACATACTCGCTGCCACGCCGTGGTCTTCCCGTCGTCTCCGGCTTCCATCACAAACGCTTCGTTCAAAGACAACCTGCCTCCTTGCTGCTCTCTTAGCCGGGATCTGTTCCCCCAGAACAAAGAAACAACAGATCCCATCTTGACTGGGAAGAGCCGCTCGTCTGTGTGGGCGTCTTCAAATCTCAGATTTGTGACAATTGGATAAGAAATGCGCGGATGAACTGGCCTGGTTCAGGGAATGAGGCCAGTGTGTTTACGCTTGCACCTGTTAAAACTCTGTTCAATATTAATTTGCCGAAAAGCCAGTTTTCACCAGCCTGAAATCTCACCTGAGTGGGACGCAGACTGAGGAGAGGCGATCGGAGGACGTGTTACGAAATAATAGACGACGTCCTGCAGTTTAGCAGCAGAAACGCTAAGTTCTGTCACTGCAGGCGTGAAGGAGAAGAAGAGACGTGTTTAAATGAGCTCATACGTTGATGTAGAGATGGATGTATGAGATGCACCATCCTGCTGCAACATTTGACCCCTTTAATGATTGGGACTGGAAGAGGTAGCTGGTACCCACCTTACAAATGTTTGGCACACCCCCATACATGATGTAGCCCCAAACCTTGGCTGCTGCTGCTGAGGCTGTAAACTAGGATTTGGTGCATTGTATGAAAAGACGACAAAACTTTTGTCTTGCCAAAATCTGACCTTTTTTGTTTCATTAAATGATCAATATTTCTGGAGTGAAGCATTTTTTTCTTCTCAAATTAAACCTAATTTGGGAGATTTTCAGCTTTCTTGTGAGTTATTTCTAAAACTGATGGATAAATTTAAAGTCGGGCTATAAGCTTTTCTTTGTACAACTTGAATAAGTGACAGAACTTTAGTCAAGGATTGTATAAGCAGATAAAGAGTCTCTAAAAAGTTTGGATTAGCAGGGAGGAGCCATAAAACAAAAACTCATCTCTAGTTTACACAACAGGTAAAGAACCTGAAATCTGTTCATCTTGAAACATTCAGCAGACAAACTCAGCCCGGCCGTGCTCCCAGGGAAATACTTATCATAGCGCAGCCTGACCTAGCGCCGCTAGCGCTAACACACACACACACAGGCTCCTCTCTCCCTTTAAACCAGGATCTGGCCTCCTGCACGCGCTCGGGTCTCATTACACGGCATGACCACGGCTGACTCCATGTATGACTCGCTGAGATGTGTGTGTTTGTTATCCTGAGCTGCCGTTTTTGACTTCGGCAATTTGCTGTGGCAACAAACAGCACAGAGGAGCCCTCCAGGTCGCACAGACGCCACAAAAAAAAAAAAAGAAGAAGAAAGAAACAACCCGACGCAGCCTTGAACAGATCTCTGCGCTTCTTAAACATCTCCACCATTTTTCTTTAAAACTCCTGACCTGTTTGTAATTTAGCAGCAAAGAGAAAAAGAAGCCAGCGTCTGAGAAGTGAAATGCAACGATAAACGGTTTATACAGTTTTAGAAATGGAAGTGTTGACCGGTGGTGGCAGCATCATGCTGTAGGGAAGCTTTTCCTCAAACCCTAAACAGAAGACGATGATTGGAGCTAATTATGCTGTTGAGGCTAAGGCGTAATCCTGCGTAATCCTGCATTTTACTACATTTTTGGACTGCTGATGTTTTATTACAAATCTAAACTCTCAAAAAAAATCTAAAGCAGGTTAAGTGAAAATCTTATATTTGAAGGTAAATGCTAAATAAATAAATAATAAAAAGCCATTAAATGATTATGAAAATAATCAGTAGCTGATGCTCTAAAATCGATGGTTGTGCGAACGCCACAGATGCTTCATTTTAGAGAAATTTATTCCAGTATTACTGCAAGAAACAAGTTTAACAAAAAAGAAGAAAATTCTCAACAAAAACATTTATTTTCAGCAGGATTGATTGTATTTTAGTTTTACGATTTATTTCGAGGTATATAAAGGAAGAAGTGGAAAACAGTGACGTGAACTTTGTCGTCGTAGCACGTTGTGGAGCTCCATGTTTTCTGATGCTGCCGCTGCTCGACTCTGATACAGCGCCGGCTTTGCATACCTGACTGCGGGAAGGAAGGAAGTCTGGATAAAGAAGAGAGCGGTTATTAACGTTACTGCACCTGCAGTTCAATACGGCAACAGATAACGTCTGAGCTTCGGTATCTGGCCCCTCCCTGCTGCTTGCAGCTTTATTGAACCCTTTATCTAATCAAACGTCTCTGGACCTTGACAGGAAAACACGGCCGGCTCTGCGGCATTCCTGCGAAACACAGAGCAGTGCGGATTCCCGCAGGAGATGCTAGTGAGACGGCTAATGAGGAGGAGAGGAAAGGAGTTTCACTGGAGTTTTGATAAACGCAGATAAGAGTGGAGTTTGAGGTGGTCAGAGAGGAAAGGAGAAATTACCAAGGAAGGGATGAGAGAGGAAGAAAAAGGCGGGACAGGAAAACCACAGGGCGAATGAAGTTCAGAAGAAAAAACGCTCTGATTAGATTTATAGGTTACGTTGGGTCCTAAAGACGTTTTCACCATCTAAACAGTTCATATTTTCAACCCCTGAAACGTCTCAGTTGTGTCTCTCCCATTTGTGGTGCTAAAATAAAATTGGACTCTACACTGTCGTCTTGTTTCACCTCTAACGTCATTTAACGTGAGACGTGCGTCATAGTTCTGCTCTAGAAGAAGCCAGACGTGGTAAATCTTAGAGCAAGCAGTGCAGAGTTTAGCTTTCTTTTCTCTCAGCTTCCTTCATCTTGTTCTGATCTTGAGACGATACAGTCGGCTCCCGTCGCTCAACAACTTTAACGTCCGTCCACAGACGGAGGCGTCCGTCGTTACTGACGTAAACATGGCCGCCGCTGGGGGACGTCTACGTTCCTCTTCTTTATGCGGGTGGTAAACCGTTCACACAGAAGTCTGATGACGGACCCATTTAGTTAATGATAAAAAAACAGAAACCAATCCAAAGCTGCTGTGTGAACAAAGTCTTATTTAAACCCTTATCTGTGTCATGATCCGCCATTTACAAAAGCTGAGGTCAAGTCTAAAGGGTGAAAGATTAAAAACACGTGGGGATGTCAGAATAAATGAGTGTTCCCGCAGACCCAGCCAGCCTCAGAGGTGATGCGGCGTTAGCTAGAGATGCTAACAGTTGTTAATAGATCGATAAAATCAATCACTATTTACAAATATATCATCCTATGTTCCTAAAGTAACACAGACAGGAAGCTTAGTTGAGCCAAGATGAGCGATAAATCCTCTTCTGCTTCACCGAGTCCCTTAAATCGGCACCAGCCGGACACGAGCTCGCTCACATCAGCCATGGATCGAACGTGCTCTGACCCGCAGAATCAAACGACGGCCAAACTGCACCTTTCCATTAAACGCCTGAGTGGAGCCAGGGGCCATTGTTTGTGTCTTTTCCTGAGATTTCCAGCCAAGCGTCGGTTATTGGCTTCAGGACTGCTGGCCTGGAGGAAACAGCGTAACGGCACCTTTCTGGATCAGAACAGTTGAAAGGACACACTCACTTAGAATAGAAAATAATACATAATACAGACACTTTGTTTATATATATTTATATTAATTAGGAAAACATCAATGTGAACATTTAGGCTGACATTATTATTGTGGATATTTCTCCATTTATTCGACTACAACGACTACACTGCTGACATCCGTCCACACCCCTGGCATCGGTAACGTCGCTATCGCTGTCACATGACCAAACAGACACCATGTGACCATCACGCTTCCGTCCGCAAACAACAACAACATGGAGAGAAGTATCGGCTGTTCATATCGGATCTGATATATCTATTACTGCTGTCTATGTTCGTTTTACCATGCTGCCCACAGCATGATGCTGCCACCACCATGGTCTATGGCAGGGATGATGTTTTCAGCTCTCGTAACATTTTGGTCGTTCACACAGCAGACAAATACGACACCAACACAATTTTTTTCTTTGTTTTTTTTTGCTCTATTGCTCTATGCGGCCCTAAAAAACAACTCTGTTCTGACCTTTTAACCTCAGAAAAATCTGATTTGTTCTGCTTTCATGCTTGGTTCTTAATCAGACTTGGTCAGACAATCGTGTCAATTTGTATCTGGTTTTTAGACAAACAAATTTAATTAGTATTATAAATGAAAACACACAGAGAAATCAGATTCAGCAAAAAATAAGCGTTGAGCAGAGATCCTGCTTTGTGAAGGAAGCTTTCGCTGCGTTTCCCCCGTTGTTTTTCTTTCATGAAGGCTTAAAATTGTTAAGAACGCCTAACATTAAATCATTCCTCAAGGGAAACAAAAGGATGGTAATCATGATGACGATTTCTGCAGTTATTGATGTATTCGTATTTCTCGTGGCCTAGAGTCTCTGTCCTCCCTGTCTTCAGTTTTCTTTGCCCTCGTTTGTCTCAGGAATGTCCAGAATGTTCTTATCTGAGCCCGTGAAAACACAAGGCCGAGTCGAGTTTCTCTGCAGATCCCAGGCAGACTCACTGCAGCACAGCAACCAGGTCTCCTCTGAAATCCCCCCAAAACGATCAGTAACAGCAATATTTGGCCTGATATGAGTAAACGGGAAGAAAGCAAGGCTGCGAGGAAATGACACTTCATTCAAGTGGACTGAAATAAAAGTATAATTGAGCCAAGAAAAGAGAGCATTGTTCTTACAAAGGAGGATACTGGCTAAAGTACATCAGGGCACTTGAAGACAACTGTAGGTCCGTGTGCAGTTGTTTAATTGTAACAGTAGGTAATCAGAGTCTCATTAGTTTGAACTATAATGTGAAATTGTCTCCTTGCCTCCTTTTTGATGTAATTTAATCTGATGATGTAATTTCCAGAAATGAGTGTTAAAAGAAAAGCAAGGGAAATAAACCATGAACACAGACCGAAAGGTACGGAAAGTGTATTGATACTTAAAACACTGATGACCTGATTTGTAATTCCATGCTGAAGTAACAGAGCAGTGCGTTTGGAGACTTGGCCACAGATATGCGTCTTTAAATACAAACAAATTACTGACCGGCCCACCGGGAAAACTCCTGGTACTCCATATGGCCAATCAGCTCCTGGGCCAGACTTTCTATTTTAAAGCAGTTCATCAATCCTTCATACATTAATGCCGCAAGTCGATGACTCCAAGCAATCTGCTGGGTCTCATATTTTGTACTTTTCCACTCTGCTCATATTACGTTCACACGTCCCGCCTACGGAGATGTTCGGTAAACATGTCGGATCTCTTTACATTCATGTCCTCGACCCGCATAAATGACTGCATCTGTAAACATCTGCGTCCAGACGCAGCTCATGAAAGCCTCCCTCTGGACACACACTGAGAGCCATTGATGCCGCAACACAAAGCGTCTTCACAGGCGAACGCGTGCGGCGTCGCCGCCGCTGAACGTCAGCGAGCATAAAATCCCTCTGACAAGCAGCTGGCGGACAAAAGGCCGAACTGTCGTTTACTCCCATGCTGCTTTACTTTTATTTTAAAGTGAGAACTTTAAAGTAAAACAGGCGACAGGTGGAGGAGATTTTCCGTCACCCTGTTCTTTGTTCTCTCTCGCTGATCTCACCTTCCCGTCTGGTTCTGGGTGTTAATTTGCAGCAGTCAGGCGGGAAAAACTCAGATTAATGATTAACATCAGCTTTCCCTCAGTGGCTTCAGCCTCCTGGGTTATAAAAGCAGACATAGAGCCTGACTGTTCTTCTGTTATAATATTGATTATTGCTTTCAATCGTGTTTTATGGCCTCGCTAGACAATGAGCGGCTCTCATTTCTAGATTTTTATCCTGGCGTTAAGAGAATCCTCTTAAAGAGCTTCGGTCCAAATGTAGTGTAATATTTAAAACTTGAAAAGTTTAAAGGTTTGCAGACAATTTGTCACATTTTTTAAGTTTATTCTCCCTTCAAACTGAGACACAAGCCTCACATCGACACAACTTTTGTGTGCAGCTGTGGAAAACAAGGTTTAAAGGATAAAATTAGCTTTGTAAGCCTGCGCTAAAACATAGATCTGTGAGTTTAGGAACATTCCTGCTACATTTTAAATTCCCTCAAATAAATCGTCTACTGTCCTGCCATAAAAGCGTACAGTTTTTTTTAGATGTAGCGACAAATAAAGAGTAATTAGGCGCCAGGCTCGATGTGACGTTCAGTAACCAGCAGTGCTGCGCTCACCTTTGCTAATGAGCTAACTTTTAGCGCCGCTAACTGTTAGCCTAGTGCTTTAGCTAGCTTTAACAATGTTGGACCAGAACGCTGAACTCCCGGCTTAGTTCTGGTCGGACGCAGCATTTACAATATTTCCTCTCTTTAGCCAATCTTCTTTGTTCTTGAACTCAGTATTGAAAATAAGATTTGTGTATTACCAAACATGAACTGCTGGAGGTTGAAGTTTGAGAAATCGAACAAACGTAACAAGTTGCTGGACGGATCTGTGGTAATGAATTATAGTTTCAGATTTTTATAAGTTTGTTTATATTTCTCTGTATATAAACACTGTTTATATACAGTTTATGAAATCAGCTCCAACTGTTTGTTTTCTTTCTCGGTTTTATAGCGGAAAGTTTGCAGCTCCGCTTTTTTATGGCGCCGTTAAAACACAATGATTCATTACACGCTCACTTCCTGTTTCCTTCGTCCTCCTCCAACAATGACCGACAGGAAACTGTAGCTCCTGTGAATGTGAGAGGAGCACAAACAGCCTCACAGGTGCAAAGGTTGTCGCTGAAGCCGCGTCCTTTGCTTCCGTGACGCATCCGACCTGAAACGTTGCTGTTGGCCCATAAAGCCGGTTTAAAGCACAGATGGCGTTAAATGTTAGTGAAACCGGTCGATAACTGACCCTCCCTGACTACGGATGGAATTGCCAATATTTTCCTAGCAGTCACGATCCAGATCCGATATTTTTATCACCAAACATCACATTTGTGCCACTTCCATATGTGGGACTAAATATCGCCCATAACAGCAATCATGTTATTAGTGATGCACAATATATCAGCATCAATATCGGATCAGCCGCTTATTGTTAAGATACCGTATCGGTTAAATAATTTAAACTAGGCCGATATTAGCAACTGATGTTTATTTCCATCTTTTTGCTGTTTGTGTTTCTGGAGGTGAAGGTGGGGGGGGTGATAAATCACATGGTATTTGTTGGTCATGTGACGCTTATTATGACGGTTTAGATGCCATTTTAACTGAAGCATCTATGCAATGTGAGTGGAAACATGTATAACATTGTTAAATATTGGTATTATCGGATATTGGTATCGACCCAAATTCTCATATCAGTGCATCTCTATTTTTCCTAGCAAACACGTTTAGTTAGTTATCAAACGTCCCTAATGGCAGCCATATTGGATTTTAAGGTTCCAGCCGATTTTTCAGCTATTCATTTTTCCTCTTTTCTCAGCGTTGCTCTGGTTTTCTCTTCATTAAACTTTTTTTCTCCCCTCAGGTCCTGAACGCACAAATAGCTGGATATAAGGCGGCAATTGTTCACAACGTGGACTCTGATGACCTGATCAGCATGGGATCCAACGATCGTAGGTTATCGCTCCTCTTTAATCGGGATGTTGTCTGTCGATCGGCGGAAACGTGCAGCTTCAAATGTTCTGCAGAGGTCGTAGAGTTCTGGTTGTAACTTTGCTGCAGATCCAAATGAATTTTGTTGTTTGTTTATTCGTCCACTAAACTAAAGCACAATTCAAATAAAAATAGCTGAAAGGTTTATCAGTTTTATTGATTTTGCTTAAATCGTATCATTGTATTACAGTTTTATTAATTAGTCTTTAGAACAAATAAAGAAAAAGGACTGAAAAGGAAACAGAATATTACTAAATGATAAAGATTAGTTAGCAGAATGTTGTATTAACAGAACTTGTAACATTTTCTGGTTATTTTTATGTTTTATTTAATAGAAGTTTGTTTTTTTTGGCCTGTGATGATCGCTCCCCCTTTTCTCTGTGCTTTAGTGGATGTTCTGAAGCAGATCGTTATCCCTTCCGTGTTTGTGAGCGAGCTGACGGCCAACACGCTCAAAGACGACTACATGTACGACAAAGGGTGAGTCCGACCCCAGAGGTCGCTTTAATTTACCGCCTCATTCCTGGAATATTATCTGAACCCGTTGACGTCGTCCTTACTACAGATCTGATATTTACAGAGAGATAAAACGTCTCGTCGTCGAGGTTTTATGGTGTGTTTGTGTCGGCAGGATGATTCCCTCATCTTTGCCAGTATAGATGATATTGGCGCAGATTTTGGAATCGAGCTACATCAGAGTTGCCGCCAGGATTTGGCTTTGAGATTTTAAAGGTTGATGTTGTTGATGTTTCAGCAGAGGACACCTGGTTCTGATCCCAGACTTCAGCCTTCCTCTGGAATACTATCTGATCCCGTTCCTCATCATCGTGGGAATCTGCCTCATCCTCATTGTTGTTTTCATGGTGGGTTCGTTTCTTTAGCTTTAACACACATTTGGGTTGCATTAAACTGACATTTAAGCTAATGAAACAACGTTCCAAAGTGGATATAAAATGTTCTCTTCTTGTTTTGCGATGACTCTTTCAGAATTCGGTGAAAACTTTAATCTCTGGCTCTCTTAAAGCTTCGGCCTGATTGTCAGTTTAAGCCGATTCTGATTTCTGTTGATTAGCTGCAGTATAAATAGATGTAGGCGCAACATTAAAAAATGTTAGCTTTAGCCGTTTAGCTTTGTCTATTGCTGCTTAAACGAACTGCAGACGTCTTCTAGCCAATGGTTTTCTCCCCAGATTCCTCTTCATCGCTGCTAGCTTAACAGCTGTTTATGCTATATCTAGCAAGTACTGAACACAATTTAATGTCAGTCTTTCTAAACAAGAGAAGAAATTGCCTTTTTTTGATGTTACCAGAGGTTTTCCAGAGAATAAGCAATCCCCAGTCACCTGTATGAAGACCAGTAGACTCCGTCTGAGTTACAATCCTTTTAAAAACTTCACTGATATGAAAAATAGCGCAACTGCTTCCCTCTGTGGTAATTTCCCCACCGAAGGTTGTTGTTTGCTTGAGCTGGTTGGGGATTAAATACCATGTCTTCCCTCTGAAACTAGATCACCAAGTTCGTCCAGGATCGACGCAGAGCTCGGCGAAGTCGTCTGCGGAAGGATCAGCTAAAGAAACTTCCCATCCACAAATTCAAGAAAGGTGAGGTTGCCTCAGACGTCGCGGTTCAGACCGAGAGAAGCAGCAAAACTCTCAGAGTTCCTGTTCAAATTAACGTTACCTAGATATCTACAAAACCGGAGCTCAATTGCATTTTATGTACAATGAAAACAATAACATAATCATTGGAAGATTAAATTCATGTGAATATTTTTTAACGCATTGATGAATCTCTAAGGCTACGTTCACTTAGCATGCTAACGCAACCCGTGTCCGATTTTTTCATGGCAGTCTGAACCAGTTTCTACCAAAATCTGAATTTTGCTATTTTTATTTGTGCTGCTAAATGTAAACGTATCCAATAGTTTAAAGCATCTGCAATCTTTCCGTCCTCAAGGTGAGACGTGCGTCATAATCGTGGAGCAGAAGAAGCCAGATGTAATAAATCTGGATGTAAACAACGTCCGAAGCAAGCAGTGCCGAGTTTAGCTTTCTTTTTTCCTCAGCTTCCTTCGTCTTGTTCTGACCTCACGACAACACGGTCGGCTCCCGTCGCTCAACGACTTTAGTATCCATCCACAGATCCCGCCGTTACTGACGTGAACACGCCGCTGCTTGGGGACGGCTACGTCCTTCTTCATGTTGGTCGCTTTGTGATCGGAATCCGCTCACACAAAAGTCTGACAGAGGCCGTAATCATTAACTATCAGATTTCATTTTTTCTTCAAACTCGTTCTGCAGGATTGAGTGTTGCGGCGGCTGAGCTGCCAGGTTTCCTCATCAACACTTCTGACACAGTCGCAGTTGTTTCACACGTCTCTTGATTCTGCATTTCTGAGACGCTGGTTTGGTCTTTTGCAGATGAGCCGATGCCAACTTAGATTTTTTTTAGGTGGATTTTCATTCAGGACCGAAAAAGAACATCAACACTCTTGTTTTTATATATATATATAAGTTGCCGTTTTAAACACAGGAATAAAAATGCACCAAGGTAATATAGGATTTGTTTTATTGGAAAAATTAGACAATTTCGTCACAGACTGAATAATCGCTGCTTTTTATCAGCATTTAGAGCAATTAGATGGTGTGGTGAGCGATTAGTCTGACTGCCTCGTTCTTTGTGGATAATAAACAATGGCGTTACTGAAAACTCGCTGGGCCTTGTAATTTCCAGACAATAGCAGCTGCAGCACAGGATCTGTGTCAGTGTGTGAGGGATTACGTAACTCCTGCTCGGGTTTATTACAGAGCCTTACATCATCCTGGCTCTGCCTGGTCGGACCGGCCCGTCTGACAGAATCTGGACCGCTGCTCGCTCGCTGCGGCACTCTGCGTTCTTACAGAGATCTGAGCTGCGGCTGTGTGCTGAGCGAGGCTCAGAGGCTGCAGCGCCGGTCCAATTGCTGTTAAATCTTCGCTTGCCTTAACTCCCACAGACGCATTCATCGCTCATCCTGAGTTCAGTGGGTCAGCGCGGCTCCTCAGAGAGCCGGCAAGGCCAACATCCTGGACGATTAATGAAGAAGACGAGTGCTGAGCTCCAAATGCCAAATGCAGGGATTCCCAGCAGCTGCCGGATATAAACCCGATCTCTGTAGGTTAAAGTAATAACCACAGTCAGTGGTTCCCACTGGAAAATTGATGCACTGGAAAAATGTCAAAATCAAAGCTTTAATTTGACTAGAGAGACTAAAAAGATTCCAGGTTTAAAATGATAAACGGTTTCAAAATAATCAGTTATAATCTGATATTACTTTGTAAAAACTCTGTCATCTGGTTGAATATTTGTTATATTTATGCCGTTTTTGCAGATGAGTTTCCATCACAAAAAACTTCTTTGTGGGTAAAGTTCACCATGTGTTTATATAACAATGTGCTAACGTAAAGCTGCGCAACGTAAAGATGCATTAACATAAATCTGCGTGACGTAAAGCTGCGTTATCGTAAAGATGTGTTAACATAAAGCTGCATTAACGTAAAGTTGCGTAACGTAAAACTGCGTTAACGTCAAGATGTGTTAACGTAAAGTTGCGTAACATAAAGTTGAGTAACGTAAAGTTGCATAACATAAAGCTGGGTTATCGTAAAGCTGCGCTATCGTAAAGCTGCGCTATAGTAAAGCTGCGTTAACGTAAAGTTGCATAACATAAAGCTGCGTTATCGTAAAGTGGTGTAACGTAAAGCTGTGTTTACGTAAAGCTGCTTTTAACGTTATGCTACGATAACTTAAAGCTGCGTAACTTAAAGCTGAGGTAACTTAAAGCTACGGTGACGTAAAGATGCGTTAACGTAAAGCTGCGGTAACGTAAAGATGGGTTAACGTAAAGTTGCGTAACGTAAAGTTGCGTAACGTAAAGTTGCGTACCATAAAGCTGCGCTATCGTAAAGCTGCGTTAACGTAAAGCTGCGTTAACATAAAGTTGTGTAACGTAAAGCTGTGTTTACGTAAAGCTGCTTTTAACGTTAAGCTTCGATAACTTAAAGCTGCGTAACTTAAAGCTGAGGTATCTTAAAGCTGCGCCAACGTAAAGATGCGTTAACGTAAAGCTGCCGTAACGTAAAGCTGCCGTAACGTAAAGTTGCGTAACATAAAGCTGCGTTACGTAAAGCTGCGTTAACGTAAAGCTGCCTTAACGTAAAGCTGCGTTAACGTAAGGCTGCGGTAACGTAAAGATGCGTAACGTAAAGTTGCGTAACATAAAGCTGCGTTAGCGTAAAGCTGCGTTATCGTAAAGCTGCGTTATCGTAAAGCTGCGATAACTTCAAGCTCCGTTAACGTAACGCTCCGTTAACGTAAAGCTGCGATAACTTAGAGATGCGTTACATAAAAGATGCCTTCCCCAGCAGGTTTTGATGCGCAGTTCCTTTTTTTTTTTTCGTAGTCGTTGCGTCTCACCATCAGACGGAACGGTTCATGACCCCAAAGTAACCCAGATGCACAAAAGAACAAGAGTTTGTTTCTACATGTCTTACAGATTTTTACCGTGTAAAGATTTATGTATTTTAAGGCTTTTGACGTTTGTCAGCGAGTAAAAGTAAGAAAAACTCGCTTCTGCGGGTCGATGCGCTGGAAGCTGGAAATCTGGAAACGTATCTTTGACTTATGTAGTTTGTAAGCTTTTAAAATCTTCAGGTTTTAATTTTCATCTTTAGATGATGCTCACTTATGAAAGCACCCCTTTCTGGCCACAGAAAGCTGCAGAACGTTAGCTTCCTGCTTCGGATCAGCAGACCTTGATCTTGGACGAACGGCGGCATCGACGCCATCTCGCTTTCACCCGAAATCTGTGGCTCTGCTGGAGAGTTGATGAAAAAGACGTTGTCCAGGATGGACCTGTTCCTGTCTGAGACATGAACAAACTACTGAAAGTGTAAAGAGGAAACTGGACTTTGGCCTGTCGCTGACGACTGGAGAGGAAAGGAAAAGGGGAGGAGGTTTATTCCTTATATGGTCACATGCACGCCTGGCACAAACTCAAAAAGCATTTTGTAAGCTTACGTAAACTCCATCCCCCAGCGGACGGAGAAACGAAGAGGAACTCAGGAATCTATAAGAAAATATGGAGAGGAATGGCTACGTTGCAGCGTTGTCTGCATCAGAGGCTGCGGCGGGTGGGATCAGGGACATATTTGGACAAAGAATGGAGGGAAACCCACCGTGAGAAGGTTTCTGCCTGCCTGTGGCATCATGGAGTCGATCTGAGATTCTCCAAACTGTAAAAACACAAAATCCTCCAAAGTATTTTCTCATCAGCTTCTGATCAAACATCTGGGGATAAAAAACAAATCTAACTTCCTAGAATAACAACTACTAAAAATATTTGGTGAGATTTTATAGTCAAAAATCCAAAATCGTATTAAAATCCAAATATCACTTTAATCTTGATATGCCAAACACAGGGAGGGCCAACCAAGGTCGACCAATCAGAATCGTTCAAAACAGCCACGACTTCCTGTCGGAATTTAAAAATGGCGCCTCCTGGTCACCTCGGTAAAAATTAGCTTTTTTCTGTTAGCATTTATTTTTTTTTCTCCGCTCAACATTTGACCAAAACAACATAAACTTTCTCAGACTAGGATATTTTATAGGTATATAGAAATATTTAATAAAACTGAGTTAGCGCGTGGATTAAAGACCAAAGCGGAACAAAATATTAGTTTTTCCGAATATCAGCTACGTTAAGACGAGGCTTCAGTCTTCTGACATGAAGCTCCGCCCATGATGATGATACGGACGTCTTGATTTGAGGCTAATAAAGGATAAATGCTGTGATTTCAGGGGATAACTACGACGTGTGTGCGATCTGCCTGGATGAATACGAGGATGGAGATAAGCTCAGAGTCCTGCCGTGCTCTCATGGTGAGTAATCTCAGCTTTATTATTATGTTAAATAAAAAAAACTTTCTGTTGTAACCGAAGCTCGGAAATGAAAGGAGAATAAAACATTAAATTACAATACAGATGTTAAGAAAGGATTATTTAAAGGTGGCAATGTATCAATTTCACTTTAAAAGTAGATATAATCTTTTCATATTTCATTAATTACATGGCCTGTCAGTCTCAGTGGGCGGGGCTAGAGCCTGGCGTCTGATTGGCTGCTTCAAACAGGAAGACAAAACAACCTCCTATGAATTTGCCTTTAAACTTAGTTGTTTTGGATATTCCAACTTATGACCGCATTATAAATATCTGCAGATATTGGTAAAATGAATACTTCATCTGAAACGTTCCACATTAATTTTGGATGTGAGCAGATTTGCATCACTAGTTGGCAGGAAGTGTGTTTTTTCCCTTCTGTTCTCTTAATTATTCATAAAGCATCAGATTAATTAATAACGCATTTATAAACTATTTATTATGGCGCCATCTTCTTGTATTTTGGCACTCCTCTGTCTCCGTATAAATCCGTCTGAGTCGTGTTTCCTCCCGCTAGCCTATCACAGCAAGTGTGTGGATCCCTGGCTGACCAAGACCAAGAAGACGTGTCCCGTGTGCAAGCAGAAGGTGGTCCCCTCGCAGGGCGACTCGGACTCGGAGGACAGTGGCGCCGACGACAACGAGGAGGTCTCGGAGAGCACGCCGCTGCTGCGCTCGCAGGCGTCCACCAGCGCCCACTCCTTTGGCACCATGTCGGGCGCGTCGCGCTACGAGCAGGACTCGTCCGAGTACGAGGACGAGGAGCTGGATAGCAGCGACGGGGGCGAGGAGGCCTTCACCGTGGAGAGGGTGGTGGTGCAGATGCAGCGGCCGTGTTCGGACGAGCACGAGTCGCCCCGAGCCTGACGCCGCACCGCGGGTTCCTCCGGGAGGCCGACGTTGGACGACGGGCGTTAAAGGACTGAAGCTCAGCAGGCGGCGTCCTCACGCCTGACAGAGCAGCAACACGTCTGTATATTAAAACCCACCAGAAGCTCCATATTCACCTGATTATCTTCAGTAAAATAAAAAAGACGTCGGATAAAAAGCGATCCACTACGTTTTGTTTAGACGTGTGGAGAATGTTACTGCAAGAAAAGAACAAGCTTTAAAAAAAAAAACGCTTTTCAAAAGATCTCCAACATTCTGAGAACAATTTGTGTTTGGATTTTTTTTTCTAATAATTTCTTAGTACAAATGTCATTTTTTCTAAGTTCATGTTTTAAAGAGACTTTGAACAAGAAGTACACTTGATAACTTTGTGTCAAAGTCGACCGAGGTTATCCGAATAAAAATGCGTCTTTGTGCCGTCGTTTGCTGAAGCTTCGCCTCCTTTGGGGGAGCGGCATTCGTAAAACACGATAAGTTAAAAACTGGATAATTGTAAAACTGACCTAAATTTTAAAGCGAGGCTGAACTGTTACATCCACTTCACACGATACGTTTTTATTTGGAACGTCTTTGCTTGCAGTAACACCGGCACTAACTGCCCTCCGTACGGCCGTGATTGTTACCACTGATGTGAAGCGAGCACAGACTCGTTTGCTACGACGTTCCACCTCTGGCTGAACTCATTTTTTAAACGTTCTGCTTTGTAAAAGTCGTTATGGACTCCTGATTGGGTTCTTGTTCTGTTTAATCCACGAAAATGAACATTTCTGTTGCCTTTTAGGTTTGTTTTTTTTTCCTGCTCATGTACATCTGTTGAACAAATTGAGTCAATAAATAAAACCTGAATTATAAAAGTTCATTTGTTACTTTCTTAAATATTAATATTCATATTTTATTTAGACCTGTTGTGGTTCAAAACATACTTTCATATTTCTAATTTATAATTCATTGATTTTGGCTTACAGTTTCAATCAAAAATGCAGTTTTTCAGAAAATTAAAATAACATTTTACCCCCCCCAAAAAAGTAGACTAGAAACTGAAATGTACTGAAACATGTTACAGGAAAGTTGAGTGGAAGGAAAAAAAAATTACTCAACACTAACTGCAGCTTTGACGATTGAATTTAAGGTAAATCTATAGTATGTGGATGTGGTTTTATTTACTGAGCCACAATGAAACAAAAACAAGATGTTTAATTTACAGATGTGGTAATTATCAATTTTATCTACAAAATGTTTTTTTTACGTTTATTTAAATTGGATCACGTGGACGATTGGATCAGCACTCTGAACTTCTGGTCAGATGACGAGTCAGGTGGTTGAACTGGTGAGTTTGAGGAAGAACGTTTTCATGATCAGCATTTAAACATTTTTAAAAAACCATTTAAAACCGCTGCAAATGTGAGTCAACAGTAGATTTTACCATTCATGCCTAAAATCTAAGATTTACAACATCTACACAAACCGATCAGTTTCTTCATTCAGTCCAAGTGTAATATTTTCTATTTAGTCTTTTTTTAAATTAAACAGGGAATAAATGTAGTTTTTTCGGTATTTGGAGTAAACGAGCAGATCAGGGATGTGACCTCAAGTCTGGACATTTAATTCGGATCAGGAAGATCCAACTTTATTTTTTTAGTTCAATCATTTTTGGTTCAACTGTGAAACTCTGGATTTGATTTCTTTAGTCTGAATGCAGCCGACATGGATCTCACTCAAACGTTGCAGTAGAATCTTGACATGCAACGTTTAAGTCGCGTTAAGCTGCTAACTTTAACAAGTTTTACGTATCTGATGTAAATGTCTGAAGCAAGCAGTGCCGAGTTTAGCCGCCTTTTTTCTCAGCTTCCTTCATCTTGTTCTTATCTTGTGACAATAACGGTCGGCTGCCATCGCTTAACGACTTTAAAGTCGGTCCAGACGTAAAAACGCCGCTGCCGAGGGACGTCCATGTTCTTCCGTGGTGGTGAACTAAATTTAAATCTGAATGAAGCGCTGCGGTGTGAATAGTTGAAAGTACACTCAGGTAGGATTAGGAAATTGCTATCAGGGTGTAAACTGGACCGGGGGATTAGAATTTCGTCCCACCCCATGTACCACATGTGATGTGATGACAATAAAGATTCCTTGATTCCCTTGATTCCTTGATTCCTTGAACAGTTCCATGAAAATGAGAACAAAGAACAGAGCAAATTTTCGTCTGGTTGGAATAAATTTATTTGATCTGTCTGTAAACAAGGTGATAAATCAATTTATGGCATTTCTTGGTTTATGCATACAACATCAGATGCATTAAAGACTGTTTCCCAGATGAAAAAAAAAAAAGATAAAGTGGTGAGGAAAAGAAACAAACAGATCAGCAAACAGGACTTTAACAGTTTTATGAGTACACGTATCCCACAAGGCCTAAAAACAGTGGAGCTGAAGCTACAAAGAAGAAAGTGCCGATGAAATGACGCCGTCGCCAACGGCGGGTAAAAATCCCGTCTCAGATCTCTACGTTATGGCACAGGGTTCCCAGGTTCTGCAGCTACGCGTCAACGTCTCCCATCGAGCGCCGTTTCTACGCTTGTTTTTTTCCAGTTGGGACGTTAGTTAGCGTTTGAGCACGGATGCCGTCGCTCTGCCGGCTATGAAGGCCATTTTTCCACAGTTACGTAGTTGTCGACAGCATGAGTTTGTACAAATGCGTTGGTTTTAAACAGTAGTGAGGATTCTGTACCACGGTTTTAATCTCTGCCTGGTGACACTTTCATTCGTTTAGTCATCGTTCACATGATTCTACAGCGGCTGTATTAAACACCAGGGCTGCAACTACACTTGGTCCTATAAAAATTAAAACAAAAAAACTAAGCTGGACTCGCACCACATTGGTAAATGCTGGGATCATCTGTCCAAAAACAATGGCAGCCTTTCAAAACAAAAAAAAGTAAAGATGGCAAAACAAAAATAGTGTTAAGTGCCTGAGCCTGTTCCTGTGGAATGTCCATGGATGTTGGGAAGCTTGAACGCCGCGTGGGAGGGGCTATCTGCCTTTACCTGTTCAATAAAGGGTCAGAGGTCACCTAGTGTCATTCGATTTAAGCCAAAAAGCTAAATAATTTGGCAATAAGGGATTTTAACAGATATGCACGGTCTCCCCTCCTGGACGAAATAGAGGAAGACATGACGAGCCGCCGAAGGAGGGAGTGTGTGATCTGTGAGGATTTAGAGCTGGGTACCATGAAACACCGATCGGCCACAGATTCAGAGCTTTCTTTGTCTTAGTTTGGTTTTTTTGCTGGTCTCGGTTTAACTACAGATTCGTCTGGCATCCTGCTTAGCAACATGCTCATCTTTGCTATGGATCAACATAAGAGTGCTTGAAATGAGATATAAGAGTACATGGAGCACATGTGTAGAGGGGAGGGAGGGGTCAAGGGTCAGAGGGAGGAAAGAAACAGAAGAGAGAAGGCAGATAAATCAAACTACAAACTAGGACTGGAAGTAGTGTAAAATGCAACAGGGTGGCAAGGGTGAACTGGTTACAGGTCGCTTTAGTAGCCGGACTTCCTCAGGTAATCGGCCATCTGAAAAGCTTTCTTGTTCAGCTGTCCTCCATGGATACCTTCTTTCCCCATGACAAAAACCAAGGCTGGAGTACAAAAGGACAAACAAAAAAATATATATACAAAAACAGAAATGAACAAGCGTGATGAGAGCAGGGATGGGAAATAAAACCGCGGTTCTACCTCAGACAGGGGCTACACTGCCGCTAACGCTGCTGGGGTTTATGACGCTTCAAACTTTTGTCTTTTTCAACTTTTTTTAAATTTTTTTAAGTCCTCCATAAAAGCTTCTTCTAGATCTAAAACCCTGAATCTCTCAAGTATTTTGCCATGGAGTAAGCCTTCTTATTCAATCCGCCTCCATGGACCCCTTCTTTGCCCATTACCAAGACCAAGACTGGAAAAAAAGAGACAGAAGGAACATTTAGAGGCGTGGAGAATCACACAGGTGAGAAACAGCCACCAAGCAAAAACCGCACAGAAGCTGCGCCGTGCCTTTGGGTCAAAGGTCGGAGGGAAACTGTTGTTTTCTCATCGGTGCTGCTGGAGGCGGGACGACGCTACGATCAGAGAGGAGTAAAGATGCGCCGCGGGTAACTGTTCACGTTAGCTGGAGGACAACGTGAACAAGTAACAAGTCTGTGCGCGGTCCAATCTAACCAGTTTTTACTCCCACTTTAAACTTTTCTATTTGGTTAGCGGTAAAGGAGCATTTCTCTAAATCATTTAGTTTTCTTTCTAAATCTCTGCTGGAGCTGCAGGAGAACTCAGCCAATCCGGTCAAACATCAGAGAACATGTAGAAAGTTGCTGCTGTGAACTTGATGCTGCAAGTACAGAAAAATTATAAATATTCTGTCCCTCTGACTAAGATTTATTTTTTTGGTCATGTTTCTTTATTCATAAAAGCAGCAGCAGATTTTACCTGGACATGCAAACATGATTCTCACATTTCAAGTTACCTTTTAAAGTCTTATTCTAGAGATCTCGTCCCACTTGGGGCTACGCGTTGCGCCTGCTAGATATCCGTGGTGGTTCTTTTAGTGTCTGGGTCAGAAGCGGGATGTTGGGCGGGCCAGCAGCAGGACGAGAACGAAGCTTCTCCCCAATGTCGCCAAAGGCACACACATGCAGCAGCATGCTAGGGAACCTCTCCTCAATACATGTGGCGCCACGGATCGCCAGACCATGTTCTGGGGGAACCGACAGTCACTTTGAGAAAGCGGCGCGTTAACCAGTAAGGGGAAGCTGCATGCAGTTCTGGTTGGCTTACAGAAACCCACAGGTGCAGAAATGGAAACCTGAAAGCTTTAAGAGTAGCAGAAATTGAGCAGGAGCTCAAACAGACAACACAGAAACTGGAAAGACCTCAGAAAAGTCCACAAAGGCGTCTTGAATGGATTTTAGAGGCAACCATTTCATGGAGAAGGTTAAAAGTAACTATGTAGACGAGAGTCAGTCGTGGTTCTGGGAGCAGCTTAAACTCGACCATGAACGTCAGACTGCAGCTCAGTTTAAAACAAACTCCACCCGTCACCGAAATACTTAGAAACCTGGCTCAACGGCAGGTGAGCGATAATGTTAAAACAATCGCTGCTCCTGATAAGCTTTACATCTCATTTCTATCCCTAATTGCAATTAATGATCATTTTTGTATTCGTCAGTTCTTTAACTGAACCCAATCTCAATTAAGCATCTTGAAAATAAATTAAAAATTAAAATCTGATCATTTCCATCTCTAAGAGTGAACGTTTCTAGTTTAGATCAATTGTAAGTAAAAAATAAAACTGGTTTATACAGAGTATTGTTATATTCTGTAATTAACTGATTGTCCTTAGCATACAGTAACAAGGCTTTTAATTCAGTTATTAACCAATATTAAAGACTTTTTATACCAATAAGTGCCTAAAGAAAAAACATTAAGTACTATTTTTCACCTAGAGGCTTAATTAAGTACTTTTGTTCCCCAACGATCAAAGATCCCAAAAACAGGAATTTCTACCTGGCATATATTGAGGAAAGGTGCAATCGACACCTCTACACATGCACTCACAACACATGACCTACAGAAGATAGTCTAGCAATACAAAATGCAAATATCGTGTCAACTAAGGAGAATGTTGTACTCACTTTTGCCCGCTTTGCCTACAGCAATATTGAAAGTCGGCTCTCCTGTTTGACTCTTTGTCCGGATGTCCATTGTCCATTCGCCGTCACTCTGCAGGCTGTCTCTGATTACTGAGCATTTCTTAGCGCCTAAGCTCATGCCGTTGGTGAAGAATCCAAACCGGTCCTTTCCTACCAAAACGTCGATTTGTTCTGGCTGAAAAGACACGCAATAAAAATTTAAGTTTTAGACAAAGTTAGAAAAACGTCTTTCAGATCGACGAAATAAGGAAAGTAAGTCAGCCAAGACCCCTTAAAGTTTCAATCTAATCCATATAAGAGATTCCAAAGTCACTGCATTTATATGAACATCAAGTTTTGAAACTAAAAAAGTGCTAAATCGGAGTATTAGTTTGAATGGCTATTTTCATTTCCAATTACAAAACTGAAGATAACTGAGAAACTCTTAACTTATGTAAAAATATATACACACATAAAAAGAAGAGTCTTAAAGTGCAAAGTCGTGGTTCTGGACCTGAGGGAGGATAAAGCGCTTGCTCAGATAAGCTAAAAGAGCTGATCAAGCATTTAAACCAAAACCTCTGTGTCAACTTCTAAGATCCAAAACTAATCATTATACATGTTAAATTGTGTTTTAACAGCAGACCGCCATGTGTCCGTGTATATTTAATTCACCTGAGAGGGTAAGTACTAAAGCGAAATGTTTTAAATGCTTTATGAGGCTTCTGAACTCCAATATCTTAGTTACATTGATTTTAAGATCTTTTAAACATCCAGCTAAGCCTCTCTCTTCCTTAAAAGTCACTGCATGCCCACATGCTAAAAACAAGGTTAGCAAAACCTTTGATTGATTCTAACGTGACTATAACGGTGATTGGTTTGATTAGATAACATGTCGGCTTGCCATACTCAAACCAGCTTCAAAAACACTGCTAAAAAAAGAAATAAATTTGAGAAAAAGCGAATTTAAAACGGTGCTGTGTGAAGTTTTAATGTTTTTTCTCGAATAGCATCGCTAACAAAGACAAAGAAGTGTAATTTTAGATCGATATGAATGACCGGGAGGACACTCCCAGTAGCTCCAGCTGAAGGCGGAAAACGCGTCCATGTTTGTGGCCTGGCTCAGCAGTTTACGGTGTTACACAACACTCCACATAAGCCGAAACATACCGTTTTATTCTGCATACGGCTAACTGACATACCTCCTTAAAAGAATCACATTTTCACAAAACTAGGAAAAAATGGTGGCGTGGAAAGAAGAGCGAGGGATCTAAAGAAAAAAAATCGGTAGATATTTAACCTAATGAAGTTTAAATACTTAATTCACCTTAATAAAGAGGTTTACGTCGAAAAAAATCTACTAGCTTGTTGCAGGGGAAAATCTGACCAGAAACTGAGAATGTGTCCGCCATTTTGGAGAAAAGGGGCGGTAGAGCGACCCACAGAAGCCGAACAGGAAAAAAAGACCAACGGCTGCTAGCGTTAGCTTCCAACGGCTGCTAGCGTTAGCTTCCAACGGCTGCTAGCGTTAGCTTCCAACGGCTGCTAGCGTTAGCTTCCAACGGCTGCTAGCGTTAGCTTCCAACGGCTGCTAGCGTTAGCTTCCAACGGCTGCTAGCGTTAGCTTCCAACGGCTGCTAGCGTTAGCTTCCGACGGCTGCTAGCGTTAGCTTCCGACGGCTGCTAGCGTTAGCATTAGCTTCCGACGGCTGCTAGCGCTAGCATTAGCTTCCAACGGCTGCTAGCGCTAGCATTAGCTTCCAACGGCTGCTAGCGTTAGCATTAGCTTCCAACGGTTTTCCATTGAGGATGACCGCGCTAACCCGTTAGCTTTTCTAGCGTCGCAGTCATGCCGCTAGCTTTGGTCCAAATTAACGTCAATGTGGATGTAATTTAACATTTTATTTTACGTTAAGGGTTGAAATGTTTTGTCTGGGTGACACTTGATAACGACCATGGTGAATTTTGGTCCAGTCAAATGACCGGAACCAGACGCAAACATGGCTAACCGCTTTAGCCCCGTTAGCAACCGTTTGCCAGACACTTGGGTCGTCTCAGAGAAATAATGGGGATTCAAGAGGGCCGTTTACGAATGTGATACTCATTTTTACGTAACAAGCGAAACGGGTAATTAAATAATGATAGCAAAGAGAAGCGCAGTTCCGCACGCGTGTCCGTGGATCCCGCATCGGACCGCTGCATACCATGTGTACCGCACTCATTCAGCAAGGCCAGTCTCGGCACGTTCACAGACTTTAGTGCAGCTTTTATGGCATCAAAAAGGCCCAACTGGAGGACGGAAAGACAGCGCACTAACCGTTATTTCGCTGAAGACTCCGCCGGGATGCGCTGCCCAGACGTATTTGGCGTCGGTGTAGCCCACAATGGCGGCGTCCTGGCAGGTGCCGTCAGCCATCAGGTTAGTCACGTAGCTATCCCAGGACATGTTAGTGATATTAGTTCTAGGATTAGGAATAAAGCACGGCGAGTGAAAACAAGGCTCGGTCGTGTCTTCAACGAAGAGGAAGCAGTAGGTTTGTGGTGGTTAACGGGCCTCCAGCGAGCAAACCCCGGCTCCTTCACGTCCCGGCTTTCTTCTGGTCTCCGCAACGAAGAGAAGCCGCTGCGCCCAGACTCCGGCTAGGGTGTAGTCTTCACCGGATCACTCCGCCAGGCGTCCTTTGCCCGAGTCTTCAGTTCGTCATATACCACTCGGCGGATGAATACGACCACGGCTTTGAGTTTCACCATTTACGTTTGAAGGTCTATTTTCTTGTGTTGGACTCAACTTTGTCTACATTTTTAAGCCGAATATTGATTTTCTTGATAATTTCACAACACAATAATTTCCAACTGTTAGTGTACATATAATACCCTGTAATTTTCAATAAATCTTATCAAGTCTTGTGGTTTATTTAGTGACTAAAAACCAGCACAATAGTTTATATATTTTAACGACTTTAACTGTTTCATTGAACATTAAATCTTGTGTGTGTCTCTTAAATATGTTTATGTTAATTCACACATAGCTGATCTTGATTTTTATTATTTATTTTTATATTTGATTAGGGATGCTTGGCAATGAACATTTGAAAAGATACAGATATCTGATAATAATATCACACATGTGGCCAATGACCGATATTGACTGTTACAGTTAATATTCTTCTTTGCATATTTCCCTTAACTTGACAAAATTGACCAAACCGCTGATATTGCCTCTCTGTGTCAGTTAAACACCTGAGAAATCCCAGCATCCATAGCATCACTGTCACATAACATGCTTTCCCCTCCAGCAACACAAACATCATCGCCAACAAGATTAAAATAAAGATTTGTTAATATCAGCCAAGTTTTACTTGTCGAAGTGATAATACTATGTTAGAAAAATGACCGTCAGTGGCCAGTACCAATGTTGAGGCCGATATATCGAGCATTCCTATGTTTGATTAGTGGTTTTATATAGATATATATAAATAAATAAATAAAAATTACAACTTCTTGACCATTGCATTGACTTGTGAAAAAAAGAATTTACTCCTGGTAGATTTCTTTCCTTTCTTCCTCTTTTTCTTTTTGGCACACTTGGATGTTTCAGATTAGAAAAAAGGTAATAATAGCATTTGAAGCTAATAAGATATTAAGAGTTGTGCTACCTTAGACTGCCACGAAGCAGACTAAAAGATCTGAAGCAGCAGCTAATGACCTGATCTACTGAGATTTAAGAGCAAATTAGAGTTAATGCTTTTAGTTTCTCTCAATATGGAGATGGAGCAAACATATTGGGACTCCAGTGAACCACCATAACCCCCCAGGAGTGGCCAGCCTACAAAGGTTACTCCAAGAAGGCATTAGCGACTCATCCAGGAGGTCAAGAAAGACCTCATTAGAACATCCAAAGCACTTGGACTCACTTGCTGGGGTTAAAATGATTCACAAGTA